>NIVC01000983.1:232500-312800 GCA_002269645.1 Macrostomum lignano
TGATTGATTGATAGATAGATAGATAGATAGATAGATAGATTGATTGATTAATAGATAGATAGATAGATAGATAGATAGATAGATAGATAGATTGATTGATTGATTGATAGATAGATTGATTGATTGATTGATTGATTGATAGATAGATAGATAGATAGATAGATAGATAGATAGATAGATAGGTAGATCCAATAGGTGCTCCAACCTTGTGCTCAACCGGGCCGATCTCAGCCTCCTCGAATGCGTCATCAGCTTCGGACAGATCGGCAGCCTCATCTTCCTTGACAGGGTGCTCATCATTGGACAATGGCTTTGACATTGTTCTGTTTAGAAAATTTCGCGAGTAAATTCGATTGCGCCTTCAGACTGACTGACTCGGCGCCCGCCCCTCCTTGCGCCATTTTAAGGGTTGCCTCCCGCTGCGCCTTATCAGCCGCGGTGCAATCCAGTTCACGCGAAGCCACCCCGCCCCTCCCCCCTCATGCAGTGCACTCAGGGTGCCAGAGACTTTCACAGAAAAAAGCACAACGCAAAAAACCTTCATGGACGTCTAATCGAAGCGTCCAGGAGAATCGGCCGGTTTTGGGCTCAGAAAAGATAAACAAAAAACTGTATTTTCTCACGACAACAAAAAAGTTAAAAAGCATTAAATAAAGAATCTGCGAAGTTTCATTCAAGATTTCAGCACATGGCCCGGGTACTGAATTGCACCAATTTTAAGCCATTTAAAATTTATTTTCTCAACAATTGTCCTAAACTGTCTTTTTTAGATCAAAGCGCTGCCCTAAGGCTTGGGCTTATATTATAGTGGCAATAGTCTATGGCCAAAAGTGTACTGTACCGCTGCCCCATAGCAGCCCAGCTAAAGCACTATATAGACTTATTGATAGGCAATGAAGCTGTTTCGAGTAGATGCAGACGCAGTTAAGGATTAGTGAACTACAATAGATAGAACAGCGGCACTGTTGCTAAGCGTCACATCTAAACTATGCCAAAGGCTGTGGTGCAGCGCCAGTTTCGTTTGCAGCCGGTCGAACAGCAGCAGCACCAGCTGCCAGAGCCGCGTCCGCGATCGACACGGCTGTCGTCGACGTCGGCCACGGCGACAACGTCGATACCAGAGTCGTCAAATCCGATGCCGAAGCCTCGGCTACGCCAGGAGCAGCAGCAGCTGCAACAGCCGGAGCCGCGGCAGAGGCGCAAGCGCGCCGGAGCGGCCATTGTCGCCGACGAGTTCCCCAAGCCGTCCTCGACGTCGGGTGGTCGACAACAGCTGGCCAGAGTCGCTTTCGAAGTCGGCTCCAAGGGCTGGTCGGTTGGCAATAGCAATCGGCTTGATTAGTGAGTTTTTTCTATTTTTTGACAATTATTTAGCGTCTCTTCTACTTCATATTCAGTAGCAAATAAAGAAAGTGGCAGCAGTTTTCTGCGAGGTAGGTAAAATAATCTAGCCAAAATATTTTTGAAATTTTCAATCATGAACTGGGTCACGTGACAAACAGCTTACTCTGGCTCTGAACAAAGCCAAAGGATTTGCCTCGCCAAGACTAAAATAATATTTTAAAGCAATAAACTTTTTGCCCAATCACTCAATGAAATTGTCTGCTTAGTAGTCAAAATTTTAAGAAGCTTTGTCTAATATTGTGACTAAAACTTTTGAAATATAGATCCTTTTAATTTAAACAAAGTGCACGAAGGTCCAGAGATGGTCGAGAAATAAAAGTGCATAATAAAAAGGGACGTATTAAAACAATAATACTACTGAATGAAAAGTAGCTTAATGTCATACATATCACTGGTTAAAAACAGGTAAAAACAGTAAAACTCGTAAAAATGCCTTTCTTCTACTACAAGTAGCCTCGATTTCGTTTATCCACGCGCGCAGCTCGGCCAACAATCCGGATGACGACGAGGAGGAGGCGGACTTTGACGAGACAAAACTGTCGCCATTCTACGACGGCTACAACACGAGAAAGCTGCTGGAGAAGTGGCGCGACCTGCCGCCGCGCCTCACCATGTCTGACTGGGCCTTCTATGTCAAGACTACTAGGAAGCGATCGCAGCGCAGCCAGGTTGACAAGCTGGTGGCGGACGTTTGCTCAAAGGTGATGCCAGTGCGACCGCAAAAGCCGATTAATGGATGAGTGACGTTCTGTTTGACTAAGAGATTTTTAAGCTGCTGTTCCAGTTTTGTTTCTTTAGTTCATCGGAACTGTCTGGATGAAGCTGAGTCTGTCTAGATGCATTTGAGTCTGTCTAGATGCATTTGAGTCTGTCTAGATGCATTTGAGTCTGTCTAGATGCATTTGAGTCTGTCTAGATTGAGTTGAGTCTGTCTAGATGCATTTGAGTCTGTCTAGATGCATTTGAGTCTGTCTAGATGCATTTGAGTCTGTCTAGATGCATTTGAGTCTGTCTAGATGCATTTGAGTCTGTCTAGATGCATTTGAGTCTGTCTAGATGCATTTGAGTCTGTCTAGATGCATTTGAGTCTGTCTAGATGCATTTGAGTCTGTTTAGATGAAGTTGAGTCTGTCTAGATGCATTTGAGTCTGTTTAGATGAAGTTGAGTCTGTCTAGATGCATTTGAGTCTGTTTAGATGCATTTGAGTCTGTCTAGATGCATTTGAGTCTGTTTAGATGAAGTTGAGTCTGTCTAGATGCATTTGAGTCTGTCTAGATTGAGTTGAGTCTGTCTAGATGCATTTGAGTCTGTCTAGATGCATTTGAGTCTGTCTAGATGAAGCTGAGTCTGTCTAGATGCATTTGAGTCTGTCTAGATGCATTTGAGTCTGTCTAGATGCATTTGAGTCTGTCTAGATGCATTTGAGTCTGTCTAGATGCATTTGAGTCTGTCTAGATGCATTTGAGTCTGTCTAGATGCATTTGAGTCTGTCTAGATGCATTTGAGTCTGTCTAGATGCATTTGAGTCTGTCTAGATGCATTTGAGTCTGTCTAGATGCATTTGAGTCTGTTAGATGATTGAGTCTGTCTAGATGCATTTGAGTCTGTTTAGATGAAGTGAGTCTGTCTAGATGCATTTGAGTCTGTTTAGATGCATTTGAGTCTGTCTAGATGCATTTGAGTCTGTTTAGATGAAGTTGAGTCTGTCTAGATGCATTTGAGTCTGTTAGATTGAGTTGAGTCTGTCTAGATGCATTTGAGTCTGTCTAGATGCATTTGAGTCTGTCTAGATGCATTTGAGTCTGTCTAGATGCATTTGAGTCTGTCTAGATGCATTTGAGTCTGTCTATATGTATTTGAGTCTGTCTAGATGCATTTGAGTCTGTCTAGATGCATTTGAGTCTGTCTAGATGCATTTGAGTCTGTCTATATGTATTTAGTCTGTCTATATGCATTTGAGTCTGTCTAGATGCATTTGAGTCTGTCTAGATGCATTTGAGTCTGTCTAGATGAGTTGAGTCTGTCTAGATGCATTTGAGTCTGTCTAGATGCATTTGAGTCTGTCTAGATGCATTTGAGTCTGTCTAGATGCATTTGAGTCTGTCTAGATGCATTTGAGTCTGTCTAGATGCATTTGAGTCTGTCTAGATGCAGTTGAGTCTGTCTAGATGCATTTGAGTCTGTCTCAATGCATTTGAGTCTGTCTAGATGGAGTTGAGTCATCCTAGATGCATTTGAGTCTGTCTAGATCTAACTCTGTCTAGTCCGTATGGACAACCCACGGTTCGAGTCACCAAAGGGTGGATTTAAGTAATTTAAGTAATTGAAAAAAATTTCTTGAGTAGGGGGTTTTTGGTGGCAGCACCTAGGCTTTTCATTCTATATCCGTGATTAGGACTTACAAGCAATCTTCCATGTTCCTCTAGATCACTAACTAATTAATTGCTCGTAACGACAGGTGCTGAGCATGCGCGAGCTGTTCCACTACTCCCTAGACAGCGGCGCCCACTGCTTGCTGTGGCTGAAATCCTCACTGGCCCAGAGGTTCATCAACGGCATGCGCAAGGGCTGCCACATCATTGGTCGAATTCAAGGCGACGTCATGGTGAAGGACAAGCAGAACCTGTCCAACTTCATGGCTGACCACCAGTTTAAGGAGTGGATCGAGTGCGGGCCGCATGTCTGCTTGAACGAGAAAAATGAAGAGATTAAGAGGAATTTGCAGCGGATTTGCCGGCATCAGTACACTGTGAGATAAGCGTTGGGGTGAAGGAGTCAGTCAGCCAGTTAGTTAGTTAGTTAGTTAGTTAGTTAGTTAGTTAGTTAGTTAGTTAGTTAGTTAGTTAGTTAGTTAGTTAGTTAGTTAGTTAGTTAGTTAGTTAGTTAGTTAGTTAGTTAGTTAGTTAGTTAGTTAGTTAGTTAGTTAGTTAGTTAGTTAGTTAGTCAGTCAGTCAGTCAGTTAGTTAGTTAGTTAGTTAGTTATGAACCCACCAATGACCGAACCAGTGAACCCACTCACGCAGGGCCACTACATGGGCAAGTGCACAGACGAGACGGCAGACAAGGAGTGCCCTAATTTCGATTATTATTTCTGCGAGTGCTTTCGTCGGCACTTCTTCATACCCGAGTTTTTTACCTTTAGCCACTACTATCTGATGGAGGAGTTCCTGAAGAAGTATGAGAGTAAGTAGTGCCTTTAAGTGGGAATACTAGTGAAACATTGATGTAACTTGTCAATAATCATCTAGCCCCTCACTCACATGAAAGCCACTCACCCACCTCACTAGCCACTTAACCACCTCACTAGCCACTCACCCACCTCACTAGCCACTTAACCACCTCACTAGCCACTCACCCACCTCACTAGCCACTCACCCACCTCACTATAGCCACTCACCCACCTCACTATAGCCTCTCACCCACCTCACTATAGCCACTCACCCACCTCACTAGCCACTCACCCACCTCACTAGCCACTCACCCACCTCACTAGCCACTCACCCACCTCACTAGCCACTTAACCACCTCACTAGCCACTCACCCACCTCACTAGCCACTCACCCACCTCACTAGCCACTCACCCACCTCACTAGCCACTCACCCACCTCACTATAGCCACTCACCCACCTCACTATAGCCTCTCACCCACCTCACTAGCCTCTCACCCACCTCACTAGCCACTCACCCACTTCACTAGCCACTCACCCACCTCACTAGCCACTCACCCACCTCACTAGCCACACTAGCCACTCACCCACCTCACTAGCCACACTAGCCACTCACCCACCTCACTAGCCACTCAACCACCTCACTAGCCACACTAGCCACACTAGCCACTCACCCACCTCACTAGCCACTCACCCACCTCACTAGCCACTCACCCACCTGACCAACTCGCCCGCAGCCGACGTGGAGTTCCAGCGCACCACCTGGCTGGCCAAGCCCGCCTATCTCACCTCCAGCAAAGGCTTCTTCTTAATCCGGGACGCCCGCGAGTTCCGCTACTTCTACCTGGTCCGCTCCGACACCTGCGTCAGACGAGAGGGCTTCATCCTTCAGCGCTACCTGACCCGGCCGTGCACCATCAACTCGCACAAGATGGACTGCCGCATGTACCTGCTGCTCACCGTCACCAACGGCAGGCGGGTCAGCGGCTTTTTCCATCCTGGCTACGTGCGCACAACTTCAACGCCGTACACGGTGAAACTGGAGCAGACTAAACCAGTGAGCGGCAACATCTTTGAGCACACTACGGCCACCGATCTGTATAAGCTGGCCAATGCTAAAATGCCCGGTTAGTGCGCCACTTGCACTGTCTGATTGCATAGTCTATGACACAGTGCTCACTCACCTGGCTACCCATAATGACCCACCGCTCACCCATTCACCCACCGGACACTCCATTCACCCACCTTCACCAACCCTCACCCACCCTTACCAACTGCTCACCCACCCTCACCAACCCTCACCCACCCTTACCAACTGCCCACCCACCCTCACCAACTGTTCACCCATCCTCACCAACTGCTCACCCACCCTCACCAACCGCTCCCCCACCTTCACCAACTGCTCACCCATCCTCACCAACTGCTCACCCACCTCACCAACCGCTCCCCCACCTTCACCAACTGCTCACCCACCCTCACCAACTGTTCACCCTCCCTCACCAACTGTTCACCCACCCTCACCAACTGCTCACCCACCCTCACCAACCGCTCCCCTACCTTCACCAACTGTTCACCCACCCTCACCAACCGCTCCCCCACCTTCACCAACTGTTCACCCACCCTCACCAACTGTTCACCCACCCTCACCAACTGTTCACCCTCACAAACTGCTCACCCACCCTCACAAACTGCTCACCCACCCTCACAAACTGCTCACCCACCCTCACAAACTGCTCACCCACCCTCACAAACTGCTCACCCACCCTCACAAACTGCTCACCCACCCGTAAAGGTGACAGCGACGACGACGACGACGACGACGAGAAGAAGCAGTGCATTCCATTCAACGAGGCCTGCGAGCAGATCACCACGGGCGCCAAGAAGGTGAAGAAAGGCGAAGTCGAGGTCCCTATGGCGTTTGCCAATGAAGACGAAGGCCCCGGAGGGAATTTGCCTGAGAAGGAATTTGAAAAATTCCACTGGCGATTCAAGTACATCATCGAGGTGCTCTGCTCCAAGATGGACCCCATGGTGCGAGACAAGGCGGGCACCTTCCAGATTTTCGGCCTGGATTTCCTAATCGACTCCGATGCCAAGGTGAGATCTGAGAGTGAACGCCAAAAGTGAAACCGGAAGCAGCTTTCCCATTACTCTGACAAACCGGAAGCAGCTTTCCCATCCCTACTAACAAACCGGAAGCAGCTTTCCCATTACTCTGATAAACCGGAAGCAGCTTTCCCATCCCTATTAACAAACCGGAAGCAGCTTTCCCATCCCTATTAACAAACCGGAAGCAGCTTCCATTACGAATAACGAACCGGAAGCAGCTTCCCTATCACTATTAACAAACCGGAAGCAGCTTCCCCATCACTATTAACAAACCGGAAGCAGCTTCCCCATCACTATTAACAAACCGGAAGCAGCTTCCCCATCACTATTAACAAACCGGAAGCAGCTTCCCCATTACTCTGATAAACCGGAAGCAGCTTTCCCATCCCTATTAACAAACCGGAAGCAGCTTCCATTACGAATAACAAACCGGAAGCAGCTTCCCCATCACTATTAACAAACCGGAAGCAGCTTCCCCATCACTTTTAACGAACCGGAAGCAGCTTCCCCATCACACTATAATCTGTAAGCAGCTTCCTCATAAATGTAAATCTTTGAGCAGGGAAAATCTGATTTGAAACAAATAAACTGTTTATAATTTCAGCCCTGGCTGCTGGAGATCAACTCGCACGTGGCCACAGAGCAGGTTTACGACACCAGCCAGTGCAAGGTGATCTCAAACGTGGTCACGGAGGCCATCTGCATCATGTGCGAGATGTTCCAGAAGTCGCTGCAGGAGGAGCTGATAGCGATCGAGATCCAGCAGGGCGATCAGCGCCTGTCGAAGCTGAGCAGATCTCAGCGAATGATGACGGCCAAGGCTGAGCAGGAGGCGCTGGACAAGCTGCAGGTGAGCAATGCATGGCTGTTGGTTGTGGCGGGCTCTTTGTCTTCGATTAGGCAAAAAAATTCAGAAAGGTCTATTAAATTTCTATCCGGAGATCCAATCCCGAAAATCCAAAGCATCCCCACGAAAATATTCCTCTTCCCGTAAATCCCCACTCAAAAATTCCTACCACAATACCCAACCAAAAATCCCAACATAAAAAATCTCCATTCCACAAAATCCCCATCCCGAGAATCCCCCTCCAAACATCCCCACTCAAAAAACCCCACCCGAAAATCCCCATTAAAAAATCCTCATCCCTAAAATCCCACCCGAAAATCCGAGCCATCCTGAAAGTCCCCACAGAAAACTCACATCCTCACTAAAAGATCCCAACTCAAAAAATCTCACAGCCAGAATCTCCGATAGCATTAGCTATTAAAAACATATTGATTTATCCCAGGTCGTGCTCGACAAGACGGAGATCTCGAAGCGCCGTCCGCCAGTGTTCATGCAGAACTTCTTCTGGTGGTACGACACGCCGCGCTACCGCTGGCTGAAGCCGTGGGTGCTGCGCAAGAAGCCGACGCCAAAGGTTCTGCCCTGGCACTCCCGCGTGTTCCTCGGCCTGGCCAGCCGCAACGACGCTATTAGGAGAAAGAACTTCAAGGCCGACGAGATGACCGCCTCACACGACGCTATGGACTACTTCAGGCACATCTTCTGGCGGGTGGGCAGCTTCTGCGCGATTTTTTAAGGAGATTTGAGCAGTCTGTGATTAGATTTGAGTAGTTTGCAGTGTTGAGATTTGAGTAGTTTGCAGTGTTGAGATTTGAGTAGTTTGCAGTGTTGAGATTTGAGTAGTTTGCAGTGTTGAGATTTGAGTAGTCTATGTTGAGATTTGAGTAGTCTGTGATTAGATTTGAGTAGTTTGCAGTGTTGAGATTTGAGTAGTTTGCAGTGTTGAGATTTGAGTAGTTTGCAGTGTTGAGATTTGAGTAGTCTATGTTGAGATTTGAGTAGTCTGTGATTAGATTTGAGTAGTTTGCAGTGTTGAGATTTGAGTAGTTTGCAGTGTTGAGATTTGAGTAGTCTATGTTGAGATTTGAGTAGTCTATGTTAAGATTTGAGCAGTCTGTGTTGAGAATTGAGCAGTTTGTGAGATTTAAGCCAGTTTTGACATCAATCGGAGTCAAGCCAACCCATTGAATCTGCAGGAGAAACTCGAGAACGACATGCGCCGTTTCGAAGTGGAAAAATTGACCAAACGAGCCGAAGTTGTCGCCAGCGGCGGTGCCAGCGCGCCAGGCGCCGGGACCAGCGTGGCCGGCAGCGGCGGCGGCGGCGGCCAACACAGTATCGCAGGAAACAGCGGTAGCAGCAAGGGGCAGCAACAAAAGCAACAGGAGCAGCAGCAAGGCGAACAGCCGCAGTCAACATCCAACATCAACCTGGCCAGCGTGCAGCCCGGCCTGCGTTCGGTCATGACTCGCCGCAGCTTCACGTTCGACCCCTACCAGAACAGCGACGAGGATGACGAGGACCGGCACGAGGACGGCAGCCGCATCGAGGTGGACGAGCGCAGCGCCCTCCGCCGGGTCGCCGACGAGCGGGGCGGCAAATCGACCGACGACGGCGCCTTCGACGATGCCGGCGTCGACATGAAGCCGAGCGACCTGGCCGCCGGCTTCTTCTCCGAGGATTTGGGCAAGCTGGCCAACAAGTCCAACACCCGGCGGCTGTCCCTGCAGCTGCCATCGGCCAGCGAGGTGTTGAACGAAGCCGAGGCGGCCAACAACGGGCTCGGCAGCCGGAGCCGGCACCGGCGCTTCAGAGCCCGGTTCGCCGACGACACGGCGCCTTGAATAACCCATAACACATATCGCCCCCGTGCAAGCCCGAAAAGTGCAGCAGGCCGAGAAAATGTCGCAATGTACTTTTATATAAACTGCATATTGTCATACCTGCAGTAAGCGTGTGTATGCAGTATCAGGTGCAGTGCTGCACCTGTTAAAGAGAGGCACTTATTTTACTTAACTGTGTAGGGCTAATTGCTTACTAGTAGACTGGCAACATTCTTTGTAGGAATAAATTTTCAAATGCACACTCAAAAATGCACTTTTAAAAAGAAACGCTCTCGGAGTTTTTGGACCCGAAACATTTCCTATAAAAATAACCGCGGCCCGAATATGTGACAATAAATATACTCAGAACTCTATTGACTGTATTTATTTAACTGGATGGCAGTCATAAATAATTTTAGTTGTAGTTTTGTAATTGGTAGGAGCTAAGACTGACTGATTAGTACTGGCTTTTTATCGCTCTAGAAGCTGGTGGCCACCCACCCAGGAGATTGAGGCGCAGTAGCGATTCTAAAAGGGATCAGAAGAGGCGATTCTAAAAGGGGTCAGAGGAGGCGATTCTAAAAGGGGTCACAAGAGGATTCCTAAAAGTGGGCACAAGAGGCGATTCCTAAAAGTGGGCACAAGAGGCGATTCCTAAAAGGGGGTACAAGAGGCGATTCTAAAAGGGGGCACAAGAGGCGATTCCTAAAAGGGGGTACAAGAGGCGATTCTAAAAGGGGGCACAAGAGGCGATTCCTAAAAGGGGGTACAAGAGGCGATTCTAAGAGGCACAAGAGGCGATTCGTAAAAGGGGGAACAAGAGGCGATTCCTAAAAGGGGGCACAAGAGGCGATTCTAAAAGGGGGCACAAGAGGCGATTCTAAAAGGGGTCAGAAGAGGCGATTCTAAAAGGGGGCACAAGAGGCGATTCTAAAAGGGGGTACAAGAGGCGATTCTAAAAGGGGGGCACAGAAGGCGATTCTAAAAGGGGGAACAAGAGGCGATTCCTAAAAGGGGGCACAAGAGGCGATTCTAAAAGGGGCACAAGAGGCGATTCCTAAAAGGGGCACAAGAGGCGATTCTAAAAGGGGTTAGAACAGGCGATTCTAAAAGGGGGCACAAGAGGCGATTCGTAAAAGGGGGCACAAGAGGCGATTCTAAAAGGGGCACAAGAGGCGATTCCTAAAAGTGGGCACAAGAGGCGATTCCTAAAAGGGGGCACAAGAGGCGATTCTAAAAGGGGGCACAAGAAGCGATTCCTAAAAGGGGGCACAAGAGGCGATTCTAAAAGGGGTTAGAACAGGCGATTCTAAAAGGGGGCACAAGAGGCGATTCGTAAAAGGGGGCATAAGAGGCGATTCTAAAAGGGGGCACAAGAGGCGATTCGTAAAAGGGGGCACAAGAGGCGATTCCTAAAAGTGGGCACAAGAGGCGATTCCTAAAAGGGGGCACAAGAGGCGATTCTAAAAGGGGGCACAAGAAGCGATTCCTAAAAGGGGGCACAAGAGGCGATTCTAAAAGGGGTTAGAACAGGCGATTCTAAAAGGGGGCACAAGAGGCGATTCGTAAAAGGGGGCATAAGAGGCGATTCTAAAAGGGGGCACAAGAGGCGATTCGTAAAAGGGGGCACAAGAGGCGATTCTAAAAGGGGGCATAAGAGGCGATTCTAAAAGGGGGCACAAGAGGCGATTTCTTAAAAGGGGCACATGAGGCGATTTCTAAAAGGGGCACAAGAGGCGATTTCTAAAAGGAGCACAAGAGGCGATTCTAAAAGGGGGCACAAGAGGCGATTCGTAAAAGGGGGCACAAGAGGCGATTCTAAAAGGGGGCATAAGAGGCGATTCGTAAAAGGGGGAACAAGAGGCGATTCGTAAAAGGGGGCACAAGAGGCGATTCGTAAAAGGGGGAACAAGAGGCGATTCGTAAAAGGGGGAACAAGAGGCGATTCTAAAAGGGGGCACAAGAGGCGATTCGTAAAAGGGGCATAAGAGGCGATTCGTAAAAGGGGGCACAAGAGGCGATTCGTAAAAGGGGGAACAAGAGGCGATTCGTAAAAGGGGGCACAAGAGGCTATTTCTAAAAGGGGCACAAGAGGCGATTCTAAAAGGGGGCACAAGAGGCGATTTCTTAAAAGGGGCACAAGAGGCGATTTCTTAAAAGGGGCACAAGAGGCGATTTCTTAAAAGGGGCACAAGAGGCGATTTCTTAAAAGGGGCACAAGAGGCGATTTCTTAAAAGGGGCACAAGAGGCGATTTCTAAAAGGGACACAAGAGGCGATTTCTAAAAGGAGCACAAGAGGCGATTCTAAAAGGGGGCACAAGAGGCGATTCGTAAAAGGGGGAACAAGAGGCGATTCGTAAAAGGGGGCACAAGAGGCGATTTCTAAAAGGGGCACAAGAGGCGATTCTAAAAGGGGGCACAAGAGGCGATTTCTTAAAAGGGGCACAAGAGGCGATTTCTTAAAAGGGGCACAAGAGGCGATTTCTTAAAAGGGGCACAAGAGGCGATTTCTTAAAAGGGGCACAAGAGGCGATTTCTTAAAAGGGGCACAAGAGGCGATTTCTAAAAGGGACACAAGAGGCGATTTCTAAAAGGAGCACAAGAGGCGATTCTAAAAGGGGGCACAAGAGGCGATTTCTAAAAGGAGCACAAGAGACGAATATCATCATTCCTTCTAGCTTGGCAGGTCAATGTGAATTTAAAATGAGAACGACTGTTACTCTTGGCGGCTTTTTTGAATTGAACATTGGAATACAGTAATATTTATTACACGTAAGAGAAATAAAAGCAAAAAATAACACCACACTCGCTTGCTTATCAATAGTAAGATTTCTTGTAATTTTTAACGCTTGCATGCCTATTAATTATAACAATTTATTAATTAGACAAAACGCACCAGCGTACTCTACAGATCAGAGGGAAGGACAGGGCAGGTTAACAATTACAAAACCGATATTAAAACAGCATATCTTACCTATAGCTAAAACAATTGAACCAGTGAACACCTGCGCTACAGATTTGAATTCTCAAGCAGTTTAATTGAAAGAGTCAATAATGAATAAGATAGCGACGGCACCCGACACCAAAAATGAAGCAGTTTTTGCTGCAGAGCCTACTAACAGTATGTCATTCCTACGCAAAAAAGAAGTTTGTGTTAAATGAATAACACAGGTTTTGATACCGTAAGCAGAATTGGTAAACACTTGAATTATTATTGATTACTCATTCTCAGTAGTTGTAAAAAATAGTAATTTATTAATAATCAACAATCCTTTGGCGGCTCCTCATCCTCATCTTGCTGCTTCTGTTGCTCCTTGAAGAAACTGGCTCTGGCCGCTAATTTCTTCTTCCGCTGCTTCTGCTGCCGCCTGTTGCCGCCGTCGCCGTTGCCGTCGCCGTTGGTGGCGGCGGCGAGCAGCGCGCCAAGAGTGTCGCCCAGAGACGTCAACGGCTTCGGTGCGGCTGCCAACGCGTCTTCGTCGACTTCGCCGCCATCGTCAGCGGAACGAGCAGCTGCGGCTTTACTATTAGAAGTAGTAGCAGTAGCAGTAGCAGCGGCAGGCTTGCCAAGCGCCGGCCAGGCGGCAGCGGCTTGGGCAAACGAGCGCACGCTGTTATTGCTGCTACTGGGAGCGGCAGATGATGAAGCGGCGGCGGCGGCCGCAGAGGAGGCGGCAACGGCGGCCAGAGGCGGGTCGGCCTCGGTGAAGGCGGGATTCTCGCGCGGCTCCCGGGCATTCATAGCCGAGGCGGTCACAACAATGCTCAGCGCTTCGCCCATCAGCCGGCGATCCTCGGCGTCGCGTCGGCGAGTCAGGCGACGCTCCTGGCGGGCCAGGGCCTGGCGCTGGCGCCGGCGTTCGTCTAGCTGGCGAGAGAATTCGTTCAAGCAGCGCCGGCTGAGCAGCGGCGGCCCGAGGTCCAGCTCGGCGATGGCCACGCTGCAGGTGAGCGGCAGGTGGCGCAGGTAGGCGGCTCGCTTGCGCAGGGCTGGCGTCACCGATAGCTGCGGCGGGAGGATTGGGATTTGGGATAGCAATTCCGTAGCTGGGGATTTCTGATTGGCAATGGGGATTTCTGATTGGCAATGGGGATTTCTGATTGGCAATGGGGATTTCTGATTGGCAATGGGGATTTCTGATTGGCAATGGGGATTTCTGATTGCTAATGGAGATTTATGATTGGCAATGGGGATTTATGATTGCTAATGGGGATTTCTGATTGGCAATGGGGATTTCTGATTGGCAATGGGGATTTCTGATTGGCAATGGGGATTTCTGATTGCTAATGGAGATTTATGATTGGCAATGGGGATTTCTGATTGCTAATGGGGATTTCTGATTGGCAATGGGGATTTCTGATTGCTAATGGGGATTTCTGATTGGCAATGGGGATTTCTGATTGCTAATGGGGATTTCTGATTGGCAATGGGGATTTCTGATTGCTAATGGGGATTTCTGATTGGCAATGGGGATTTCTGATTGGCAATGGGGATTTCTGATTGCTAATGGGGATTTCTGATTGGCAATGGGGATTTCTGATTGGCAATGGGGATTTCTGATTGTTAATGGGGATTTCTGATTGCTAATGGGGATTTCTGATTGCTAATGGGGATTTCTGATTGCTGATTTCTGATTGCCAATTAAGTGACCAGTTGGACTTAAAATATGAAATAATTTTACTCAAACCCCCACCTGTTCAACGTGCAGCACAGCGGCTGTAATCCTAGGCGGACAGTTGGCGATGCCGCCATATTGCCAGGCCAGGCACTGCCAGTTGAGGCTGTGCAAGTACACGTGGCGCCCGTCAGCCGCCTGGTAGAAGTAGTGCGCCGGCTCCTCGCACACGGAGGTCAGCTTTGCTCGGCGGGCTGGCGGCGCCGGGCCGGCCGCACCGAAACTCGGCGGCGGAGTCGACGACGCAGTGGCTGCGGCACCGCCCTCGGCTATAATCGACGTCGGCATCCGCTGCGGCGGGGTGGCCTCGGCAATCGGCGCCGCCGCAGCGCCAGCCGCCGACGCAGTAGTCGCCGAGGCTGCGTCGGCGAGAGCGCCGCCGAGACGGGCCAGAGTGGCGCTCCTGGCCGCTCGGACGAATTCGAGCTGCTCCGGGTCGGCTTCCGACTGGAGCTCGGCCAGTTCGGCCAGCTCGCGGGCGACCTGGAGGAGTAATTGGTTTTGGGTAGCGACACATTATCAATACTAGGGACATAATCATCGACACACTAGCGACATACGAGTAACCATGGTAACCATCGACACACTAGCAACATAATCATCGACACACTAAGCGACTTAACCATCGATACACTAAGCGACATAATTATCGACACACCAAGAGACATAATCATTGACACATTAGCGACATGACCATCGACACACATGAAAAGCGAAATAATTATCGACACACTAAGCGACATAACTATTGACACACCAAGCGATATAATCGACACATTAGCGACATAATTATCGACACACATGAATAGCGACATAATCATCGACACACAATCATCATCGACACTTTAGGACACAATATCGACCCAATTGCGACACACTTTAATACAAATACCTACCACAAACTTGGCCACATCCTCAGCGTTGGCGGTGATCAGCTTGGCGAAGGCGGCCACAGCGGGCGGACAGTCGGCCAGGCGCGGCGGCGACAGGCTGCCATCGGCATCAGCGTACTCGCCGGCAGTCTGCAGACTGGCCAGCTGTTCAACAGGCAGCACCCGATTGTCGCCCTTTAACCGGCGCATCAACAGCATGGTGATGCTGTCGCCAACTCGAACGCCTCCGCCGCCGACTCCGTCGCCACTAGTGTTGACATCGATATCGCCGGCATCAGAGGCGTTAGCGGTGTCGGCGATTGGGCAGAGGCTGCGAAGATCGGCCGGATAAATGTGCTCGGCGCAGATGGCGCATTTCTTGGAGTTGCGGCCGGCGTTCTCGTACCTGCACGGTGAGTTATGAGATGAATGAGTAGGACATGAGGATGTAGACAATCAGTACGAGTCGTAAGCCTAGTGAGTACTTGTAGTACAAAGAATTATACAGATATTATCCGCATATAAAGTGATTTTCAGTTGCATTTAAGGGGTGCTTAAAAATTGGAAAATGGGAGACTTGCATTGAGAGAGGGGTTTCTATGGTGAGAAAAAATGTTTTGATGAGGGGGGAGAGGGGATTTCCATGGGGGGGAGAGGGTTCTATGGGGAGGCAGGATTTCCATGGGGAGGGGATTTCCATAGGGGGAGAGGGGATTTCCATGCGGGGGGAGAGGGTTCTATGGGGAGGCAGGATTTCCATGGAGAGGGGATTTCAATGCGGGGGGAGAGGGTTCTATGGGGAGGCAGGATTTCCATGGGGAGGGGATTTCCATGCGGGGGGAGAGGGTTCTATGGGGAGGCAGGATTTCCATGGGGAGGGGATTTCCATAGGGGGAGAGGGGATTTCCATGCGGGGGGAGAGGGTTCTATGGGGAGGCAGGATTTCCATGGGGAGGGGATTTCCATAGGGGGAGAGGGGATTTCCATGCGGGGGGAGAGGGTTCTATGGGGAGGCAGGATTTCCATGGAGAGGGGATTTCCATGCGGGGGGAGAGGGTTCTATGGGGAGGCAGGATTTCCATGGGGAGGGGATTTCCATAGGGGGAGAGGGGATTTCCATGCGGGGGGAGAGGGTTCTATGGGGAGGCAGGATTTCCATGGAGAGGGGATTTCCATGCGGGGGGAGAGGGTTCTATGGGGAGGCAGGATTTCCATGGGGAGGGGATTTCCATAGGGGGAGAGGGGATTTCCATGCGGGGGGAGAGGGTTCTATGGGGAGGCAGGATTTCCATGGAGAGGGGATTTCCATGCGGGGGGAGAGGGTTCTATGGGGAGGCAGGATTTCCATGGGGAGGGGATTTCCATAGGGGGAGAGGGGATTTCCATGCGGGGGGAGAGGGTTCTATGGGGAGGCAGGATTTCCATGGAGAGGGGATTCCCGACCGGAAACAATTGTTCTTTAAATGCGTCAAATAGCACATAAAAAATAAATTGGGGGGAATCCCAAAATAACTGTCGAAACGACACGAAATTTGTGAGAATCGACAATTGGTGGCACAGCTTGGCACAAATATAACTGTGCCAAGCTGTGCCAACTGGCACATGTGACACAATTAAGAATCAAATTTTTAATTGTGCACTGCTGTGCCACAACTGTGCCACAACTGTGCCAGTTGTCTGAGCCATTTTTGAATGCTTATAATTGTGCACAACTGTGCCATAAATGTACCATTTGGCACCATACGAGTAAATGTGCAGCTAGAAGCAGTTAAACTAGCGCGTACTGTGCCATTTGGCGTAAATTCTCCAGACGAGTGAATTGCAGTTTAAAGCAGTTGAACTAAGCGCATAATATGCTATCTGATGCTATTATAGTTGACCCGTTAGTCAACTACGAGTTATGAAGTGTATGTATGAAGTAGCTAACATTTTGCGAGAAGTCCTTCTCATGTTTAAATGAGGGAAGACAAATTGAAAAGAGTTGTCAATGTAAATTAAACTTTAAAATAATGTTGAGCGCGAACATAAACAGATTAAAACAGTTGGAAAAAGGGATGTTGCATAAATACGTATATATTTAATGGGAAGTAGCAAATAGGACAAAAAAACATGTATAAAACAGGAAAAAGGGGAGGCTGCGGAATTAAAAAATGCATACTAGAAGTTAACGGAAAGAAACATAACAGACAGCGGACATTGGACAGGAAACAAAAAACAACGTAATTAAAAAGCGCGGTGCATGAAAATTGTGGTGCCAGTCAAAGAGTTTACACTTCTAATACATTTGAAACCAAAACATGCAATGTAACAAATTAACTACTGAGTCGACTACACGTGGCACAGGATTTTAATGTAACAACATGTATACATCTAATGTATACACTAATTTAAAAAGCACAAACAAACAACTAGATAAAAAACAAGCAATTAGTGAAACCAACTCCAATACCTCTGTTCCCCTATACTTTTCTAGTTAGACAACAAGTCTGATTCCTGGTGCTATTGTAATTTACGAGTCTGGAACTAACTATAGTAATGTAGTTGGTTACTTTATGTGGGAAAGAGCATATTTCCAGGGGAAAACAAAACCAGAAACATGAGGGAGACAGACCAAGCTAGACGGGTCCCGCATCTGCCAAACAAGTTTAGTTTTGCTAGATGCAACAGCAGATATTCCGCGCTCAGTCCTCGCGAGTGCATTAGCCGCCTCCGACTGCACATTGTCAGTGACATTGGCAGCCGCACCTTGACGAAGTTTCTTTACAGGCAAACGTCCGGATTGCTTTTCACGCCGACTGACGGTGATGGAGCATCGGACGTAGGCCTTTTCAATCGCTTTCATTGGTTGGGATGTCGATTCCAGCCAGGTAGCAGGCGTGGCCGACCAGGCTCAGTAGCGCGACCGCTCAACAACGTTACCAAAATCTCGTCGTCGCTGAAGCACCCCCGCACCATCTCGCGGAGAAGTGCATGAGGTTGGCCGGAGTCGTTGGTTCTTGATATATCCTTACTGGCCGTGACCCTGGTCCGAGCGACGTTGGACGTAAAGGCGAAACCGATTGGCTGCAGAGGTGTTTTTTAAGGATTGAAGAGCGTTTGAGAGTAACAATAGGATATTTGCGCGATCATAAATGAAGGACTATTAATTTCTTACCGTAGTATAATTTCTTTCCATTGTCGTAAACCAGCATGTTGTCAACTGTGACGGCTGGGTCCACGAGCTGATCTAGATGGACGGCGAGATGCTGCGTGATCTGCTGCTTTAGTTCTTTTGTAATGGCGTCAATCAAACGCGGTTGCGCCATTTTCGAGCGTCTGAGCAGATCATGCCGCAAGTTGGGAGTGAAAACCTGCCGGTATCTGCCAAAATCGAAGCTACTGACGTCGCAGCCTCAGTGCAAGTTGCACCGGGTGTGCGTCGAACAGTTTTGTTAGGTAATTAGTAATAAAAAAGGTTATTTGAGCCAAGTGTGCCAAGAAGGACAAAGACATATAACTGTGCTAAATGTCATTGCTGTGGTACAACTGGTACAATTGTAGCAAGTGTGCCAAGTGTGCCAGTCTGTTTTAATAACCAATTAGCTATAAAAAGGATATTCGTGCCAAGTGTGCCAAGAAGGACAGTCCAAGACAGTTATATAACTGTGTCAAATAGTATAGCTGTGGCACAACTGGTACACTTGTAGCAAGTGTGCCAAGTGTGCCAATTGGTTTCATTGGCCAATTAGCAGTAAAAATACTATTTGTGTCAAGTGTGCCAAATAGGACATACATCGACATTTACAAACTGTGCCAAATGGCATAGCTACGGCACAATTGGTACAATTGTATCAAGTGTGCCAAATATGACATACAAAGACATTTATACCTCTGTCAAAGGGCATATTTGTGGCACAACTGGCACACTTACTGTTTTTGAAAGGACAAATATTTTCGGTCGGGTTTCCATGCGGGGGGAGAGGGTTCTATGGGGAGGCAGGATTTCCATGGAGAGGGGATTTCCATGAGGTGAGAGGGGGTTCCACCAGGAGGGAGAGGGGGTTTCATGGGGAGGGAAGGGGATTTCCATGAGGAGGAGGTTCCCATGGGGACTGGGGAGGGAGAGAGGCGATGTTTATGGACAATACGGAAGAAGTGTTAGTAATCAGAAGGATTTAGGCTGTAGTATATTGAAACAGTACCGGAGCAACTCTATGAGTAACAAATTTCAGTCCAGCTCACCCGATGTACTGCAGCGCGCACGGATGGCAGTAGGCGTGGCCGCACTTGGTCACCTTGGCCGCCCGAGGCCGGCACAGGCAGATCGGACAGTTGGAACCGGCCGCCGCCGGGGCGCGAACCTCTTCAACGAGATCCCAGGCAACTAGCAGGTCAGGATCTTTCATATAGGCCGTGTAGTCCACGCCGACGCTGCCGCTGTTATTGTCGGTATTGCTGGCCTCCTTAGCAACGGCGGCCTTGACAACGAACTGACAATTGGCCTGCATAAATACTTCTTTGTTGTAGAAGCCGGAGCTCGCGCTGGCGTCGTACCGATTGAAGCTGCTAATTTATTTAGAGGGTGGGTGATTTTAACTGCAGGTGATGACACTACTTAAAGTAGAAAAATGTGTGAGACAATTTAAGAGATCGCCACCGCTGAGTAGCAAGTGGAGTATATCCTAATGGATTTCCCATAGAACCCACGCGGGGGATTTACGACAGCTTGAGTGACACGAATTGGCTGTCTAACCTAATCCCAACCCTAGCTAATATCTAAAAATTAACAGAAACCTAAACTAACCTAACACTAATCAAATTTTCAAGCCAAAAGTATACCAATATCCTAATTTTGTCACCAAAATCTAAAACCCTAATTCCTAAAACTCAAATTCATAAACCCAAACCTAAAATCCGAATTCCTAAAACCCAAATTCCTAAACCAAAACCTAAAATCCTAATTTCTAAAACTCAAATTTAAAAACCCAAACTTAAAATCCTAATTTTTAAACTCTAATTTCTAAACCCAAACCTAAAACCCTAATTTTTAAACTCTAATTTCTAAACCCGAAACCTAAAAAACCCTAATTTTTAAACTCTAATTTCTAAACCCGAAACCTAAAACCCTAATTTTTAAACTCTAATTTCTAAACCCAAACCTAAAACCCTAATTTTTAAACTCTAATTTCTAAACCCAAACCTAAAACCCTAATTTTTAAACTCTAATTTCTAAACCCGAAACCTAAAAAACCCTAATTTTTAAACTCTAATTTCTAAACCCGAAACCTAAAACCCTAATTTTTAAACTCTAATTTCTAAACCCAAACCTAAAACCCTAATTTTTAAACTCTAATTTCTAAACCCGAAACCTAAAACCCTAATTTTTAAACTCTAATTTCTAAACCCAAACCTAAAACCCTAATTTTTAAACTCTAATTTCTAAACCCAAACCTAAAACCCTAATTTTTAAACTCTAATTTCTAAACCCAAACCTAAAACCCTAATTTTTAAACTCTAATTTCTAAACCCAAACCTAAAACCCTAATTTTTAAACTCTAATTTCTAAACCCAAACCTAAAACCCTAATTTTTAAACTCTAATTTCTAAACCCGAAACCTAAAACCCTAATTTTTAAACTCTAATTTCTAAACCCAAACCTAAAACCCTAATTTTTAAACTCTAATTTCTAAACCCGAAACCTAAAACCCTAATTTTTAAACTCTAATTTCTAAACCCGAAACCTAAAACCCTAATTTTTAAACTCTAATTTCTAAACCCAAACCTAAAACCCTAATTTTTAAACTCTAATTTCTAAACCCAAACCTAAAACCCTAATTTTTAAACTCTAATTTCTAAACCCGAAACCTAAAACCCTAATTTTTTAACTCTAATTTCTAAACCCAAACCTAAAACCCTAATTCTTCGACTTCGAACTCTTAGACTAAAGAAAAAGATTCACAAACCGATACTGCTGCTGACGCTGCTTGAACTGCCGGCGACCAGCATTGCTGCCATTGTCATCATAGTAGACGCCCAACTCTCTGGCCACGGTGGCTTCGGCGCTGTCACTGTTGGTCTTTCGACCGCCGCTGCTGTTTCCGCGTCGGCCAGAGGCGCCGCCGGCCGAATTGCGCTGAACGGCGCTGCTGGCTCCGCTGCTGCCGCTGCGCCGAGACCAGTTGGCCGACGATGCGCCCCGATTGCTGGCGCCACTACGAGAAACAGCCGCAGGCGGTCCGAATTGCTGCTGCTGGTCGCAACCAGGGCCACTGACGCCGGCACCACCGCCAGCATTGGGCAATTGTCTGCCGCCACCTTTTGATAGACAGTTTGTGAGTAAAATTACTTTTTAATTACAATGCAAAGGTGGGTGCTTTGTGCAATGCAGTTTGGGAAAAATTTGTACAAGTTGAAAGTGCTGAAATTTCAAGGCTTATAGGGGAATTGCTGAGATTTCAAGGCTTATAGTAAGGAATTGCTGAGATATCAAGGCTTATAGGGGAATTGCTGAGATGTCAAGGCTTATAGTAAGGAATTGCTGAGATATCAAGGCTTATAGGGGAATTGCTGAGATGTCAAGGCTTATGGAGGGGAATTGCTGAGATATCAAGGCTAATAGGGGGGAATTGCTGAGATATCAAGGCTTATAGGGGAATTGCTGAGATGTCAAGGCTTATGGAGGGGAATTGCTGAGATATCAAGGCTTATAGAAGGGAATTGCTGAGATGTCAAGGGTAATGGGAGGAATGCTGAGACATACATGCGCAACCTTTGGAATCACTTGGCTGATTCTATTGGCAACACATACATGTAAGTCGCTATTGGCTGAGAGCAGTCACATGACTACTATTCCGTCCAATAGCAACTTACATGTGTGTGTTGCCAATAGAAATGGCCAAGTGAATCCCAAGGTTGCACCCAAGCATGTGCTGAGATTTCAAGTGTCATGGGAAAATAGCAGATTATCAGATTACCAGAGCTATTTATATCATATACAATATTGTAGACTTTCTTAGCTATTTGAACTTTTGGGAATATAAATATTTAAGTTTCTATCAGACAATAATAGTTGCCAAGTAACTACTTGAACTTTTAAGCCAATAAAAGTTTCTAGCAAAACAAGATATATTTTAGATATTTTTTTATTTAGGGCTAAGCAATAAGCACTTTTATAAATAGTAGGAGGCCTAGATAGTGCTATATCAAACTATTATAATAAATTAAAAAATAGTTTATAAGCATTTGCTATTGAGACTATACTTTTATAAAAGATCATTAGAACAAAGATAGCTAAGGATATCACAAAAATTATTTTAAAAAATAATTAATAATTTATAGAATATTGCTAATAACAATATTAGTATAATGTATAGGGGGTATAAAAAGCCTTAGGAATTTTTCACATGACTCTTTTTAAAAGTCATTGCAAAAATATGCCAATATAAATGTTTTATCATGCATGAAAGAAATATAAAATTATATTGCTTATAGCATAGGCCCAGCTACTTCAATCTGTTATATAGTTTGCCAAAAAAGTGATCCCCTATACTTTAATTTCAATTTTTTTAATTTCAATTTTTTTAGTGAATAGAACTATTCACTAAAGAAATACTATAACTTTTTACAAAAATAGCCTATTATTGAGAGCAATCCTTAATTATACTTGATATTTGTTATATTGACAAAATAATATTGAACTACCTTTTCTGAATTGCATCTTAGAAGAATCATTTTGCATTAAGGTCATAGATATATGACATCGATTTTTTATTTTTCCCTGCTTAGAATCTTGTTAGAAACCATAAAAAATAAAAAAAATTCCAGAGGCTCTTTCAAATACCTTACTTATACAAATATTGTAACTCTTTTTCACTGATTGTGTAAAAATATTTAACCTTTTGAACAAATACTAAATACATTGGATAATACTGGCAAAACAGGCTCCTTGCCTGAGCCAAATTTACTACTACTACTACTGCTAAACTTTTTGCATCTTAAACTTTAAAGCTATTTTTTTAATAAGAGTATTTAGAATTTAGAATATAGTTCAAAGAGAATTTGCTAAATCTTAAAGTGCAGCTGCAATTATATATGTAGCTATATCTGTAAGTATTCAAATTTCCCACCTGGCTGAAGTTAGCCATCTTTTATTAGATGCATTGTCTGGAGTTTAATGCGGCACGAATAGCAAATTTACATACAAAAAATGGACAACAACCAAACAAAAAGTTTACAAAATGGATGAAAGTGGAGAAAATATGACGCTTATCCAGTTTGGTATCCGGCTGTGCGTCCAGTAATTGCCCGATAAGTAATCCGGAGGAAGCCGGATGGGACAGCAGAGCCAATTCTGGATGAAAACTGGATGAAATGTATGGATTTACAGCCAGATGAGAAACCAGAGCCATTTCCAGATCAAATGTATGGATTGGATACCAAGGACTACTTAACAACTCAGGATGCTACACTCGCGAATGGTAGAAATTCTAGAAAAGGCCACTTGCTTTAGCTGTGTCTATGGCAATGAAGCCTTTTCACTAACATTCTTTCATATTCTCAATGCTGGTTCAGACCAGCACTGCTGGTTTGTAGCAATAATTTGTTTTGTCTAAAATCTTGATAAATAGCAACACTCTTTTTCATCAAAATGCCAATGAAGTGCTGCATCCCTGGATGCAGAAGCAATTATAAGAGCGGTAAAAAAATTCACTGTTTTTGGCTTTCCAATGGAAGAAGCTGAAGCTGAGGCATGGGTCCATGCGTTGCCTGTGCAAGTTAAGGTAATTTATGTAGCCTTTTGAACCTAATTTTTTGTTTCTACTATAAAGATACTTATATTAACTGAATTATGATGATCATTCCATTCTATCTGTAGAAGGCTAGCATCTACATGGGAGTCTGCAAAAATCACTGATGAATTGACTGCCTTCAATGCTGTCAACAGAATTGTCTCGTGGGCACTATTCATTACGTCAGCTTTGAGCCTGGATTTTGTTACCTCCAGAGGCTGGATTGTTCAATGTCAGGATTTGTGAGTCACACATAGATGCGCTTCAGTCAATCTGTCTAGAATCATATGATCCACATCAGCAATATCTTCTACATCAATTTCAGCTGAGATTTAAACCACCCGGTGGTGCTCAGTACAACTGCATAGATATTTTGATGGCAGCTAAGATATATTTTGCTGGAAGACAAGCGTACCAAGCTGCGAGAGAACTAGCGTGTCTGCCTCATCCAGCTACTCTAAAATAGCACATCGGTGGACTTAGTTCAGTTGGTACAGATAAAGATTGTCAGCTTATTATTGAAGCTCATTTGAAGTGCTGCAGCCCGTTGCAGCGTATCTGCTCTATTGTCTTCGACAAAGTTTACGTGCAGCCTTCCTTACGTCTTTGTGGAGGCCACGTTATTGGATATGCAGAGGATGCACCACAAAATTTGGCAAGAACTATTCTAGCTAAGCCATTTATGGGAGCTTCTGCTTTTGTCACTTGACTCATTCCTATATACACTCTATGACCATAATGAATATGCACACCATTGTTTTTTTTATGAAAATTGACAGTGATTGTACTAAGATTTTTAAACTTTGTTATAGCCATCTATGTTTTCCTTATACAGTTATGTACAGAGTTTTCCGATTTGTTGCATATCGTACTTTTCAATTGTCATTTACAATTCTTATGCTGAGAATATTTGCATATATTTTTTGTTTGTATAACTGTAAAAATAATTATTATAGTGCAAAACTTTTATAATTATCTATCACTTAGTACTTGCTTCTTTATCCAAAAGGCTTATTAAAAACCATAGACACAGTTAAAGCAAGTGGCCTTTTCTAGAATTTCTACTATTTGCAAATATAGCATCCTGAGTTGTTAAGTAGTCCTTGTTGGATACCTGTATACTGTTGTTGGATAATAATGGACATTCTAGATGCTTATTACTCAGCCTTAATTTGTGCTCCTTTACAGTGGCTTCCAAACTTTTGGCACAAAAATTGCACTATGTGGCAGCTATTATAACTACAGCTCCTGCTCCTTATCTATAGCTGCTGCTCCTGCTATGATTTTGCTTGTATCTGTATGAACAAGCGAGGAGCTATAGATAAGCTTACTAGTAGAAAGCTTTTGGTAATTAAAACAGAGGTCAGAGGATTATAAAGGCATTAATCAAAACAGTAAGGCAATCTATATAACTTTTATCCAGAAACCTACATGGGCGAATGCTGCTGAAAAAATTTGTAGGGCCAGCGCCAGTTTAATTAGTTTCAAATAATTTTTGACGCTAATGAAAAATATGAAACTTGAAATAAAAAAGTGCCACAATTATCACCTTTGTATAGAAACGAGTTTTGCACAAATTGCACTTAGAAGCTAGCGTACAGTTCAAAGTATAGTACAGTCCGCATTTTGCTTCTCCCAGTCTGTTTTTGAGCCTTGTGCGCTGAAAATTGACATGAAAGGGGACAGAAATGGCATAAAAATGAATTTCTTTTTCCCCAGGTATATTATATTTTAAAACACATGAATTTCACTTCAAGTGAACTCCCTCATCCGGATTTTGTCCATTTCACTATCCGGGATTTTTTCACTATAAGCCGGATTCACAGCCAGATAAAAAACTGGAGCAACTCCGTGTAGAAATCTATGATTTATCCAACATTCATCCGCTTCTTATTCTAGTTCGCAGTCTAGTTTCATCTGCTGATCGACTGGAGCAGGAATCGGACACAATCCGGATAAAATGTGATCAATAAAAACACTTTTATCTGGTTTTGCTCCGGAGTTTCCTCCATTTGTTAGTCTGGTAAGAACTGCCATATCAAAACCGGATAAAAATTCTTTGAGGCTAGCTTCATATTGCTTGTTCTGGTTCTAGAACCAGAACCAATTTGTAAAGTATAACTTTTTGTCTCCTAAACTAGAGGGATTTTAGTGCTTTAAAATTGTGATTATCGAATGGCAATAGCCAAGAAGAAAGTGAAAAATTGTGCAAAGTGAGGCTGTTAAGGCAGTCAAACATTCAACAAATTTAAATAGGCCTAGTTATAACTGATTTTTTTCTTGGAAATCCAAACTGATTCTGGTTCTAGAATTGATTGCCATGAAGAGGCTCATTTTCATCCGGAAAAGTAGAAAATTATGGATTTAACTGGATGAAGGCCGGGTAAATACCGGGTACCGACAGCTAGGCGGGTTATAGATTATTACAAATTTTATATTATAAGAAGTTTGCAACAGCTTTGTTTATAATGCTGTTCAGTTATTGCTAGATTTTTATTTATTCTCAAGTTGCTTAATTAGGGGTTTAGTAAGGCTATATAATGTTTAACTCATGACCCATAGTTAGGAAGGTGGCACAGTATGCACTGGAATAATTTTTTTGGGACAATCTGTGCGCTATCTATGCGCCATCTATGCGATATTTATCAAAGATTGAGATTGAGATTTATCAAATAGAATAGAAATTAGGCCTATAAAATACTTTTAAAATTTTATTAATGTCTATCCTTAACCAAAGACAAAGTAAAACTTAAACCTAATAAAAATATTTACTTTTGAGAGTCTTCTGTTTACTTGCCATCATAAAAAATAGAGTCTACATTAATAAGTCAACTGTAGACTACAGGTTCTGTAGCAGCCTATTTATTGATATGATATGGCCTATGTATGTTTGAATGTCACTAACCTTTATCAATTGCAGAACGTTGTGCAAGTGCCCTGTCCATCTCCTCCTGCATGAAAAAATAGCCAGCAAGTTAGGCTTTCTAATCTTGAAAAAAATATTCTTTGTCCAAACATGATTTAAAAAAGGGCAACCTCCATTATGTAAAATGAAAAAAAGAAAGATAATTTATTAAAGTTAGGGCTAATTTGAAAGTATTTGAAGTTGGTTTTAAGCTAAACTGCAATTAAGTGACAGATATATTCTGTCACTTTAAACTGACGCTACGCTTTGCCCAAGCGATAACACGAAGAATGGATAATACAGCTCAGAAAATGAGCGATAAACAGGAAAATAAAAGTTTTTATTTCTCAATTTTAGTTTAAAATTGTCCCTGCATATTGTTTATAACAAAAGCGGTATTGGCTCTATCGAGTTAAAAGTCGAATTATCAGAATTTTTGGTTAAGCTAAATATTGATTCTATCTATCCTTTTTCTCGTGCTTTTGATGTGAATATCGTAAGGTAAGGTATTCCACCATTGCAGTCCTTCATTCAATTAACATGCAAATACAGACCAAGGACGACTTAAGTCGTCCTTGATACAGACATGAGACAACTAACTGTTCGGATTACAATTAGTTGTGTACGGCCTCTGATGAAATCTGGTTGTCTATGCTCGTACTGCGAATTTACATCTATTGGAAAAAAATTGTAAAATTCTTCAATATTATAGTATACAACAGACTCCTTTCAATAAAAACCTTTCATGGAGTTACAGTAGTACACTGTGTTAGAGAAGAGAACTACATATTAAATGTATAAATCGAAAATGACAATGTACAAGAATATGCACTTCATGTAAGAATAGCATCCCAAGCACTTTACTACTTTAGTTTTTATTTCCTCTCTGCCTAATGTGAATCAATATGCCAATATTGCAGATGTACTTGCAGATGATTATTTAGCCCCAATGCTCCACTTGAAATATGTAGTAATGTATTTTTAAATGGAGACTTTGATAAAAATCGAATGGCAGCTATCATCACAATAATTCGGCGCATAAAGAAAAAAGTTAACAAAAGGCTTAGCACATTTGCCTTTTGGAACCATAGACGGGGTACAAAAATACACCCAGACATTACGCGTTTGATATCAAAGCAATTTTATTCTGTACATTTAAAATATACACAGACATGACTTAGGAGTATGTATTATTAAACAGTTTTTATTGTTAAATGGAGTGTTACACGATGTTATATAATTACAATAAATAACTATTAGTTGGGGCGACTAGAAACCAGCTCATAAATTATTTTGAATTACGAGCTATTTATTACTATTAGTAGTACACACATAAACAGATCAGAAAATTAATCTTGCCATCATTAATACACAAAATGAGCTACATACACGCGTGCGTAGCTTACAGATATAAACACGTAGCGCAGCTTAGCGGTCTATAACGTATTAACGAAAAACAAAACAACGAGAAGCGCAGAATCTTTTTAAAGTGAAAATATAACCATTTTTGTATATTAATAAATACGATTACAATTAAACATGTTCAGACAAACAAAATGGGAATTTGCCTAAATCTAAATTAATGATGCACAGCACAAGAGAGCACACAGGACAACCAGAGCACAATGTTACAGTTAGCACTGGGATGAATTTTTTTGCGGCGCGCAAGCATTCAGCCTGCAAGTCGGCGCAATACTGATACTAGACATTAAATCAGCATCTTCATCTTGTTCACCGAATCCAGAGTCCAGACTCCCTTGGCTTAAGCTTGAAGTTGTTGAAACAAAGTAATTTAAGCAGCCCCCCCCAGCCAAGCCGATAAACAGTTTGTCTTCCCTCTTGCTCGATTGTGCCTGACTTTGACCTCTTTCCTAACTGCTCTCTCATTGGCTGAGCTAAATTGGGCCTGCTCCTAGGCTGGCTGAGTTTCGTACGTCTAACTTCGACCTTTCTCCTTGCCGCTCTCTCATTGGCTGAGCCAAATTTGGCCTCCCCCCTAGGCTGATTTTTGTAAGTCTTGCGTTTGCTTGTGTAAATTGAGTTAAATTCTGTTCAGTCTTAACTCCATATAACTCCTGGGGCCAAACCCTCGAGGAAGTAAAGGAAATTTTAGCTGCCAAATTATATTTAAATGACACTGCGCAGACAAACTACTGAAAAAAGAGTGACATCTAGTTATTTTAGTACAATATCCGTCGTGAAAACTGATATGTGCAGAGATATTCAAGTAACTTTGAACCCAAACTAACTTAAACTACCGGTAGACACCGTAGACACCGGGTAGGCGTGAGTCAGCACATCGAACCGTCAATCAATCGTGACGCTTAGTCATCTGCACCAACAACTGCTGGGCCAGTGCTGGCCTGTACTGCATCAGATCGCGCCAGTCCTCGCTAGCCAGCACCTGCTGAGCGTGCTCGCGCATGAACTGGGTGCACCGGTGGAGCAGGCTGTCCACCTGGTCAGGGTAGGAGAGCGGAACTAATTGTAGCTTAGATAAGATGCTCAGGTGATGCACACAATTTTTTTAGTGAGCTGCTGCTATCCCTTTTTATGCTTCAGTGAACTGAACTACTATCCCCATTCATGCTTCAGGTAGCTCAACTGTCGTTACATATACCCCCCAGCAGTTAAAAAAGTGAGGTTTCCCCAATTTCTATTTTTAGAATCTATCAGTTGTATTGCAAAAACAAGCCAACCCATGGCAGCTCAGACCAACCTTACCTGATAGGTGTCAGCCAGCACGGCCAGCTCGTGCAGATTGGCCAGAGTGACGCCCCTAGCCAGGGCCTGAGCGCAGACGGCCCGCAGCTCGCTAACAGAATATTTGTCAGCCAGCTTGAGCAGCTCTCGACCGTTGGCCTCCAGCCCGCTTAGCGGCACCTCCCCGGTATACAGGTAATCTAGAAAGACTTTGAAAGAAGCCGCCTCGGCGTCCAGAATAGTGACAGCATCGGCCGAGCGTTCCAGACAGTCGTGCGTGAACATGGCCAGGAACACGGGGCTGCGGGCCGCTAGCAGGCATTTGTGAGCCGGAAACTCGGCGCCGCAGTCCAGACGGAGGCGAACGTCGGCGGCCATGCCGGCGTCCAACAGACGGCGTAGGTCGGCGGACAGTCGACCGTGTCGTTGGACAACGGCGGTGCTGCCGCTGCTTGCGCCGGCAGCCGAAGTCGAAGCTGAGGCATCAGCGGCCGAGTCAGCCAAGCCGACGGCTCGACGGTGATGACAGGCAACGGCGGCGTCCTGCAGCTGCAACAACAGGTCCGAGGAGGCGCTGTCGCCGACGCTGTCTACTATGCCAATCAAGCTGCCGCCGATGCCGCCGCGAATGTAGGTTGTTACCTGGATTGATGATATCGCTAATATTGTTAATTATAAAGCAAAACTTACTGTTTCTATAATTTTCGTTAATTTTGTCGGCAACAATGTTATTCTGTCAGTAAAAGTATCTGTAATGATGTCGATGGATGTCGATTTTTGAAAGAAATGTCAGCAATTGTCGATGGAAGTGTCGGTAATGGTGTCGATGGAAGTGTCGGTAATTGTGCCGATCGAAGTGTCGGTAATTGTGTCGATGGAAGTGTCGGTAATTGTGCTGATGGAAGTGTCGGTAATTGTGCTGATGGAAGTGTCGGTAATGGTGTCGATGGAAGTGTCGGTAATTGTGTCGATGGAAGTGTCTGTAATTGTGTCGATGGAAGTGTCGGTAATGGTGTCGATGGGAGTGTCGGTAATGGTGTCGATGGGAGTGTCGGTAATTGTGTTGATGGAAGTGTCGGTAATTGTGCTGATGGAAGTGTCGGTAATGGTGTCGATGGAAGTGTCGGTAATTGTGCCGATCGAAGTGTCGGTAATTGTGTCGATGGAAGTGTCGGTAATTGTGCTGATGGAAGTGTCGGTAATGGTGTCGATGGAAGTGTCGGTAATGGTGTCGATGGAAGTGTCGGTAATTGTGTCGATGGAAGTGTCGGTAATTGTGCTGATGGAAGTGTCGGTAATGGTGTCGATGGAAGTGTCGGTAATTGTGCCGATGGAAGTGTCGGTAATTGTGTCGATGGAAGTGTCTGTAATTGTGTCGATGGAAGTGTCGGTAATTGTGCTGATGGAAGTGTCGGTAATGGTGTCGATGGAAGTGTCGGTAATTGTGTCGATGGAAGTGTCTGTAATTGTGTCGATGGAAGTGTCGGTAATGGTGTCGATGGAAGTGTCTGTAATTGTGTCGATGGAAGTGTCGGTAATGGTGTCGATGGAAGTGTCGGTAATGGTGTCGATGGGAGTGTCGGTAATTGTGTTGATGGAAGTGCCGGCAATTATTTCGAAGCAAGTGTCAGTAAAAATGCCGGTGAAACATAATCACACGTAATCATGTAGCTAGCACAATCAGGATTCTCTGTGTCGGAAACACATCAAGCATTTTATTTATTTGCCACGTCAGAACTGAGGTCAAGACAAAAAACCATTCAGCACTATTCAAAGACAGCATTTGGCTAACCTGCGAAGGCACCGAGAAGTGCACAGTCAGCTGCAGAGTGAGATGCCGAACTCGGTGAAATTCGGAGCGCAATACAACACTCCAACCGTGGGTGCCATGAACGGCGAAGCTCAGCGACTCTGAACGGCGCTCCAGCCGCTGAATCTGTGGGGGATTCGCCGATGCGGAGCCCTCGCCGCCGCCGCCGCTGACTGGGCCCTCCATCTTGAAATGGGCTTTCGATATTATTGGTCGAAACGGCGTCTCCGTGTCGACCTTTTAAAATAGAAAAGATGAAGCTAAAGTGAGATGTTTATATTTTGCGGGTAGCAACTAACCAACCTGTTTATATTGAGTGGGTAGCAGCGGTTTCAAGTGTTTATATTAAGGGTAGCAAGCAGAGTGTGTTGGGTTGGGTAGCAACCATGGTGTGCTGGGTGGGTAGCAACCATAGTGTGTTGGGTGGGTAGCAACCATAGTGTGTTGGGTGGGTAGCAACCATAGTGTGTTGGGTGGGTAGCAACCATAGTGTGTTGGGTGGGTAGCAACCATAGTGTGTTGGGTGGGTAGCAACCATAGTGTTGGGTGGGTAGCAAGCATAGTGTTGGGTGGGTAGCAAGCATAGTGTGTTGGGTGGGTAGCAACCATAGTGTGTTGGGTGGGTAGCAACCATAGTGTGTTGGGTGGGTAGCAACCATAGTGTGTTGGGTGGGTAGCAACCATAGTGTTGGGTGGGTAGCAAGCATAGTGTTGGGTGGGTAGCAAGCAGAGTGCATTGGGTTGGCTAGCAACCATGGTGTGCTGGGTGGGTAGCAACCATAGTGTGTTGGGTGGGTAGCAACCATAGTGTTGGGTGGGTAGCAACCATAGTGTGTTGGGTGGGTAGCAACCATAGTGTTGGGTGGGTAGCAACCATAGTGTGTTGGGTGGGTAGCAAGCATAGTGTTGGGTGGGTAGCAAGCAGAGTGCATTGGGTTGGCTAGCAACCATGGTGTGCTGGGTGGGTAGCAACCATAGTGTGTTGGGTGGGTAGCAACCATAGTGTTGGGTGGGTAGCAACCATAGTGTGTTGGGTGGGTAGCAACCATAGTGTTGGGTGGGTAGCAACCATAGTGTGTTGGGTGGGTAGCAACCATAGTGTGTTGGGTGGGGTAGAAACCAAGCTAGAAGCGCAAGTGCCCTGGACTCACCTCTTTGAGCACCACAAACACGCAAATCCAATCGCGAAATTGTTGACAGTCGCCGTGCGGATAAAAGCGAAGGCACCATTTAATACTGGGGCACTCTTCCGCGTAGAATGACGGACTATCCAAGTAGTGCCCGGTGACAAACGGCAATGAGGTCCAGTTATTGATTTCCCAACGACAATAGCAGGTGTAGTGAGGTACGACGGTAGTAAAGTCGAATGCATTAGCATCTTCTGCTAGCGAAGACGATGATTGCTGTTGTTGCTGCTGTTGCTGCTGCAACTGACGCTGGGGTGACGAGCCGCGAGGCCGACTGCCATGCTGATGGTGCTGATCGCGAGCTAATGCCAATTGTTGTTGCTGTTGCTGCTGTGCGCCCCCAGTGAGCTGATCTCTAGCCTGCTGGCGAGAGTTGCTCAGATTCAGTGAGCGCGACATGAAATGTAAAATTGATTAAACTGGGTCAAAAACCTTTCCTTTCTTCTAGACTTGAGCACCACAAAGGGATTGTAGCCTAGTAGGGGATTGTAGCCTAGTAGGGGATTGTAGCCTATTAGGGGATTGTAGCCTAGTAGGGGATTGTAGCCTAGTAGGGGATTGTAGCCTAGCTGCCTAGTAGGGGATTGTAGCCTAGTAGGGGATTGTAGCCTAGTAGGGGATTGTAGCCTATTAGGGGATTGTAGCCTAGCTGCCTAGTAGGGGATTGTAGCCTAGTAGGGGATTGTAGCCTAGTAGGGGATTGTAGTCTATTAGGGATTGTAGTCTATTAGGGATTCTAGCCTATTAGGGGATTGTAGTCTAGTAGGGGATTGTAGTCTAGTAGGGGATTGTAGCCTAGCTGCCTAGTAGGGGACTGTAGCCTAGTAGGGGATTGTAGCCTAGCTGCCTAGTGCCTAGTAGGGGATTGTAGCCTAGTACGGGATTGTAGCCTATTAGGGGATTGTAGCCTAGTAGGGGATTGTAGTCTATTAGGGATTCTAGCCTATTAGGGGATTGTAGTCTAGTAGGGGATTGTAGTCTAGTAGGGGATTGTAGCCTAGCTGCCTAGTAGGGGATTGTAGCCTAGTAGGGGATTGTAGCCTATTAGAGGATTGTAGCCTAGTAGGGGATTGTAGCCTAGTAGGGGATTGTAGCCTAGTAGGGGATTGTAGCCTATTAGGGGATTGTAGTCTAGTAGGGGATTGTAGTCTAGTAGGGGATTGTAGCCTAGCTGCCTAGTAGGGGATTGTAGCCTATTAGGGGATTGTAGTCTAGTAGGAGATTGTAGTCTAGTAGGGGATTGTAGCCTAGCTGCCTAGTAGGGGATTGTAGCCTAGTAGGGGATTGTAGCCTAGCTGCCTAGTAGGGGACTGTAGCCTAGTAGGGGATTATAGCTAAGTAGGGGATTTTAGCCTAATAGGGGCTAGGGGTTGTAGCCTAATAGGGGGTTGTAGCCTAATAGGGGATTGTAGTCCAGTAGGGGATTATAGCCTAGTGGTTAGAGCATCAGACTCACAATTAAAAGGTTGGCAGTTTGATTCTTGACCTACTTGGAGAATACATTTGTTTTTTAATAAGACACTTAATAACTGTGCATTGCTTTAGCCTACCTAGCTGTAAAATAGGTATCAGCACTAGCGGGAGTAATTGAAGGTGTGTGTGATGACTGTCTAGTCCTTGGACTAAACAGCTATATACAAACTTTAGATGTACTGCTTTAAAAGCTATAGCTAAGCTATTAGTTGCATATCTGCTTATTAGAGCACTGAGGGCAGGTGTAATTATTTATTATTATGATAATATAGTGACACTTGGCCCACTGCTTTTGATTTTCTGCTCCAACCAATAGTATAGTCTATCCTATATTTGATAAACTCATTAGCTATCATCATGTTTGTTTAGGCTAGCCTAAGCCTAGTCAGATGGCCTGAGACTATAAAAACATAAAATAAAGGCTTAAACCAATCATATGCTAGTATACCCAATAAAAAATAGCATTAGTTTCTAGGCTACACAAACTAATTTTATATAAAAATTATGCTTATAAGTTATATACTATTAGGCCTAACCAAGAAATAAATGACTTAAACAGACTATCAAAGTGTAGATAAAAATGAATACTATTTTAATTAGGGTCTAAAATAAAAAACACTTTATAAGGTCTGCTAAAAATGTTCAATACATTTTAAATTGTATATAGGCCCCCTATAATATAATATAGTAAATTATAATTATTTATAATACTAATACTAATAGTTAGTTCTATACCAAGCTGTCTTATCCCTATTTCACTAGGCCTATATGCTATACTTTTCTCCTATGCCTGGCTATGCAGGTCATCATTATACTATTGTCTATTTGCAGTGTGAGGCAAAAGCATAGGCTAGGTAAAGCATTGACATACAAAATCTAAAATAAAATTGTCAGTGAGTGATGCTTCCTGCTTTGCAGAATTGCAGATAAAGTAAATTAAACCAAGAGACAGCTGACAGAGTAGGCCTATAGTCTGACACTTTATTGAGCATCTGTGTGACTGTGTCCCATACGCTACTCCATACTGATCTCGCTGCAACTTTCCACAGTTCCACATGTTGATACGGAACTGAATGATGTTCAAAACGATGGCTTTATTAAAACTGTATACAAAAACTTTAGCTGGGGTGGATGCGATGTAATGAAGAATTGAGTGGTAGGAGCAGGCCTAATTTCATTGGTTGCCGCAGCAGACGAGTAGGCAAAACGTTGCAAACCAATTCGTCTGCTGAGCAGACGAACTGGCGGCAGACGAATTGACTGGCACCCGTTGATACTGGCCAGACCACGATAACTGGAAATTTTTTAAAGTCAAAATATTGATTTTTTTCTAGAAATGTGTGAGTGCAGTATAGCAAAGTAGCCAGCAAAGAAGCCTTTTTTGCTTTATATTTGATTGTAATTACAATTATTTACAATTGATATTGATTAAGCTTATTTTTACAAATAAAATTTTCTTTCCATAGTGGGCTACGTAAGACATGGCTATAAGTGTTTCTAGAAATTTCTACCACACCACCACCGCCGCGCTGCGCTGACTGATGGTAAAAGATCGCAGAAGTAGAGCATGAACTCATTTAACTGCATAACAACAATACTCACTTACTCACTCACAGCCATAGCTTTAAGAGTTAAGGCCAATGAGTAGGCCCTAATCAATTTTTAAATATAATTGATATAGTAAATACAAGCCTATAAATGCCTATAACTCAAAGCCTATAAATGCCTATAACTCATCATATGAGCCTGTTTTTTAGATTTTAATTTAGTAGGCCTTTATTGTGTTTTCTCTTCTCACTTTTTTGCCATTGGCCATTGACTTCCTGGCTTCCCATAGGCCTAGCCATTTGGTTCTGGTTCAACACTCCAACTGGGTTATTAAGCCAAGTATAAGTATCAAGTGTGATTTTAGTTAGGCCTAGGCCTATCTGAATTGTTCTAAGTTTTTTAAGCCTTTGATTCAATTGTTAAATCTGTTTCAAGTCTATTAAAATATTTTTAAATTATCTAAACCATCTGAAGTTACTATCAGTGTCAGAAATACAAGGGGTAGCAATTCACTTTGCCAAAAGTTGATCTGCCAAAATTCAATTTGTTGAAATTGAAAGCAGGCTATTTTGGCTTTTTCCAAACAAGTTATGATATAGGTCCAGGTTGTAAAATAAACAAATAGCCCCCTAGGCCTTAATAAATAATTGTCATATAAATTAAACACATAAATTTGTATGTAATTAATAGGCCTAGTAATAATAATAGTTTTATAATAATTGTCTAATATTATTGAATATTAAACTTCAAGTAGGGGCCTAGGCTTAGTCAACAATAATAGGTCTATTCATATAGAAGTTTTTTGCATTTTTAATCTAAAAACTAGTATTTAATTTAGCTTTGTTTGTTTTATTGTACAATTTATACATATCTTAAATTCATATTGTCTAGATTCAAAAATAGTATTATAATTTATAAGCCTCTACAAATGTGTTCTAGCCAATAAGCCAATTAGGGCCTTAGGGCCTAACCTGTTTCATAACTCAATTCAACCTTGGACTTAGTCCTTGTTCAAAAACTTGTTTTTCAAACATTTAAAATGCTTAAAAATCTTTCTAAATCTAAACCTTTAGAAATTTTTTTGATGAAAATAGTAAAAGGAAATCATTCTATATATACTATTGATGTATAGAACACCAAAGAAATCAAAGTATAATAAAACAAAGTAGACTTTAGAAATAGGCCTACAGTAACAGTAGGCCTAAGCATACTATTATTTAATAAAAAGGCTATGTATGACCCTCAAATTTTTGGAATGTTTCAAGGACTGGACAGTTGAATACTTAGATAGCCTAACTACTAAGACATTTATAAGAAAAGTTATTCTAAGATTATGTACATATACATATTACATATATAGGAAAATCTAGGCCAATAGCAGATGACTTAATATATAATAAGAACACTAGGCCCTATCTCTATATAATAATAAAATTACTAGTATATATTGAGAATGCTAGGGCTACTAATAAGTGTTAGGAACATTACCTTGCAGCAGAAGTAAGAAATACCTAGACCCATGCTTAGAAATAAAATCATATAAATCCATTTTTAGAACATTTTGAAAGGACAAAGGCCATAACCCCTTGGACAACTTTGGTAGAGGCACTTAGGATTTATAGAAAAGTTTAGCCCATACATGCGCAACTGCTGGCCGACCTGGCCGATCTGGCCACCATAAATTGTGGTGGACCAGGGGTAAGTCGCAAAAATGCCCAACCTAAAGAATAGACGGAGTACTAATTAGATGACGAGGCATTTAGCCCTAATAAGACAGTCATAGTTACTCCTGCCGTTTACCCAAAATTGCGTTAATGTTTCTTTTACAGGTAAGTCGCATTTTTGGTCGAAAAGTAAGTCGCATGGCCAGTGTAAATCAGGGGGGTTGCGCATGTATGGTTTAGCCCCATTACAACTTGGTTTCAGCAGTAAGATCAGTTAAGAAGATAGAACTATTAGGCCTATAAAATAAACTTATAAACAAATACCATAAAATGTTAGAATGAAAGTTTTGTTTTCCTATCTATGTCCTGCACTATTGCATTTGCATACTCCATTAAAAAGTGTCTTTCAATAGGCTCTAGGCCCCATTTTAGCTCAATTGTAAAATAAGTTTCTTGAAGACAAACAATTCAATATCAATTTCTTTGTAATGAGTGATTAATGTTGTGATGTTCCTGGCAAAATGCATCTTTGGTAAATTTATTTTTTTGCCATTGGCCTGCATTCAAGTTACTGTATTTTGGGTTTTGTATAGTTTGCATATTATCAATTGAGAGTAAGATTTTGACTTGTAATGTTGATATAAACACCTAATAATTTGTCATTATTGGAAATTTCCCATGCTCTAATCAGTTGTAATGGCATCATCAAGCAGTGAGCCGCCCTCATTGGACGCCATGCTAAACAGTCTGGTGTACATTGTAGAAGCACACAAGGCCCACGTTAAGACCAGGCGAGATTGGGGGCTACTGTTTGCTCATTGCTACCTGCTAGCCACCGAATTCTCCTTTGTTGGCCTGCAGCCGCAGCGAGAGCAGCAGCAACAGCAGGCGTCAGCATCGTCTGGACGATCGCCGATGCTCCCAGCCGAGTGCTGGTCAGACAGCGGCCGAGGCGAAGACGTTGTCTTGGTTTATCGACACAAGCGCCGCTCTGCTGACCAACAGGAAGCGGACAACAGCAGCTGCTACATGCTTGGCCTCGTGCCAATGGGCTCCGATCTGATTGTGTCACTGTCGCACCGGGACACCGCAGCCAGCTGCACCATCAGCGCCGACCTACTGGCTGCGGTTGATGCAGCTGCTACCGATAATGACGACTGTCTTCGCCGCGCTTATCCAGCCGTTGAACGGCTGCATCGCCTGCTGTGGGACCAGCTGTTTCTCAGACTGGCTCCTTTCAGGACTCAGCAGCAGCAACAGCAACAGCAGCAGCAACAGCAACAACAGACCCCAATCCCCATGCCGCATCATCCCCTCCCTGGATCGCCTCAGCCTCTGCCCCAGCCGATGCGGCCTCAAGCCACCAATCCATTCGACTACGGCCGCGCCGATCTCGACCCGTTTGGCGGCGCCGGCGGCGGCATGCGCTTTGATCCTCTGCGAATCGGACAGCCCAGACGAGCCGGGCCGCCCCTGCTTGACCCGTCCGGCCGGCCGCTGCCGCCTGGCGCGGTGCCGCCCGGCGCCCGGTTCGACCCGTTCGGCCCGGGCGGGCCAGGCCAGCCGGGCGGATTCGCCGATCCCGACCCGGATAATCTGCGCCCGCCTGGCTGGGGCGCTGGCCACGAAGGCGGCTTCGGCCGGGGCGGCGGCGGCTTTGGGGGTGGCGGTTTCGGAGGCGGAAACTTTTATATGTGACTGACGGCCGATCACAACTGATAGGTTCTTGCTGGAGCCATACAAATAATTCGTACCCCATACTGGTGTGACTGTAAAGGGATTTTCCTTGATTCGAAATATCCCACAGATACTGGTTGAATTACGGATGGGTTTGACTGAAAAGGTATTTACGAACGTGGATTCGAAATGTCCCATGGATACTGATGGGATAGCGGTGGTGATTTACCTGGATCCGAAATATTCCATGGATACTGATTGGATAGCGGTGGGGATTTACCTGGATTCGAAATATTCCATAGATACTGATTGGAGTTCAGTGGGGATTCAGCGCGTGAATAACACATTGAGCTGTATTTACAGTGTATAGTAGTCAAAATGAACACTTGGCTGGTTAGTGTTCTGTTCCTATAATTAATTTTATTTGCTTCGCCTCTTGTCTATTTCAGTTAAAATCCCAACCTGAATACTGCGTCATCAGATGTGACTATTTTCATTTTCGGAATGTAAAAAAGTATTTTTTGTTTCGTTTTTTTCTAAGAAAGCCATTGTGGTGCCAGTTTACAACCCGCATTAAATCATTGGTTTCAGTTAAGTGTACTCTTTTCTGCGCCTTTTTTACTTTTTTTTAATTTACAGTCCACACACAATTTAAAATTTTTGCGACCTATTAGGATTTTTTGAAGGCCATCAGGGGTTGTAGCCTAGTGGTTAGAGCGCGTCGGACTCACGGCTTAAAGATCGGGGGTTCGATTCCCGATCCCACCTGAACGATTTGTGTCCTTGAGCAAAGACGCTTACTTAAGACACTCGACTATGCATCGCTTCAGTTCACCCAGCTGTAAAATGGATGCCAGCATTAGCTGGGGTAACTGAGGGTGCGTGTGGCGACTGCCTGGTCCTTGGAATGTAAAAAATCATCCATTTTGAGTGCATAAAATGTACAATTTTTATCTTGCTATTGTATTGTAAGTGAAATTGAGCCTTTTAATGCAGCTACAGCATCCCTGTATTTCTGTCACAGAATGTTGAACTGTAGCTCAATGAGCTAATTTCCTACTGTGCTTGTCTAGACAAGGGTGAGGTAACCACCCGAAATTCAGCTGCGTACTAACCGCTGTCAACTTAGCTTAACTTGCTTTGCATTGCATGCTGCATTATTCGTTAATAACGAGATGACCGACTCAACTGAGCAACAGCAGCCAACTCGGCCTCGCATTGACTGGTATCAAACAGACGCTTACATCTCAATCTCCGTATTCGTCAAAGGCGTTGTCAATGACAACACAGCTAGCGGAGTCATTGGAAACGATGGTTGCGAATTTTCGCTGAGCTACACAGCTCCAACTGGCTCTGCTGGCGATCCAGCCAGTTTGAGTTCGAGTTGTCTGAAGCTCAACCTAGCTCACCCGGTTGCCGGGGACAGCCTGCAGCTGAGCGTTAAGCCCACTAGGCTCGATATTCGAGTGAACAAACAGCAGCCAGGCCTCCGGTGGGGAGTTCTTGAGGGCTCCGACAGCAGCCTGCAGGCCACTCTGGCTTCTCCTCAGGCCCAGTCTGGCCAGCCAGCGCCGCCTGTCGAACAGAAACCTCCGCAACAGGTAAGTTTGAGAGCAGAGCAGCTCTAATCGCTTGTCTGGATAATATGGAAGCAGAGGTGAACAACTCTGCTGTAGATGACTCAGAGCGCTGTTTTTTACCTGATTTCAACCCAAAATATCCACATACCAAGCTCTGACTGTTTATTAGCTCCTTATCAATTGTCAACTTTGAGTAATATGTTGTGAGTCTGCAGACTTCTGCAACTGATCTCTGAGGGTCAAAAAGTCTTGGAAGTGTTACGAATAGGGTATAGATGCTGGTATTTATTGCAATTCGAACCCAGGATGCTTAAAAAAGCCATCCTTAAGCTGGATTTTATTTAAAAAAATGATTTCCAAACCGCAGGGCAAAAACTGGGACGCCATTGCCAAGTCCATCGAGGATGAAAAGCTCGAAGGCGACGCGGCGCTCAACGACCTGTTTCAGAAGATCTACAGCGACGGCACAGACGAGCAGCGCAAAGCCATGGTGAAAAGCTTCACCGAGAGTGGCGGCACCGTGCTGTCAACCAACTGGCAGGATGTGAACAAAGGCAAAGTTGAGGTCAAGCCGCCCGATGGCATGGAATACAAAAAATGGGACTCGTGAACTTCTGCCTACTCTGTCTGCTCACTGTTCAATAAGCCATATCTCATTCGCTTTTGAGAAAAACACGCGGGATTTTTTTCACCTTATCAGCTTCTTCTGTGTAAGTTGGCCCCGTGGCTGTCGTGGAAGAACCTTAGCTTATGTGTTAAGCAACATTTATCTATTGTTATCCAGTTTTGCCAATGTTGTTAATTATCGCTGACTACTTATAGTAGCTTCGTAGCTAAATACAACAACCTGGAAACAATTATGTTGGCAAATTATTCTGTCAGTGAAATTTTCTACCCTAACTATGTAAGTGAGTGCGCTGAAAAATAAATTTTATTGAACATTATTATAATTTCTGCTTGTTCCAGCTTACTTATTTTACAAGTAAAAGTGCGTTTTCGAAATTGTTTATTTTTGTGTTTAGATTTCTCATTGGGATCCACGTGTTTAGTGAGTCCTCCCTATTGTGATCCGTGTGTTTAGTGAGTCCTCCCCGTTGGGATCTGTGTGTTTAGTGAGTCCTCCCCGTTGGGATCTGTGTGTTTAGTGAGTCCTCCCCGTTGGGATCCGTGTGTTTAGTGAGTCCTCCCCGTTGGGATCTGTGTGTTTAGTGAGTCCTCCCCGTTGGGATCCGTGTGTTTAGTGAGTTCTCCCCGTTGGGATCTGTGTGTTTAGTGAGTCCTCCCCGTTGGGATCTGTGTGTTTAGTGAGTCCTCCCCGTTGGGATCCGTGTGTTTAGTGAGTCCTCCCCGTTGGGATCTGTGTGTTTAGTGAGTCCTCCCCGTTGGGATCCGTGTGTTTAGTGAGTCCTCCCCGTTGGGATCTGTGTGTTTAGTGAGTTCTCCCCATTGTGATCTATGTGTTTGGTGAGTCCTCCCCATTGTGATCTGTGTTTGGTGAGTCCTCCCCATTGTGATCTGTGTTTGGTGAGTCCTCCCCATTGTGATCTGTGTGTTTAGTGAGTCCTCCCCGTTGGGATCTGTGTGTTTAGTGAGTTCTCCCCATTGTGATCTATGTGTTTGGTGAGTCCTCCCCATTGTGATCTGTGTTTGGTGAGTCCTCCCCATTGTGATCTGTGTGTTTAGTGAGTTCTCCCCATTGTGATCTATGTGTTTGGTGAGTCCTCCCCATTGTGATCTGTGTTTGGTGAGTCCTCCCCATTGTGATCTGTGTTTGGTGAGTCCTCCCCATTGTGATCTGTGTTTAGTGAGTCCTTCCTATTGGAATCCGTGTTTAGTGAGTTCTCCCCATTGTGATCTATGTGTTTGGTGAGTCCTTCCCATTGTGATCTGTGTTTGGTGAGTCCTCCCCATTGTGATCTATGTGTTTGGTGAGTCCTCCCCATTGTGATCTGTGTTTAGTGAGTTCTCCCCATTGTGATCTATGTGTTTGGTGAGTCCTTCCCATTGTGATCTGTGTTTGGTGAGTCCTCCCCATTGTGATCTGTGTTTGGTGAGTCCTCCCCATTGTGATCCGTGTTTAGTGAGTCCTCCACATTGTGATCTGTGTTTAGTGAGTCCTCCCCATTGTGATCTGTGTTTAGTGAGTCCTCCACATTGTGATCTGTGTTTAGTGAGTCCTTCCCATTGTGATCTGTGTTTGGTGAGTCCTCCCCATTGTGATCTGTGTTTGGTGAGTCCTCCACATTGTGATCTGTGTTTAGTGAGTCCTCCCCATTGTGATCTGTGTTTGGTGAGTCCTCCCCATTGTGATCTGTGTGTTTAGTGAGTCCTCCCCATTGTAATCTGTGTTTGGTGAGTCCTCCCCATTGTGATCTGTGTGTTTGGTGAGTCCTCCCCATTGTGATCTGTGTTTAGTGAGTCCTCCCCATTGTGATCTGTGTGTTTGGTGAGTCCTCCCCATTGTGATCTGTGTTTAGTGAGTCCTCCCCATTGTGATCTGTGTTTGGTGAGTCCTCCCCATTGTGATCTATGTGTTTGGTGAGTCCTCGTTGTTGGGATCCTGAATCTTCATTGCGATTATTGTGTTTGGACTTTATAGTCATCTTTAGTCTTTATGCCTATAGACATAATTTTTATGTTTAGACTGTCTAAAGCCCTTGCCCAGCATAATGTAAAACGATGCGTTCCCCGAGAATTTCTGCTGCTACTTATAGAAGTAGTATCAGTAGTTATAATTAACTATCGCCCACCACGCCACACTAAAGCAGCGCTCTTTATTGAGTCGCCCATCGGCCATCCGCCGCTGCCGCGCCCTCCAGATGACGTCGGGCTCGACTCCTGCCAGTCCTGCGGCCGAGTCTCCGCCACCTGTGCTAATTAGTCGCCAAGGCCGGGCCGGCTTAATCCAGCTGAATCGACCGCGCGCACTGAACGCTCTCACCTTGCCAATGCTGACTGAGACCCTGCAGGCGCTGCACCGTTGGCAGTCAGGCCGGTGCAGACCAGATGCTGTTGATCTCATTATCATTAAGGTGTGCGGTTGGCTTTCAATTTCAATTTGATTTTTGAAGCATTGTAAAATGCGCAAACTTAACTTCTGAATATAATTACTTTCTATTCTAGATCGCAGGCAAACTAACTGAAATCAACCGTTACTCCTATTATGCATATTGCAACCATTTAACTACTAACCCTTCAAGTCCTAACCGTTTAACTCCCAACCCTTCACCTACCAAGTCTTCAATTTGCAAACCTTCAAATCCCAACCCTTCAATTCACAACCCTTCAATTCACAACCCTACAAATTCCAACCCTTCAAATTCCAACCCTTCAAATTCCAACCCTTCAATTCACAACCCTACAAATCCCAACCCTACAAATCCTAACCCTTCAAATCCCAACCCTACAAATCCCAACCCTTCTTTCACGACCCTTTAAATCCCAACCATTAATTTCACAACCCTTCAAATCCCAACCATTAATTTCACAACCCTTCAAATCCCAACCATTAATTTCACAACCCTTCAAATCCCAATCCTTCTAATCCCAACCATACAAATCCCAACCCTACAAATCCCAACCCCACAAATCCCAACCCTACAAATCCCAACCCTACGAATCCCAATCCTAAAAATCCCAACCCTTCATTTCACAACCCTTCACTACCCAACCCTTCAAATCCCAACTCTACAAATCCCGACTTTTAATTTCACAACCCTTCACATCCCGACCCTTCAAATCCCAACCCTTCACATCCCGACCCTTCAAATCCCAACCCTTCACATCCCAACCCTTCAAATCCCAACTCTACAAATCCCGACCCTTCATTTCACAACCCTTCAGTACCCAGCCTTTTCGCTCCAAACCATTCAACTCTAAACCCTTCAAATCCCAACCCTTTGTCTCGTAAACCTTCAACTCCTAACCCTCCAAGTAAACGGTAAAGTAGGAAACAGCAAAGTAGTAGTCGTTTACTTTGTAAAGTAAACAGCCAATGCAAGTCCTCTCTCCACACTAAAAACTGCTCACAGGGTTGCACTCGCTCGGGTTCAACCCGCCGCCCCGTGTTCTGCGCCGGCGGCGACGTCCGAGCCGTGGCCGCGGCAGCTCGGCTCAGCCGCAGTCGCCGCCGTCAGCTCCACCTCGCTACTGCTGGCCTCGACCAACAAGTTGACAACAACTGCGGCAGCAATCCTAGTGAGTTTTTCCGAGTGGAATTCCAGCTGAATCATGCCATCGGGTTGTCGGCGTTGAACTTGTCGCAGTTGCCGCCGGGTTGGTCGCCGTATCAACCGTTTGTAGCTCTGATGGATGGCATTGTGATGGGCGGCGGCGCCGGCGTGTCCGTGAGTGTCGTGAAGGTTGTTTTGCATGTCTAAACCACAGATACTAGAATAACAAATGGGCCACTCAGGCATGTACACTTGGCAAAACAGCTTTCTACTTTCAGTTCAGTAGCAAATAAGAATACATAAGCTATTATATAAGAATATAAGGCAGCTGAAATGACTTTGATAAATTTAGAAGCCCAAGCTTGCAGACGTTAAAGCTTTGCTAATTGGTTCAGCAATAATGTACATTGGCCAGTCTACTGAAATGTACATGCCAGATTTAGGCTGGAACAACCGAGGAGGACAATAAAAATTGGGTGATGGGGAAAGTGTGGAGGTTCTGTTGGGAGTTGAAGGTTTACGCTTGTAGGTGGGGTAAGAGCCAGTAAATAAGCCTTGTTTTTATAAATACATTAAAATGCTTTAGTTTAACTTGCTACTGAACTGAAAGTAGCTGGCACGCTAATGTGCTGAGTGGCCCATCTGGTTATTTTAGTACGGTATCTGTGGTCTGGACTGAGTTGCTGATTAAGGATACGGAATCTAGATACGTATTCGTGGCCTATTATAGTATATTAATAGCCTCAGCAGTGCCGAAATTGGTCACACAAGCTTCGGAGAAACAAGGGTTGCCAAAATATAAATCCAAAAGCTCTTACGAGCTAGTAGCCTTACAAAGACGTATAAAAATATCTTTGACTTCCACTGATGAAAGAAAGAAAAAAGATGTTTCAAAGCAGAAATATTCATTTAGTGTGTAACGCCCGAGACAGGCATCTGGTAATCGGGACTGCTCATTCGATTAACGAACCAGAATGGGCCGTATTAAATTAGCTGTTATGGCTACTCGTACAATAGTAGTATGAGTGGTTTCACGAGTGAGGCTGTACAATATTATAGGGATCTGAAGCCTTAGTCTCAGGCCTCAGTCTCCGGTGAGGTGGGGGTCCCTTTAAAACTTGTTTATTTTGATTATTCATTCCTATTTATAACTTGATTAACATTGGCAGGTGAACGGCAGCCACCGCGTAGCAACCGAGCACACCCTATTCGCTATGCCCGAAGCCGCCATCGGCTTTTTTCCTGACGTTGGCGGCGGTCATTTTCTTGGCCGACTGCCCGGTGAGCTGGGCACCTTTCTGGCTCTGACCGGCCACCGATTAGCTGGCCGAGATGTCCGCGCCTGCGGCATTGCTACGCATTTTGTCCGGTCGGACCTGCTGTCGGAGCTGGAGGACCGGCTCTGCCACGGCTGCTGGCCTTCAGGATCGGGTAGGTCTCTTGTTCATGATCGATTTGTAGGATTCTAATCCCTAAGATTGGATCCTAATTCTTCCCGCAGGCCCAGATTCGCATTCCAGAGTTTCGGCCATCCTTGACGAGTTCGAATCTCGCAGCAGCGACAGCGGCTCAAGGTCGTCATCAAGTGCTCGGGACTCCGCCGCAGGCTGGTCCCTGTCGCCGCACCTGGCTGAAATCGACGCTCATTTTAGTCGCTGTAGCGTGTCGGAAATCTTGTCCAGCCTCGCAGCTGCCGCTCCATCGTCGCAGTTCGCCGCCAATCAGCTGTCAGCCATGCGGGCCGCGTCGCCGACCTCTCTGGCGGTCAGCCTGCGCCAGATTCGGCGTTGCCGGCGCTTAGGCGACAGTCTGGCTCGGGTGCTGCGGCTGGAGTACCGGCTAGCTGTTCGGCTGGTTGACGGCAATGAACAAGACGGCGAGGGCGACGGCGACTCTGGCGACTTTCTTGAAGGTGTTCGCGCCGCTCTGGATGACAAAGGCCGCGGCCAACCGCCTAAATGGCGCCCGGCCAGCGTGGCCGAGATAACGGAAGCTCAACTGGAGAAATACTTTCGGCCGTTGCCGCCCGGACAGGAGTTGACGTTCGCTTTGCCTAGCGACGGCTTATGCGGCGGCGATGCATTGGAGATTGACGCTGATTGCGACATCGCTCCTGCAGAGCAGCAGCTGCTGGGCGATGGTCGTGGAGCTGATGGTGGCCGGTTATAGACAGACAGACAGACAGACAGACAGACAGACAGACAGACAGACAGACAGACAGACAGACAGACAGACAGACAGACAGATAGATAGATAGATAAACAGACAGGCACAGGTACTTAGAAGTCCTCTGTGTGTCTACATCAAGGTCTCGTGTGTACGAATATACCATTCCATTGTTTGAATCATATTCCATATTTTAATTGTCGGTGCTACAAAGTCGATAGCAACAAAAATTAGGAGCCGATGATTTTTCTCTGTTTTACTATCTGCAGCGCAGATTATACCCTTGAGCTGCATTACTCTATTCGTCATCAATGATTTGCCTGTTTTGTTGCTTCCTGTGATGTGTTGTAATTTTGCTCTTTTGAGACAGTTTTAATAAATTACTTTTGTTTTGTAATAGTAACAATGTAACTATTATTGACATTATTGCATTTTTGTGCTTTATATAGGGGGTTACTGTTTTCACAAATATTTGTTATAATTTATACATTTATATTTTTAATCTAATTTTAATTTATAATGGTTCCTAGTATGGACCAAAAATTCTTAGAATTGCCCCAAAGCTGCTCTTCCTCTAAGCCGCTCTTAGAATCACCCTTAAGCCGCTCTTAGAATCGCCCCTAAGCCTTTCCTAGAATCGCCCCTAAGCCGTTCTTAGAATCGCCCCTAAGCCGTTCTTAGAATCGCCCCTAAGCCGTTCCTAGAATCGCCCCTAAGCCTTTCCTAGAATCGCCCCTAAGCCGTTCCTAGGATCGCCCCTAAGCCGTTCCTAGAATCGCCCCTGAGCCGTTCTTAGAATCGCCCCTGAGCCGTTCTTAGAATCGCCCTTAAGCCGCTCCTAGCCATCCGTAGATCAGTCGGCCCCAACTCGCCACTACAGCCGCGTCCGCCATGCTGCTCTGTTCGCTGCTCTCCCGTCTGTCGTTTTCCACCGCCGCTGGCCGCCGCAGCCTTTGCACAGCCTTCCGCTCCCATCGTTTCGAGACGCAGGCCCCGGCCGACAAGCAAACAGTCGACGACATCGACGTTGACGGCTACGATCTGAGCCTGTCCGGCGAAGTCAACGGCGACATGCCCACCGGGCGGATGCAGCAGCGAATTCTCACTGGCGAACTGCTACATCACTCGCGCGACGGCGTCGCAAAAAAGTTGGGCGGCTCGGCTGGACCGACAGGCGACTACGAGGCGTCTTACCATGTCCGGCTGCCGCGGCGTGCGCGAGTACGAGCTGCCCCGCACAGTGGCCAGCGATTTCCTGCGCTTCAACACCGTCGTTTATCCGCCACAAATCGGCGAGGACAGCGACGAGGAGCGTCGGCCTGCCGAGACCTGCGTAGAGGTTGGCAAGATTGCCATCGATCGCAAAGCGCTGCTTCTGTTTTGCATTGCTGTCCAGGTGAGTTTGCTTGGATTCTTCTTGCAATCTTTGCAATAATCCGAATCGATTTCTTATAAAGTGCATTTAAAAAACTTAATTAAGCGCCCCATAACCAGTGGTGGTTGAGGCAATTCTGCCCCTTTTCCGCAACTCCTTAGCACATACAAGCGCTCTCACAGGGGGTGTACAGCAGCCATTGGACTTTCTAATCGATTAGGCATGTACACTCCCTGGGCCAATAACGTTCCTGACATAGTGATGTCAGAAATCACACCGTCTCCTCCAAAATCACTTCGAATTCTTGAAGCAAATTAGAAACACTAGACTAGAAATGCTATTGAATTCACTCTCTGGTTGAATTCCTAGATACGAACTTATATGCATCTATTTCCTAGAAACGCCAGAAACTTCTACAAAAAAGCATTAAATTTTTATAAGCAATCATCGATTTCCTAGAAAAAAGACATTGAATTCCTAGAAACACATTGAATTCTTAGAAAAGCTTCCATTTCCTGGAAACAACGACTTACGGACGTTTCCCCTCCGGCGATTCCCCCTTGAGGAGTGAGGACAGACCCTTTCCAGCGCTTCCCCTCCGGCGTTTCCCCTCGAAATGAAAATTGACATGAAAGTGGAAGTGGCTGTATGGCTGTGAGTGGCTGCTGTGACAAACTGTAAAAATCATGACAAATTTATCATAACTTACGACGTAACAAGCAATAATCGAACAAATTGCGAAGAAAAGTTCGTTCAGTTGTTTTGGTTCCACAGTTGGTTTAGGCGCCGTAAGAATAGGCAAACCGCACAGGTAGGTGAGCAGTGGATGATCCGAGTCCTCCACTGCCAAACTCCAGCCAGGTGTGCCTTCCGCATCTTGCGCCGGGCGGTCGGCGCTGCACCAGCCTGCAGGCCGTTGATCAAACCGGAAGCGCCGGAGGAGAAGTGACGAAGGTCCTCAAGGCGAATCGCCGGAGGGGAAGCACCGGAGGGAAAACGCCGGAGGGGAAGCACCGGAGGGGAAGCACCGGAGGGAAAACGCCGAGGGAAAACGCCGGAGGGGAAGCACCGGAGGGAAGCACCGGAGGGAAAACGCCGGAGGGAAGCACCGGAGGGGAAGCACCGGAGGGGAAGCACCGGAGGGAAAACGCCGGAGGGGAAGCACCGGAGGGGAAGCACCGGAGGGAAAACGCCGGAGGGGAAGCACCGGAGGGAAAACGCCGGAGGGGAAGCACCGGAGAAGCACCGGAGGGGAAGCACCGGAGGGAAAACGCCGGAGGGGAAGCACCGGAGGGGAAATGTCCGGTAGCCGGAAACATCAATTTCCTAGAAGCAGCATAGTTTTTTATACCCAGCGCTTATCCTAGAACTGCAGACTCTCATTGCCGGAACTCCTTGTAGGGCATGTCTGTGCAGCCGGCGCTGAACAAGCTCCGCCTGCTGTCCGAGCGGCCCGACGGCAAGCGAATCTGGCGCAAATTCGGCCATCTGGCGCCGCTGTGCCTGACGCAGGCCATCGAGGCCGGGGTTCGCCAGATGACCTACGAAGAGTCTGTAGAATTCGAATCGGAAATGTGGATCGAATCGGCCCGGGTTAGTCGGGACGGCAGCTACACTGTGTTGCGCAAGAACGCCCGTTGGAATATGCTGCCACTACAAGCGGCCTACAGCAAGCTGCAGGTTCGAATTCGCGAGGGCAAGCCGCCGAAGTACTATCATCCGCATACGCTGCCCAGCCAGATAAATGGCTGGCTGCCCAATGCCGAGATTATGCAGAGCGAAATCGACCGGCTGCGAGCTTTGCGAATCTATCGGCAGATGTAAACATTTAGCGACTGTGCCTGGCTTGTTTGAGCAAATATGTTTAAGTAAATACAAGTAAATAAATGCAACTCATTTCTTGTTGGCCATTGCGCGCGGCACTTTTTAAAACTATCAGTGTTGCTTGCATTTTCTAAAATTAAAATCATCTTTTATTTAATGTCTTTTCTGGGCTTTTTTCTTTTGGATTCGCACAAATTTTAGGTCTTAAAATTTGCAGTTTGCGGTCTCAATCCTCAGGGATCGTTCAGTGATTTTGCATCCTCAATCCTCAGGAATCATTCAGTGAGGTTGCGGTCTCAATCCTCAGAGATCATTCAGTGTCAGTGAGTTTGCGGTCTCAATCCTCAGAGATCATTCAGTGTCAGTGAGTTTCCGGTCTCAATCCTCAGGGATCATTCAGTGAGTTTGCGGTCTCAATCCTCAGGGATCATAAGTGAGCTTGCGGTCTCAATCCTCGGGGATCATTCAGTGAGTTTTGGTCTCAATCCTCAGGGATCATTCGGTGAGATTGCGGTCTCAATCCTCAGGGATCATTCAGTGAGTTTTGCGTCTCAATCCTCAGGATCATCATTCAGTGAGTTTTGGTCTCAATCCTCAGGATCATTCAGTGTCAGTTTGGTCTCAATCCTCAGGGATCATTCAGTGTCAGTGAGTTTGCGGTCTCAATCCTCAGGGATCATTCAGTGAGTTTGCGGTCTCAATCCTCAGGGATCATAAGTGAGCTTGCGGTCTCAATCCTCGGGGATCATTCAGTGAGTTTTGGTCTCAATCCTCAGGGATCATTCGGTGAGATTGCGGTCTCAATCCTCAGGGATCATTCAGTGAGATTGCGGTTTCAATCCTCAAGGAATCATTCAGTGAGATTGCAGTTTCAATCCTCAAGGATCATTCGGTGAATTTTTCAGCCATTCTTATATCCATGGTCGGACTACTCACACGCACGACTGCACTCTGTTACACTTCAGCAGAAATGTAATATCTTCTGCATTTCTGCTTTTAAGCGTTGAGGCCATTGAGCGTAACAAAATTGCGAACAGAACTTTAAGTATTCTTTCTTTCACAGCTATTGAAATTCAAAACCCCCACAGTTCTTGAAGTGGAAACTTGAGCCGGCAATGCAGGGGTGGGGTTCTCAGAGAGTGACTCAGCTGGGGAAACCGCTGAGTGGGGGGGGGGCTCTGCCGTCCTCTGTAAAGCGGCGCAACGATCGTGACAGAGCGTTTGCATGCGCCAGTTGGCGTTACGTTGCGTACTGACATGCTGTTTACACTACCCCACCGCCCTACTCTGGAACAGGATTTTGATCCAAGGATCTTTAGAATTTTGCATTTTTGCCATTTGGTATGGAAGCCAAATCGCATGAAACTTCATAGCTCGACAACAACAACAACAACAACGCAACGCAGGCAGTTACATACCGACGGGTTCGAGCCAAGGACCACTGTTACTGTAGTATAACAGGACGGTAAACTCAATGATAATGTGATTTTTAGGCCAATTTCTCTGTAAAAAATACACCGCGGAAATAAAAATAATCGTTGTCTCATCACAAAATTAATGATTCGATTTCATCTGAGGCAGCAAAGATTACCATTCTTTTAATTTCGCATGCACAACATTTTACTCTGTTGTAGCTGTGTTGTTATATAGCTCTGTAGTGAAATTTTTATTTCCAATGATGTTTCCTATCTCCTCTGTATTTTTCTAGGAAATTGACCTCCAAAAATTATACCATCTATAATATATACCATCTTTCAGTTTTTACGAGCTACGTCCTGTTATACTACTTGGTCCTTGGTTCGAGCCTGGGCCGCAAATAGAATTCGGCTAGGTCATAACTTAAACTCGAATATGTGAAATTTGGATCGGAGGCCGGAGCTTGTGAAAGCGAGCCACGATACCTCAGGTTATTTTAACCGATGCTTAATATCCGTGCTGTCATAATGAAACCAATTCCGAGTGGGCACATTTGTCGAAACTCTAATCCGAATGCTAGCTTCAGGAAGTCCTTGGCCGGTTCCGCATGCTTGCACACAGAGCTATTGCAGGACCGGAGCTTCTGGAGCACCAACCTGTCCTGCCCCCCATACGCAGCTATGCGCAATGGATTTAGTGAGTAAAAACCGTGACGCAGCATTGGAAACTCTCCCTCTCTCTCAGCTATGCAATGGCTAGCTAGTTTGAAAAATTAAAGTTAGAAACAACTGTCCGTTCCCCGAACCGCTCCTACTCCCCTCTCTCAACTTGCGAGCTGTGATCTCCGCGCCTGAAACCATACCCCGCGGCTGAAGTATCAGCCCTGCCGCAATGCATTTCTCCCCGACTCTGTTATGCATGCAGCGCCGCGATCTTTTTAACTGCGCTCAGCTGAGGAGAATTTCCACGTTGTATAATCGACCCGGATGCAAAAAAACAGCCCACCCCCTGCACCTACACCCGGCCGGCTTCTTTCTCCCCTTCCTTCTCCCCCAACAACAGTTGTGAGCTATTGTTCTCCCCTCCAGGGCTGTTTTACTATACGCGGTGCGTATTAAAAAACTTCGAGAGTCGCGTATTTAGTGACACGTCATCTTAATCGTATACCCTCCGATAGTATAAGAGGACCTTTGAAGCTTGCATTTAGAGGACCCAACGTCATCCCGTTAAAGGAGTTTGTATTTTCATAATTCCTAAGTCAACAAATCATGTTCTACCGAACGTTGCCTTTGCTGCTTCTGCTGCTAGTGGCGTCGATGCTGATAGTTGACACCGAGGCCGGCCGCCGGCGCGGTCGTCGCCGAGATCCGCGCGTCTACGATTCCCGACCGTCCGATCTTGATCACGACTACGATGACGACGATGACGATGACGATGATGATGACGATGACGATGACAAGGACCACACTCCTGGCTATGACCGGGAGGCTTTCCTTGGTAAGAATGTACTACTCGAAGCTCGTAGCATAGCTAATTGGCATTGATATTCGGTGCTCTTTCTCCGGCCTTTAAGCACCAATCCTTGAGTCTGTAAGCAGCTCCATTCCTCAGGTCTTTGACCATGATCCAACCCTCAAGTTTTAAAGCTCTACTTTCTCGTGTTTCTGTATCACCCGACATTACGAGCGTATTCTATTCTAAAGTCCTCGGGACATAAGGTATTATTATGCGCTCATAATTAAAGTGGCTTTTTCTGAAGATTCGATTAAGGCTTAAAACATTTACTTCTGCCGCAATAAAAACAGGAAGCGAAGGTGCGCGCAAATTTGACGAAATGACGCCCAATGAGGCCAAGGACGCACTGCTCCAGCTTCTGCCAAAGATTGACCTCAATAACGACACAAAGATCAGCCAAGATGAGCTGCAGAAGTGGCTGGCAGCTGTCGCTCGACGTGAGAGCCGCCTAGCGTCCGATAAACGCTTCGAGGCAGTTAAGCTATTCAACCATGAGCTGGACGTCAACGCACCGCTGACCTTGTGAGAATTGGCTTTGAGTCAGAGAGGTCCCGTTCCGTATTCGAGTTCGTATATAGTACGAACGAGTAAACTTTTAACTTGATACTACTCCCTTGGTCCCTACTCGTAATTTACATCGCTCCACCCTCCGTTCAATTCACCAGCGACCAATACAAGAAATCCATTCACCATGACATGGTTGGAGGCCAAGGAACGAACAAGCAGGCCCTTGAAGAGTTCAAAAATCGCACAATGCGCGACCAGGCTCGCTGGGCAAAGGCCGACGCCAACGGCGACCGCTTGCTTAACAAAGATGAGTTCGCCGACTTTCTCCACCCGGAGGAGTCGCCAAGAATGCGCGACGTTGTCATCCAGGAGGCCATGATCGTTACGGATAAGAACAAGGATGGCAAAGTTGACTTGAACGAGTTCATGAACGACCTGTACCCTAGCTATGAAGCCGACGTGAAGGCGAAGAAAAAGTTGCCAAATTGGGTGGAGAAGGAGGAGAAACAGTTTAAGGTGAAGCATTACAGTTAACTTTATATTTACATGCATGACCTTAGGCCATTAATGGTCTGCCGTGAGTGCCGATGTCCGTTCCCAGTCCTTCAAAGTGCATGGTCTACTACTTCTACATTCATTAATTCGTTTTTCTATTTTTTATCTCAGGAGAAGATCGACGTGAACAAGGATGGCGTTCTTGATCCAGCAGAGGTGTACAAGTGGATCGTACCCGAAGATTACGATAATTCGCGCAAGGTAGATTTTATTATTATATGTTGTGCGAAAATATGTTTCGAAGCTACTTATCGTAATAAAAGTCTTCTAAAACGCTATATAATAACTTTGCCTAGGAAACCGAGCACCTGCTGAAACTGGCCGACAAAGACAACGACAAGAGTCTAAGCCGCGATGAGATCATGAACAACTGGCAGACTTTCGTCGGGCACAAGCCGGAATCTAGCAGCTCTCACCACGACGAGCTTTAGGAAGCCAGCTATTGTCTATAGCTGGTCGGCACTTCGATTTAATAAAGCTGTCTAATCTACTGACAATTATATATTTCTATGTCTGCTCGTTAATATTCAGCCTATTATAAAAGTACTGTTTAATGTTTCTTGATTCCAATGCCAATTTGCAGAAGCAAATAGATTTTAGGTAAATTAGTATCATTATAGTGACTAAATAAAAATCATCTAAAATGTCAAATGAAGACGTCAAAGAACAATTGAACTAGTTAATGTATGCATTCAACAAGCATTACGTTGATAAAGTGAAATGAAAACGTTCTTCTATTAGATATTAAAGCAATATAGGATTGTATTTAATTCTTTCTAAATATTGCTGAGCGTAAAGGCATTTTAATATTTTTTGCAGGACTGATTTTAGTCAGATGCGCAGGTTAAATAATAAAATGAAATTCTAACTGCACAAAAATTCTGCACACCATCAATTACCTACGCTTGGAATCCTTAGAAAAAACAAAATAGCATCCATAAACGCTTACGGGTGATTAATTTACTGTGCCGTTAAACAAGTTGAAAACAAAGTGCATCTGGGAGGGGTCGACTGAGCGTTGCTAACAGGCGAAAGCCGTTAGCCAATAGTAATCTAGCTGGGTTAGCCGGAATAGTCTGCCTGCCGGCCAGGGAGGGAGGTGGGGTTGGGTGGGTTGACTGACCGGCGAGAAAATCGATTCGCTTCACCCACCTCAGTCAACACTGCACTAAGAGGGCCAGGAGGGGACTGGGTTAAAGAGCCGACTAAAAATCGATAAAAACACATCTACCTCACGCCAGACAGCAGATTAAAAACAGATAAGGGAAATTCCGTTACACTTACACTTTGACTGCTAGTTAAGGATTCTAAGACCAAGAAAAGACCTCTCTTTTCTACGAAATAAAGGCAATATTTCACATCACTGGCTTGGTTAGCTACATTAGCTACATGCATTTTAGCCTCTAATGAAGTTGAGAGTGAACTTTACTAGTTTACACATTTTATAAGTTAAAAGCAGCTTCAATTAAGAAAAGAATTAATTGCATTTTACCAGATTAATAAGTATACGGCAACACTTCGAAGAAGCTACAAGGCGGAAAATTTTACACACGTACAAGCATAAACAGACTAGACTTGAGATATAATTAATGACAAACTCTGCCATGCGGTTTGAGACAGAAGTCTTAGCTTAAACACCGGGAAATCCAACGCTTGCATCATCCAATGTTTTGAACAGGCTGGTTAAGTCTGGTTAAGCACGTCTGACGGTCCAATCTTACTTACAGAAGGCGAACAAAAGGAAGACAAAAAATAATAAAATTAATTATTGACGGCATTCAATTTGAAGCAACTGATAAACAAAGACTAAGTAAAAAGGTAGCTGACACGCCTGACACCGTGGAAAGTAACAGAAAAGTACGCACATAAGGACTTCAAACCAAAGGACGAAAATTTCGGATGATGATCCCAAGTCGATTTTTTGCTAGGAAAAAATATGCGCACTACACTACTTAGCGCGCCCAGTAAGTAGCATGTAAGTGCAAAAGTACTACGCTTAGATAATTTTAATTGGTCTTTTTGCTACCATTATTAGCGCCGTCGCTTGCCTCCGCAGTTCCTGTGGACGAAGCCGCCGCCGTCGACGCCACCGCCGGAGTTTTAGTTGTCGACCAGTCGTAGCTGATGACCGGCACAAACGACTCTAAAACCCCGACATCCTCAGTGAGATTTGGTAGAAACCAAAAGTGCAGCCGACCAAGACTCAAACACCAGATTAGGCCGAATAAAGGATATCGCAGTAGAGACAGGCTGATGAGGCCACCGAGGAGGCAGAGTGCGCCGATTGACAGGTAATAAGTGCCTGACAACAGGGGAATGGGGTTATTAATAATGAATAATGATATCAAATTTCCTAGAATTTTAAGCTTCAATATTTAACCGAACTTATAAACTGCATTAAGCTTACGGAGCTATCAAGACTACGAATTACAATTACGTATCCTTATAAAATTAAGGATTGAGATTGAGAATTAGAATAGCTACCTGTGCGCAGTTGGAGGGGCCACATTGGGAACAGGCACAGCAGAATGGAGCCGAGAACCATCAGGAATCCCAGCACAACATTCCTAGGCCGGGTTGGATCGTAATGCCAGATGTAAACCTCGCCGGCATTTGGCACAAACGCCTGCAACTCGTGAATCTCCAGGCGCGGCCGGCCGCGCTTTCGTTTCTCTTGGCGCTCGCGGGCGCGCTTCTCGCGCCGTTCGCGGGCCGCCGCGGCTTCGTCATCAACGGCGGCGACTTTCGCGGTCGAATCTTCCTTGGATGACTGCTGGTCGGCCTTTTCGATTGCCTTCTCATCGCGCTTGCTGCCGGTCTGAAAATGGGACAGGGGAAATTAACAATGCAGGCCTTCAATAACTACCTAGATAAATAATTTAAGGCCTTAAACGACTGTCACCGTCTACTTAATATCTAATCTGCCTTAAGTGAGTCAAATTAATATTCCCATCTAGTCTACTTTCCTGATCCGCTTTGATAAATTCTACTTTATATCCCAATCTAATCATTATCTCCACTCTACATCCCCATTTACTCATTATCCCCATTCTAAACTCTAATCTACTCATTATCTTTATTCTAAACCCCAATCCACTCATTATCTCCATTTTAAACTCCAATCTACTCACTATCTTCATTCTAAACCCCAATCTACTCATTATCTTCATTCTAAATCCGAATCTACTCATTATCTTCATTCTAAACTCCGATCTACTCATTATCTTCATTCTAAATCCCAATCTACTCACTATTCTCTATTCTAAACCCCAATCTACTCACTATCTTCATTCTAAACCCCAATCTACTCATTATCTTCATTCTAAATCCCAATCTACTCATTATCCCTATTCTACATCTTAAACAACTCATCATCCCCATTCTACACCCTAATATACTCATTATCAACGGTCGATATCCCAGTCATACTACACACACACGGGGACGGGGTGTACAGCGGCCATGAGTTTCTTATCCTCAGAAAAGTACAGTCAAAACACCTTAAGAGGTTGGTCGTCATGAGTAGGAATCTCTAATCACACGAGAAGCTACAGGCACAAAATGCACAATCATTGTGAACGATTGGAATATACGGATTATAAACGCGTTACATCAGAGCTACTTTGCCCCTCACAAAAAAAACTAAAACATATTCACTGTTGCAGGCTCTTTATCAACAGGGAAGCACAAGCAATCATTTTTTACCTCCTCCCCTAACAGATGAGGCTAAGATTTGCTTCTCTGCCCTCCTCTGCATAAGCCTCACCTTATCCTCGCGCCTGCTCGATCGCTTGTCTTTTTGCAATTTCAACGCCCGCTGGAACAGACCCTTGGCCAGCAGGGTCGACATCAGCTGGGTCGCCGCTCTGGCATCCTTGATCACCGCCTCTTTGCCGTCCTTTCCGGGCGAGGCGAATCGCGATTTAAGCAGAAATTCAATAGCTTCATCGGCTAGAAATATTCCAACTTTCATGCCGGCTAGTTTCCCCTCCTTGCTAGGCAGTTCCCATAGCAACGCCTTGGCAACGGCCTCTTCGTCGGGCGTGAGTTTGCAGGGATCCTCAGCGGCATCAATGGCAGCTGATTTTCGCTTGCTTTTGCGCTTAGCAACCTCCGACATGGCTGATTTTTTAGCTGTCACTCAGCTGTCTGATAGCTGGCTTCTTGGTTGAATAAAATTTATTGTATTTTCTGCAGGATTTGTTTTATTGCAGAGCACACAATTAAATGATGGGATTAACAGTTTGGTCTCATAAATAATGCTGTAGGCCCTAGTATCTATGCAATTATGTTGCTAATGGTAAACAAGGTGGATATATGCCTTTATGGATCTTCACTTACTGGCAGATCTAGGGGGTTAAAGGAGTCAGCTGACTCCTCAAGAATAATATTGGGTCTACTAATGCTATTACTACTTTTTAGCCTATACTGTGAACATTTCCATATTTACCAAGGCTTAAAATTTTGTTTTTTAAAGGAAGAGACCACTAATTTATAAGCAATGCCATCATGTTTTGTTTTATTAATGAATATAATGTTTAGATACATGGAATATTGGTGAACTATGAATTGAACAGTTGTTAGAAAATTTTAAATAAATATATAGGGTATAGTTTATAAGTTGCAACCATGTTAAAAGAAAATAGCTAACATTAAAAAGGACAAAATTGCAAGAAACTAGCATTTGCATATTTTGCTTTTATATTCAATTGGATTTTTTTTGGTTTTTCTACATTGCATTTTTATCAATATAATGCTAGCCAACTATAAATCTTAGCTATTTCTATACAAAAATACATTAAGGATATAAATTTTAGTGTTCCACCATAAGGAGGTTCCATGTGCCATAGCCATAGCTGTAACTGTAAGCAAAACTATGGCTTATTCCAATTCTCCATATTCTATAGCCATAGAGACCCCAATATTATCATATTCCATAGTTCCCATAGCCATAGCCATAGTCTTAAAAAAAAGTCTAGGAAACAAAATATTTTGAACCAGGAAGATAACCTGGCACTTAAACAATTGCAAAAATAAGGTACAAAATAAAACAAAAACTTGATTGCCTTTGTAAGATCATACATGCCCAACCTCCAAAATTTGGTCAGCCATACAACTTAGTTTTAACAAAAATATGACGTAGTTTTTGGCCAAAAATGCAACTTACATGTAAAAAAACCCTAAAGCAAAATTAATGCAATTTGGGTAAATGGCAGAAGTAACTATAACTGTCTTATTAAGCCAAAATGCCTTGTCAGCTACTTAGTACTACTACTACTTGGTTATTTTTTCGGGTGGGCATTTTTGCGACTTCCTTGGTTGGCTGCCAAATTGGTCGGCTAGATTGGTCAACTGTTGCGCATGTATGTGTAAGATTATATTTCATCTTTTTACAGAGTAACAATACTTAATCACTACTGAAAGTACTACTGCTGAACTTTTTCACATTAATAAAAGTTAGGGTTTGCAAATGTTTTGTTGTACTTTATTAGGTGTAATTTATAAGTTTCTAAGCCTAATATAGTTTACCAAAGTATCTTTGTTTTACTCTACCTGTTTCTAATACTTTTTTAATTTTTTTAAATTAATAACTATAGCTATGGGAATCTATGGAATATGACAGCAACTACCCTATTTTCATAGTTGTAGCCATAAGAGCAGCTATCTACCATAGGCATATCTGTAGTTGCCATAGGCACCTATTTTACCATATTTGCCATAGGATCCTGTAGCCATAGTTGTAGCTATGGTAGAAAAGTAATAAATTTGCTATTACTATTATTGCTAAAAAAGTGAAAACCTATACAATTGATCAAATCTATACTGGATTGCTTTAAGACTTAAGAAGTTTGGTAGTGTTACTAAGGCATGCATAAGTCAAAAAAGAGCTGTGACTGCCTATGAGAACTGAGAATATTGCTAACAAGGTTTGAGCCTAGGTGCATTGCAATTCAGTGACTAATAAGAGTAATAGCCAAAGAGATGCAGCTTTTAGAAAAGTCTATGAGGCAAATGAGAGATCAGAGAAGATAGGCTCTAAGTCTTCTCAAAGTCTGATCCAATGCTTTAAGAGAAAAGTGCAAGTCTTAAACAAGGAAACAAGATAGAAATGCCACTTTTGCATCTAAGTTCTATATTCTATATTTCAAGATGCAAAACCAATCATTTTACTGATAAAAAGATTTCATATTAGGTCATCATTTCAATGTGCAAAATGATAAGGCCATCAAAAATGCAAACAATATTTTTAATCAAGAGTTTATATAAGAAAGAGCAAGAAGGCTAGAGCCAAAGGTTTGGGCTAATATAGCAACTGATGAACAAAATAATACTTGTGATCATTGGCAAAAATAGACTGAAGATCAATGCTAATATCCATATTGCACAATTAGTATTAGACTTATTTCTACCATGGGCAAAATAATTTTATTGGCCTAGAATTTCTCATATAAATTTAAAAGGATAATTTTTCATATAAATATCTTATAGTAATTATCATCCAGTCTTTTTATGATCTAAATATTTAGACCCTATTTATTGTTATTAGTAGTATATAAAAATGCATTCTTTCAATTTTATTATCTAGAAAATTATTGAAATTGGGCAGGCCAATGATTCCTAATATTTAACATATTAAGATATTTACTTGCATATTACTAATAGTAGGCCTAATACTTATTTATTTACATATTTCATACCACATTATGAGTTAGAATAATGGTCAGAATATTCCAAGTTAGAAAAAGTTTAAGAGGTTCAATACTATTATAGACAAGAATAATTTATAAAACAATTAGTATTAGTACTACTATTAATAGGCCAGGCCTAACACTTGCACAAATCAAACCATGTATAATTTTATAACTTTTTTTGCAATTGTCTTTATACAAAAGAAAAATATAAGATTTTTAAACCATAAGTTTTAGCATTTTTTTGCAAAAAATCTAAAAAGCTAGAAACTATACAACTGAGTATTTTGCTATACAAAAACTACTAGGCCTACACAAACACTACATCTGCATTTTATATAAGTTTATTTTAGTTTATAATGTATACCTATAATAATTTTTTTATATAAGTATTACAATATTTTACTATTTTACACAAAATTTTGTGTACAGACAAGTGATGGATTCGAATATTTAGATTTGGATTCTGAATCCAAAAGTCTCACTTTTTTAGAAATCCAAATGTTTTGGATTTGGAAATTTTATTTTCCTGAATTTCCAAATGTGCTTTCAAATGCATTCAACCTAAAGTGGCAAAAACATTTAATCGCAGCAATCATTGTTTAAGTGTAATCATCACTTGAACTTTGTGCATGCACTACTATACACGGTAAAGTTATCAAATTGCACAAACTTAATGTCAGTTAGTAAATTAGTAGGCCTAATGCTAATTGGAATTAGTTAGATTAGATATATAAGAATTGAGTTCAATTTTAAGTTTAATTTAATTCAGATACTAGCTAGATATAGTATAAGCCCGAGATTAGCTTAAATCTTGTCACTAAATTAATGTACAGGTACAGCACTAATACAATTACTAATTAGATGACGAAGCATTTTCGTGACTGAAAGGTGTCAAAGTACTCCCGCCGTTTACCTTTTACTCTTGTCTACATTCGGATATTCGAATTCGGATTCAGAATTTTTTGTACATTCGGATTCGGTTCGGAAACTTGCAAAAATCTATATATTCGGTCCATCACTAGTACAGACTACATAGGCCTAGAAATCTTTAGATCCTCAAAATATTAGGACAGATATCATTTCTGGAATGATTTTATGAGGAATCAAGAACTAAAAGTTTTAATGGTCAATGGTGTAGGTTTAATAGATACCATTTAAAAATTCAGGTGACAAGAGTGTCAAAACCTTATATTGGTTTTGACAATACTACAGGACACTAAGTTGTTTCTTCGAAAGAAGTTGTTTAAACCACGTAAAGAAATAGTTTACTCTAAAGTTGCCTAAATTTTTGTAAAAGTAAAAATGCTTTTAATTGCAATGTAGGTTTTGCTTTTTTGTAGATAGCTGTGTATTTTATATTACATTTTTTTGTTTAAAATGTAGTGCGATTATAACTTTTTTAAAACTGTTGAAAGTAAATTTTAATTCCTTTAAAAATACAATAAATGAAGCATTTTAAAAGATTTAAATTAAGAAAGAGCGTTTAAGAAAGGAAGCGTTTTAAAATAGTGACTAGACAAATAACAACGTTGTTTGGTTATTTGTCCAGTTATTGGATAAATAGACATGTTTGACTACCCTATTCCTCGGTCTCGTTAATACCAGACAAATAGGCATTTTGTTATCTAATATCTATCTAATAAAAGTTGATAGGCATAGGGCCTAACAATAATTATCTATTTTACAATGAATAGGCCTTGTTACTAGAATTTATAGACTTCTTAGAAACCTACTCGAATCTTGATTATTTTATTGTTATACTAGGGCCTACAACTACTTAGAATTAGATAAAGTATGCCTTAGGAATTAATAGAAGTATGCCCCTACTCAGCAATTAATTAGTCTTTACTTAATTTTTTGGCAGTTGTTATTGTTACGGTGACCATACAAATAACAAAACGGTTATTTTTATGGTTAACGCATAAGACACTATGCGGGCCTATGGTCTTTACTTAGGCCTAGGCCTAATGTAACCGTATAAATATCAAAACTTTTACTTTTATGGTCATTGTAGGTAAGAAGCAAAATGGCTATTTTTATGGTCATGTGGAAAAAGTTTCTGGTAAATTACAAGGTGATAGTTAACAATTACCTATAAAATAAGCTACCATGACAAGAACCACTAGAAGTTACTATCATATTTATTAATAAAATGTTTCTTTATTTTTTAAATTTAACCATCATAGTATTTGCACAGAAAGTTTGTCACTTCATTTAGATGGTATTTGTTTTAAGTGTTAACTGTAAAAATAACCCTCTCGCTATTTATATGCCATAGTCAGGAAGGTGTCCTATATGCTGGAAAATTCCAGCGTGCATTTACATTAGATAAATTTTGGCATACATTATTGGTGTGCAAATTTTGGTATACCAAAATGATTGGCGTACCTATTGGATAGCATCCTTGTACGCCGTACAAAGGGTTATTGTTCAAATTGCTTTGTTGTGTCATGATAATACAATACTGAAATACGTGAAGTCAAAAAAATTGATATTAAAAATCTTTTTTAGTTATCTTACTTTTTTAGAATTTTATGCTCAAAGGAAAATTTATTTATAAAGTAAATTTGCAAATATAATCTAAAACCCCCTCGCTTTTAATTAGTACAATTTTTACTTTGTTTATTAACACCCATTTTCCACTATAGTTTAAAAAATATTAATCGCAATTTTTTAATAGCGATTTATTACCGAATTTGGCCTACAATTTGGCGTACCTGTAGAGTTTGGAAAATCGAGTTCCGAAAGATTGGCGTACATCAGCCTGCACATGAAGCCTTTCCTCGGCGTACATTCCAGGGCATACATGCGCAACCTCCAAAATTCGGTCAGCCGTGCGACTTAGTTTTAACAAAAATGCGACGTAGTTTTTGGCCAAAAATGCGACTTACATGTAAAAAAACCCTAAAGCAAAATTAACGCAACTTTGGGTAAACAGCAGGAGTAACTATGACTGTATTATTAAGCCAAAGTGACTCGTCAGCTACTTAGTACTACTACTTGGGTATTTTTTCGGGTGGGCATTTTTGCGACTTCCTTGGTTGGCCGCCAAATCGGTTGGCCAGATCGGCCAACTCGGCCGACTGTTGCGCATGTATGTTCCAGGGTGTATGGGACACCTTCCTGACTATGGTTTATACGGTCATTGTAACAATAGCAACAGTAATTTTTTTTGCAAAAGTAAAAAAATATAAGCAAATTAAGGTTTTCTTGTATTTTTAAATAGGCCTATATTGGCCTACAATATATAGTCAACATATAAAATGAAAACTCTATGTGTATGTATACAAATTATTGTGCTATAGACTCTTAATATATCCTTAACTACTTTAAAATGAATTATATCAAGTTTTGCACCCACCCTAAGTAGGTCTAGGGACTTAGTGAGATTTTGAAAGTTGAAAATAATGCAGAAAAAATGAAAATTCCTAAAACTTTTTCAATTCAATGTTGAACTGGTTTTATAAAAGGCCACACTTAGAGACATGGCGACTATGTCTAAAATGTAGAAACTTATAGACATGGCCACCATGTCTATAAGTATTTGCATTATAGACACAGCCGCTATGTCTATAGGTATGGACCTAGTCACTATTAGAGACATGGCCGCTGTGTCAATGAAACTTATACAGCAGCCATAGTCCAGAAGAGGGGTGGTATGCCAGCATACATGCGCAACCTTGGGAATCACTCGGCCATTTCTATTGGCAACACACACATGTAAGTTGCTATTGGCTGAGAGCAGTCACGTGACTACTATTCCGTCCAATAGCCACTTACATGTGTGTATATGTTGCCAATAGAAATGGCCAGGTGAATCCCTAGGTTGCACCCAAGCATGTACGCCAGATTAATCCGGCATACACTCACAACTTTTAGCATATACTTGGCATACAATTTTTTACTTTTTGAAATCTGGCATACTTATCTGGTATATAAAAATGCTTATTCAAAAAGTGGCATATATGTTCCTGTAGTTGCGGAATCAAATTAAATAGTCTAAGAAAATAGTGTGCATGCAATTAATAGAATCATGCAAGAGTTCATGAAAAGTACAAAAAACATAAAACAAGTTCATTTTCAAGTGTAAATTTCAAGGCTTCTAGGTTTTGAGAGCTCATAATAGAAAATTTAAACAAATCTTTGCATGTATTAAGTTTTGCCTATAAATAATATCAGCAAAAAAGCAAAAGTATCAATTATATTATTAGCTCAAAAGGGTTACTTTACACAATTTAAGAGAATAACATACATTGTCGCAACATAAAAAAGGTCATTTATTGTTGCAACACCAGGGTGGATTTGAGAGTGAGCGTGCACTCAAACTTTGGCGTACACTGGCATACCAAAAAATTGAGAGAGATTTTAGTCCGGTGTACATTCAGGGTGTTCTGAACTATGGCACAGCAGCCATGTTGTTAATATTGAATGGGTTCACACTTAGAAACACTGTGGGTGGCCATGTCAAATATTGGAGCTTATAGGCATGGCTGCTATGCATGTATATAATCATTGATTGGATAAAAAGATCAATCAATTGAAAAGTCTAAGATTTTTATTTGAAATTAAAAAAATAAAATTTTATAAATTTTTAATAGTAACAAAAAAAATTTAAAGTGCAGCCACAATTATTTATTTGTAGCTACTGAAAAAGAAATATTTTTTCAATATATATTGGCCCCACTTTAAGATTCAGTATTTTTCTAATTAAAAAATGAATTTAATTTAATTTATTCATTATTTTATTTTAATTAAAAAACTTAGAAAGTTCAAGACAAAAAAATCTATTTGCTAGAAAAATTCAAATTAAAAAAAAAACCTCCAACCACTTGGTATTTGAACCTTGCTACACACAATCACAAGGCAATCATCTTATCCACTAAGCCACCATTTGATTGTGAGAGAGCCTTATAGAACATGCATTTTATATCGATGATTATAGCTGTGCCTATAAGCTCAAATATTATAGACACGGCTGCCATGCCTATAGTACTCCATTTATAAAAATACAAAATATGTATAAGAAACTAGAAAAATATATCTTTCAAATGAAATAACTCCTAAGCAAAAAAATTATATGTTCTAGGAGTAGTGATCATTCAAACATTATACATTTTTCCTATACACATAAATTGGTACCACAAAATACTATGGCAATCACTAAAAAGGACTTTAAACGGATTCATTTTTCACACTAAAAGGGCCATTTAAACAAAGTTTAATGATAGAAATGCAAAGTTAGATAGTTAAAGGTCCAAAAAGTGCTTTTGCAGAAAAAAATTATTGTTCTTATTTGGCTCATGTAAAAATTTAAAAATTGAATAACTTTTTTATTGCATTTTGCATGATTCTAAATGCTGTTTTTAATGCACCTTTACAAAATGAACACATGAAAAACTGTTTGTTTGTGTGTCTTTTCACTTAAAAGTTATCAAGCTTTCTTTAGGCACATTTTTTGCCTATATCCGCCATGTATTTTTTATCTAAGAACTGAAAATTGGTTTTTTTATAGATGACTTCATTTTGCAAACTTTTTATATATTGTCTTTAAGAAAGTATGATCAATAAACACATTTTTTAGCAACATCCGCTTTCATTTTAAATGTCTCACTTCTTTGCAATAATGATTTTTTTATTTTTGGTGAACATGAGCATTTGCACTACTCCTACTTATGCAGAAAAAAATATACAGATTTATTATTCTACATGCCATTTCTTTAATGCATTTGAATATATTATAGATAAACTATTAACCAATGTGACTTAGCAAACATCAACCCTCCTACCTGGCCTAGGCAAATAGACAAACCCTCTAGCCAATCAGAATATAAGAATACTAACTTGCATACAAGCTGCAAAAACAACAAGGAGAACATAGAAAAATAAAAAGAGAAAAAAGAGAAATTATTAAAGAAGAAAAATGAGAGATGAGAGAGAAGAGTGGTCAGGGAAGAGATGAGAGAAGAAAGGAAAAGAGGAAAAGAAAGAGATAAGAATAAAGATGAAAAGGAAAATAAAAAAGAATAGAAAAGAAATGAGATAAAACAGATAAAAGAGAGGAAAGATGAGAGAAGGTATATAAGAGAAGGAGAGAAGAGGGACAAAGGCAAAAAGAGGAAACAGAAAAGAAGATAAGTTTTGAAGGATCCAAGGGATATAAGAAGAATTAGAGGCAGAAGCCAAAGTTTGCCAATACATGTTTCAGTTTTCCAATCAGATAGATATTGTTTAATATTATGCACAGTATTCTAGCCAATAATATCAATTTTTGCCTCAAATCTTATATTTATAGTTTATATAACTATATTCCATTTTATATTTACCTCTATCTTACTAACTATAAACAAGTTTTTGTTTGAGAATGGATTTCAGAATACATGCAAAAATAGTTCCAAGGGTTAGAATTCCTAGGTTCAAAATCTGTGGGTTTGAACAGCTTCAATAACAGTAGTTTCAGATTATTATTTAAACAGTTATTGTAATATAAACAATAATTTTATAAAACAAAGACAAATCTCTATGGTAATTTTCTACCAAAACTAATATATTATATAATGGTTATTATCTAAGAGAGGATATTATCTGTTGCGCATGTATGAGTTGGGTTATAAGCTAAGCTAGATTAGTTCAATGATAAAACTACTAAAAAGTTAGGTTTACTATTGTAATAATTTATTTAAAATATTTTTTATTAATTTTTTTATTAGTTTATTTATTTAGCCTTATTGTTTAAATTGCAAGTATGTTAATTAACTTTGCTAAAAGTTTTGTATTGATTATAAAAATATAACTAAATTCTGAGGTATTTTCTCAAAAAATATCCAAAGCATTTTTGTCCAATTAGTTGATAGTAGTTTCATTAAATTCAAAGGGCAAAAATAATACATTTTAAATTAAGTACATAGGTTATTGTTTTCTCTATTAAGTTAAAATTAATGTTTTTGATTTGTTTATTATTGCTTTGCTAAAATATGTTAAAATGTATTTAAAATTAAATTTAATTATTATTAAAAGAATGTGTTTCTAAGAACCAATATAAATTCAATATACAAAACAACAAATTTTATTTAAAAAATAATCAAATTTATTGTTCTTGAATAGCAGATCACTTAAACTAATGCATTTAAAGTATTGTTTCAATTTTTCTAATTTAAGAAATGTGCTTCACATTGATCTATTCATTTTATAATTATTTATCTTCCTCTATCCTATCAGAGACATACTTTACTATGACCCTCTATAGGCTTTGTTGATAATAAGTAAGGTTGCTTTTTGATGATTTTGCATTAATTTAGCAAAGCATCAACCATCTAATATGTCTGAAATGTTTATTTCAATTTCATTGTAAAATCATGATAATATTTACTTCAGGGGCGGATTGAAGGGGGGGGCCCAAATAGCTTGAAAGAACATATTGTGCCCCCCAAAACCTGAGTTTGCACCCCATACGTACGCATTTTTTGTGCCTCGTAGCTTAAAAATTGGTGCCCACTTATACTTGTGTTGGTGCCCCAAACTTGGACTGCCCCCCTCCAAATTTTATGGATCTAATAATCTACCTATATTAAGTTAATACTAATTGTTGGTTAACAAAGATAATAAAAGTCAATAGACAAAATCAACATGACCTATAGCTATAACTATAGACCTTAAATTATATTTGCATCATTCTTAATATAGAATATGGCTAGACTGACCTGTTGGTTGCATAGTACTTCTAGTACAAATACTACAAAGCCTTTGGGTAATTTCCTTACTGGAGATATTGCCTTTGATATATTTATGGCATTGCATTTATTCGTAGGCTTATCTCACTTTGGTAGTGACTGCAATCTGTAATTATAACTTATAGCAGCTATGCTAGTTGTTTTCTATAGTACTATTGTTGGCAATTAAGCATTTGTATATTTTATTGAAAAATATCTCTCTACCCTTCTTGGCTTCTGCATTTTCCAGTTTTGCTTCTTTGCACTACTTTTTCTTTTCCTTTTCATTCTTTGTTTCTGTGCTTCCTTGTCTCTTTTGAGTTTTGTAATTTTGTAAACTATCCTTGGTCAGCCATGGTTCTGCCATAGTGTCATAGTCAGCCTTGAACCCATAGTTTCTATTTAGATTGGTACTATTTTTAGTGTTATAATTATGCGTGACTTGAATTTTCTGTGCGCTGCACGCGCCAGCAAGCACAAGGTGTCGGCGGCGTCGGTGGCAGCGCCTGCGCCATCTTCACCAATGTCGCGTTCTACAACAGCCACAACAGCGGACCTCTCTTTGTTGTCCAGCGGCTCGTCGCACATGCTGCGCGGCCTGTCAGCATCGGCATCCACTCGCTGCCTGCTCCACCTGAGACTGACCGACGCCGCACTGCGCTCCCTGGTACAGTTGGCCGGCGATGCCAGCGTCAACTTTGTTGAATCGTCAACAAATGGCGTTGTAGGATTTCTCAGCCTGTCGGACGGTAGTCGGCTCAATTTGATGTCGAATGACCCGTCTGAGGATCATCGGCCAACAGATCTGGTGCGATTCTCCCATAAATCCCAATCGGCTACTCGGCTGGGCCGATTGCGGCGGAGACTGACGGTGGACGCTGCGGCTCAGCAGTTGTCTATGGCGGCGGCCTCCTCAGTCACCTCATCGGTGAGTGCTGGATAGCATCATCGGGCATGCCGAGTCCTACTTCCAGAACCTTGCAATGCTCAGCCAGAATCCCCGATCCTCATGATGCTCAGCCAGAATCCCAGATCCTCATGATGCTCAGCCAGAATCCCAGATCCTCATGATGCTCAGCCAGAATCCCAGATCCTCATGTTGCTCAGCCAGAATCCCAGATCCTCCTGATGCTCAGCCAGAATCCCAGATCCTCATGATGCTCAGCCAGAATCCCAGATCCTAATGATGCTCAGCCAGAATCCCAGATCCTCATGATGCTCAGCCAGAATCCCAGACCCTCATATTGCTCAGCCAGAATCCCAGATCCTCCTGATGCTCAGCCAGAATCCCAGATCCTCATGGTGCTCAGCCAGAATCCCAGATCCTAATGATGCTCAGGCAGAATCCCAGATCCTCCTGATGCTCAGGCAGAATCCCAGATCCTCCTGATGCTCAGCCAGAATCCCAGATCCTCATGATTTTCAGCTAGAATCCCAGACCCTCTGCCCTCATGATTTTCAGCTAGAATCCCAGATCCTCATGATGCTCAGCCAGAATCCCAGATCCTCCTGATGCTCAGCCAGATTCCCAGATCCTCATGATGCTCAGCCAGAATCCCAGATCCTAATGATGCTCAGCCAGAATCCCAGATCCTCCTGATGCTCAGCCAGAATCCCAGATCCTCCTGATGCTCAGCCAGAATCCCAGATCCTAATGATGCTCAGCCAGAATCCCAGATCCTCATGATGCTCAGCCAGAATCCCCAGATCCGCCATCAGGATCCCGTCGATGCTTATCTAGATAGAAAATTCCAAAATTAGATGACCCCGATTCCACAATCTCTCTCAGGCCCACTTGGCGACTGAGCCGACGCTGCGCGATCGCCTTCTGCACCTGCTGGCTGCCAGGCCGCTGACTCGGCCGGAGCTGCTGGCCCGACTTCGCGCCGACGGCTTCGCCCAGCCCGATCCGGTGGCCGTGGCCAGCCTGCTAGCCCAGCTGGCTAAACTGCAGGGCGAAGGTCGCGGATACGGCCTACGACCATGCATGTACCGGGAGGTCCGGCCGGACAGCTGGCCGGGCTACTCGGACACCGAACGAGTGCTGGTTAAACGCCGAGCTGCAGAGGCCGCAGCCGCCGTCGCTGCTTCTACAACCGCATCTACGGGCAAAGAGAAATCAGGTTGGTAGCGCTGTGTCTTAATCCAGGATTCGAACCAAGGACTGAAAATGCGTTGTACTGACTTTTGACCTAAGTTTTTAGCCTCAGTACAGCTTCGGTACAGTTTGTGTCTTCTCTTTTATTCATTGCAGTTGCCGAGTGCTCAAATTTCGACCGGGCATCTTCATCCGGTGTCCGTAGCGGCAGCGGGGGCAGCAGCGGCAGTAGCAAAGCAAAACTCAATAATGTCAACAATAACAATAATAACAACAGTAAGAATAACAACGGCGAGGAATGCTGCCAAATTGATATTGCCAATCTGGCCAACTGCGATCTAGTCGACCTAGCCATGGATATTGACGTCAGCGACGAGGACTTGGACGAAGATGACGACATTGAAGATCCGTTTAATGAGGACGAGTGCAGCGGCACCGACGTGCCGGACGACTCAACAGCCAGCGTCGACACCGGCGAGACCGGTCGATGGCATCAGAGGCGACGCCAAAGACGAGGACAATCGGCGAATGCCGCCAGGCTGAAGCCAATTCGCAGTGTAGCTCAGCGGACTGCTTATAAGGTCAGTCAACGACTGAGCTGCCCGATCCCACCGTCAGGATCAAGACATCCCGGATCCCCATCATCGGGATCACAACATCCCGAATCCCCATCATCGGGATCACAACATCCCGGATCCCCATCATCGGGATCACAGCATCATGGATACCCATCATCGGGATCACAGCATCATGGATACCCATCATCGGGATCACAGCATCCCGGATCCCCATCATTGGGATCACTGCATCCTGGATACCCATCATCGGGATCACAGCATCCCGGATCCCCATCATTGGGATCACAGCATCCCGGATCCCCATCATTGGGATCACAGCATCCCGGATCCCTATCATCGATTACAGCATCCCGGATCCCCATCATCGGGATCACAGCATCCCAGATCTCCATTATCAGAATCACAGCGTCCTAGATCCTCTTCATTAGAATCACAGCAACCCAGATATTCATCATCAGAATCACAACATCCCAGATCTCCATCATCAGAATCACAGCATCCCAGACCTCCATCATCAGAATCACAGCATCCCAGACCTCCATCATCAGAATCACAGCATCACAAATTCCCATCATCAGAATCACAGCATCCCAGACCTCCATCATCAGAATCACAGCATCACAAATTCCCATCATCAGAATCACAGCATCCCAGACCTCCATCAGAATCGCAGCATCCCAGATATGCATAATCAGAATCACAGCAACCCAGATCTCCATCATCAGAATCACAACATCCCAGACCCCCATCATCAGAATCGCAGCATACCAGATCATGAAAAATCTTGGCCCGCAGTCGCTGTACGACCGTCACTATCCCGAATATCGCCGCCTGTGGGAGCGAGTTCGTTCAGTCTCGGACGAGGCCGCAGTCCTGGAGACTCGCCTGGCGGGCAGCCGGCCCGGCAGCCTAGCGCACTCTGAGGCCAGCGCAGCGATTGTCCGCCTGTACCAGCGCTATCGATACGATGCTGGATTCCGCGGCGACACCAGACGATGCGGCCGATTGCAACGACGATTGAAACGATTGCGACAGATGATTGAAAATTTCGATGCCGCATCGGGCGAGGAATCTGCACGAGCCGAATGACCGTCAGAGTTTGTATATCATATTGTTTATGGCAGCCCATAGTTTGAGTGTCCCAGTTTGACTGCTGAGCATTTGACTGGTTAGGGGTTAAAGGGTTAGGGTTTTGGTTACTTTATGGGTTACAGTTAGGGTTACGGCTACGGTTTGGTTAGGGTTAAGGCTACGGTTTGGTTAGGGTTAAGGCTACGGTTTGGTTAGGGTTAAGGCTACGGTTTGGTTAGGGTTACGGCTACGGTTTGGTTAGGGTTACGGCTACGGTTTGGTTAGGGTTACGGCTACGGTTTGGTTAGGGTTACGGCTACGGTTTGGTTAGGGTTACGGCTACGGTTTGGTTCGTTCGGCAGTCAAATTTTGACCCATTGTTTACATTGTTTATACACAATCGACAGTTGTCGTTTGTGCTGCTGATTTTGTCGTTCAACTCAGGTTCTCCGCATTCTTTAGAGATGAAAACAGAATTTCTCAAATAGGTTTCCTGTGTTGCTTTGTTAACTCTCTTCATCTGTCTGGTAGGAAACTGGTTAAACAGTTACCGGTCTGATTTTTATATATTTATATTGTGTTTAAATTCTATCTCGAAAAAAACAACCGATGCTAATTAAGTCACTGGATGGGCATGGAGTTTTAAAAATAGCATTTGGAATGAATTAGACATTTGATATACAGCATAGCTCTATGTCAAATTTTTATTTTAATTGCGGCGTAGCTTCCTACATGTAGTAAAGCAATCAGAGAACATCGAGCGCTCGATATTCTCCGAAAGCAATTCAAACCAACTGACGCACACCTACTTTCTACATTTCATTGTCAAATGCTATTTTTAGAAGTCCATGGCTAGCCCGTAAAATTTATTGAAAGCTGAATTAGGGTTTCGACCATAGACTGTCGTTTGGCAATAGGTTAATCTTAGCCACAAAGTGTGTCTATATATTGAGGTAAAGTTATATTGAAACGATTTTGTCTATGGTGAAAACTCTGCTCTACTGGCAAAAAAATGCAAAATTACAGAAAATATGCATTGATGTTAAACGAATTTTCTCGCTGCAAACTTTGATATAAGTACAAGTTTGAATATTCAGGTTAAAAACTTTGCCAACAGTAAAACTCATCATCTCTGTTTGTGTACAAAGCTATTGTTTTTTTCACAATTTTTATCGTCTATTTTCTCATTCATCTGTTAAGTAATCAAACTTGCATTACTAACATTATAAACACTTCATTAGCATATTGAAGCCTTCAAAATTTCATATTTTTGTTTTGTGTATCAAAGAGTTTGAGTTAGGTTTGGTTTATGGCTTAGGTTAGGGTTATGTTTTAGGTTAGAGTTAGGTTCGGCAGTGAGTATGTGGCAGTCACAGTAGGTAAAAATGGCAATTTACTAATTATCCTATATATTGCATCAATTTATATTTGCAAGAATATATTTGTCGCATTTAAAATATTATAGTGATTTCATAGCCTGCCAATTATTTTGCGCTTATTCATATTACATCATTAAGATATTATTATTATTATTCACTTATTAGTTAATGCAATCAAACCTGTTAATTAGCCAGAAGCGCTTTGAATTTGTGTGTGTGTGTGTGTGTGTGTACATACCTAGTTGGCAACTACATAAACGTATTATTTCTTGTTTTTGCACGTTACTATAGTCTGCTTGCTTGTTTAAATGCAAAATCTATTTTTTTATCTTCATTGTTCCAACTTAAATTTGCCTTCTTGCTCATCGAACTTCATGAGTTGATCATAAAGTGACGGTTTTGTTTATATCTTTTTTTCTATTTTCTACTCGCTAATTGGTTTGTTTATATATTTTTGTATTTTTCTCTGTTTTTTAACGGCAGCAGTCTTACCTTTGTTAATACTGTTCTGTAGCTGCTACCAGTACTAACTTTAGCCCATTGCTAATTTTTACATGCATATATTTTTGACCGATTGGTGGTTTAAATGAGTTTTGCATATTAGGCAGACTATTTTTTTCTGCCAACTTTTTGTTTTTGCACTTTTCTCACTGTAGAAAGATGTCAAATGCAAGATAAACTGAGCAGGTCAACAGGTTTTCTTTGGTCTTTGGTTTCTTAAAAAAATTATTCAATAATTCAGCTTGCTGTGTGCTTCTAAAACTGGGGGTTTGACTCGATTTCAATTCAGGCATTGTTATTTGCGCACTTGTATTTTAGCCAGCTTATATCACAGATACTAGAATAACTAGATAAGCCACTCAGCACATTTGCGTTCAAGCTACTTTCAGTTCACAGGGTAAACAGAAGCATTTTAATGTATTTTTAAAGTCAAGGCTCATTTTTTGGCTCTTACCCCACTCCCCGCCCCAGCTTAAACCCAAGGACGACTTGCTTAAACCCTCAAACCACGCTTTACCCCCCCCCCCGCCTTGCCCTATTTTTATTGCCTTTCTCGGAATTCCAGCCTAAAGCTGCCATGTACATTTCAGTGGACTGGCTAATGTACATTATGGCTGAACCAATTAGCAAGCTTTTTACGCCTGCAAGCTTGTAGGCTTCTAAACTTATCGAAGTCTTTTCACTTTTCATCGAAGTGTATTCTTCCTGGCTACTGAACTGAAAGTAGAAAGCTGTTTTGCTAAGCATATATGCCCGAGTGGCCTATCTATCTGTGGCTGATATAAAGTACTGAGATGGCTTAATATACTGCACTGAAACAGCTGCGCGTCTCTATGGTAACCGATGCCTTGCCTACAGTGTATCACATTGAATCCCTTTTCCCTCCACCACCGATACTAAATGCCTCATTGGACGGTTGCTCGCCTTGAGACTCAGTGCTTGTTTGCTTTAGCCGGATAACTCTAAATAAATGAGTGTAAAAAATCATAATTATCTGCAGTTATTAGTAGCCAAGTACAGAATGTTAGGTATCGCTGTGTTCGTTTTCATTGGATTGGAGTTCAATGCATGCAGCTAGGCATAAGATTAAATTCTTCCTTTTGTAGGATTCACTGTCACCCTTCTTAGACCCTCAGTTGCTGGGCCAGCTTCTCAAATCCCCAGTTGCTGGGCCATCCACTCAGATCCTCAGTTGCTGGGCCAGCTTCTCAGATCATCAGTTGTTAGGCCATCCTCTCAGATCCTCAGTTGTTAGGCCATCCTCTCAGATCCTCAGTTGCTGGGCCAGCTTCTCAGATCTTCAGTTGCTGGGCCAGCCTCCCAGAGTGTCAGTTGCTGAGCCAGCCTCCCAGATACTCAGTTGCTGGGCAAGCTTCTCAAATCTTTAGTTGCTGGGCCAGCTTCTCATATCTTCAGTTGCTGGGCTAGCCTCCCAGAGTGTCAGTTGCTAGGCCAGCCTCCCAGAGTGTCAGTTGCTAGGCCAGCCTCCCAGAGTGTCAGTTGCTAGGCCAGCCTCCCAGAGTGTCAGTTGCTAGGCCAGCCTCCCAGAGTGTCAGTTGCTAGGCCAGCCTCCCAGAGTGTCAGTTGCTAGGCCAGCCTCCCAGAGTGTCAGTTGCTTCAGATCCCAGCCTCCCAGAGTGTCAGTTGCTTCAGATCCCAGCCTCCCAGATCCTCAGTTGCTGGGCCACAGACGCTACCCTATTCTCTATAACCTACCCTATTCTCTATAGCGTTAGCAATCGCACAAATTCATGGCTACTCAACAGCACCAGAAGCCGGCTCAGCAGCCACATTTGCCCACCTCGGTCTCAACTCCATCACTGGGCCGCTCAGACTCATTACTGCTCCTATCCGAAGGCTTCGTCGCACCGGTTCGCCTCAAAAATGGTGGCGAATATCGCCTCGCAGAAATCCTCAGCCGTCGGGAGATTCCAGTTTCCCCGTCCTCCGGCGGCGGCAACGCGGACTCCAGCTTAGTGATGTACTATGTGCACTTCGAAGATTTCAACAAGCGACTGGACGAGTGGGTGTCCGCCGATAGGATCGACTTCACTGGGGTCCAGCCGCCAAGAGTGCGACCTCCGGGCAGCGGCGGCAGCGTCAGCGGTGGCGGCGGCATCGCAGGCGGAAACGGGATGGCGAATCCGGTGTCTGGCGAGCGGCGCTCTGTGCTTGGCGCCGCTGAAACTGGCGTCGGCGCGACCTCGACTGCGGCCTCCTCAGTTGTCGGTGTTGCCGACTCGGTTTCTAACAGTCGGGCAGGCACGCCGGATTCTACAGCCTCCGGCGGGCCTCATCATCATCATAATCATCATCAGCAGCATCAGCATCCGTTATTAAATAAGAAACGGCCCTACAGTGCTATCTGCCTAGCAGACTCTGGCGTTGACCAATCGGAAGATGAAGCATCCGCAGCCTCGGCCGCCGTTGTCGGCACTGCGTCAGCCAATGGCGGTCCGCCTCTGCCGCCGCCCCGCCAGACTGGCAGCATGGCGCACAATCACGACGACAACAAGGTGATGCGAATGAAGAATATCGAATGGATTGAGCTGGGCCGCTACCGCATCAAGCCCTGGTACTTTTCGCCTTATCCTGTAGAGTTGACCAAAGTGGCGTGCGTGTACCTGTGCGAATTCTGCTTGAAGTATTTGAAGTCTGACACCTGTCTGCGCAGGCATCTGACAAAGTGCCAGCTGCGGCATCCGCCTGGCAATGAGATTTATCGGCGACAGAATCTCAGCTTCTTTGAGATTGACGGCAGAAAAAATAAGGCAAGTTTTTAAGACTCTAGTTCACTCAGTGCTCCTGGAATTCAACTCTGTGTTGGAATGCCCCACTTATCACCATTAGAACCACTCTCCCCACCATTAGAACCCCTCTGCCTCCCCACCATTAGAACCCCTCCCCCCACCATTAGAACCACTCTCCCCACCATTAGAACCCTCTTCCCACCATTAGAACCACTCTCCCCACCATTAGAAACCCTCTCCCCACCATTAGAACCACTCTCCCCACCATTAGAACCCCTCTCCCCACCATTAGAACCACTCTCCCCACCATTAGAACCCCTCTCCCCACCATTAGAACCCCTCTCCCCACCATTAGAAACCCTCTGTCCACCATTAGAACCCCCTCCCCACCATTGGAACCCCCTCCCCCACCATTAGAACCCCCTTCCCCACCATTAGAAACCCTCTCCCCACCATTAGAACCCCTCTGCCCACCATTAGAACCCCCTCCCCCACCATTGGAACCCCCTCCCCCACCATTAGAACCCCCTTCCCCACCATTAGAAACCCTCTCCCCACCATTAGAACCCCTCTCCCCACCATTAGAACCCCTCTCCCCACCATTAGAACCCTTATCCCCACCATTAGAAACCCTCTCCCCCACCATTAGAACCCCTCTCCCTCCCCACCATTAGAACCTCTCTCCCCACCGTTAAAACCTCTCTCCCCCACCATTAGAACCCCTTTACCTCTCCACCATCAGAACCCCTCTCTCAATTCTCACTATAAGAACCACCACTCAGAGTCGCTATTTGATTGGCTGATTAGCCATAAGAACCGCCACTCAGAGTCGCCATCTGATTGGCTGTCTAACCATAAGAATCGCCCCCGCACCGCCCAGGCTTACTCACAGCACCTGTGCCTCCTAGCCAAGCTGTTCCTGGACCACAAGACTCTGTACTATGACACCGATCCGTTTCTCTTCTACGTCCTGTGCGAGACAGACTCAGTCGGCTGTCACATTGTTGGCTACTTCAGCAAAGAGAAAGAGTCTGCCGAAGATTTCAACGTAGCCTGCATCCTTGTACTGCCGCCGTTTCAGCGTAAAGGCTACGGCAAACTGTTGATTGAGTTCAGCTACGAATTGTCCAAATTGGAAGGCGAAACCGGGTCGCCAGAGAAGCCGCTATCCGATCTGGGCCTGATCTCCTATCGGGCCTATTGGTCGCAGACCCTAATTGACGCCCTACTAGAGATAAAGCGCAGCGCACCGAACGAGAACGATCCGCCTAGCGTTACTATTAACGACCTGTCCGAACGGACCGCTATTAAACGAGAAGATGTGATTAGCACGCTGCAGCATCTCAATCTGGTGCACTATTACAAAGGCGTCTACGTTATCGTGCTCACTAAAGAGGCTCTCGACGCGCACAGTCGGACGCAGGGAAAACGAAGAATTCGCATTGATCCGAAGTGTCTGCAGTGGCAGGGCAAGGACTGGAGCAAGCGGGGCCGTTGGTGAAGATGCAACTTAATGGCTTGTCTAATTTTATAATATGCTAATTAGCCAGCGTGGATTGTTTCTGAACAAATATATCGCAGCTTGTCCTGCAATCTGGGTTTCTAGGTAGACCCAGAGATGTAGGGAGACAATTAGAGATAGACCCAGAGATGTAGGGAGACGATAGACCCAGAGATGTAGGGAGACAATTAGAGATAGACCCAGAGATGTAGGGAGACGATAGACCCAGAGATGTAGGGAGACAATTAGAGATAGACCCAGAGATCTAGGGAGACAATTAGAGATAGACCCAGAGATGTAGGGAGACAGTTAGAGATAGACCCAGAGATCTAGGGAGACAATTAGAGATAGACCCAGAGATCTAGGAAGACAATTAGAGATCGACCGAGAGATGTAGGGAGACAAATAGAGATCGACCGTGAGATGTAGGGAGACAGTTAGAGATAGACCTAGAGATGTAGGGAGACAATTAGAGATAGACCCAGAGATGTAGGGAGACAATTACAGATCGACCGAGAGATGTAGGGAGACAATTAGAGATAGACCCAGAGATGTAATGAGACAATTAGAGATAGACCCAGAGATGTAATGAGACAATTAGAGATAGACCCAGAGATGTAGGGAGACAGTTAGAGATAGACCCAGAGATGTAGGGAGTCAGTTAGAGATAGACCCAGAGATGTAGGGAGACAATTAGAGATCGACCCAGAGATGTAGGGAGACAATTAGAGATAGACCCAGAGATGTAGGGAGACAATTAGAGATCGACCCAGAGATGCAGGAGACAGTTAGAGATAGACCAGAGATGTAGGGAGACAATTAGAGATAGACCCAGAGATGTAGGGAGACAATTAGAGATAGACCCAGAGATGTAGGGAGACAATTAGAGATAGACCAGAGATGTAGGGAGACAATTAGAGATCGACCCAGAGATGTAGGGAGACAATTGATTTTTTTCTTTAATCTCACCTTCCCACTTAGGCTTATCCCGTAGGAGTTTTGCTAGATCTTGTATCCCAATATTTGTTATTTATTGTCTTTTGTGTTGGAAAAACTTCGACTGTGAGGCGACTCCTTTGTGTTTTTAGTCTCTAGAAAGGCATAGCCAACTATTAATTCTATGAGATTATAACCCGTTAGGTTATTAGTTCAGCTACCGGCTCGTAAATATAGAGACTAAGTAATTCCTTGAAGTCAAAATTTAATTTATATACTACTTTTTCTGTTTTGGTCTATAAAATTTAGTATCGGTTGGCCAGCTGACTTGTACTTCTACTTAAAGTAGTAAGTAGCTGTCTTAACGATTTTTATACTGTTGTAAATAAAAGTAGGCTGGTTGTCACCGAGCACTGGCAGTTCCTGTATATCATGGTTATATTTACTAGTATATTTATTTATTATATGCACACTTGTTCAGTGTGCTCTTTGTGTTTGTTAATTTTGACAATAAAATTGCAATGACGTTACTGCTACCCTGTATCCAGCTTCTCTGTATTGCGGCGTTTTTTTGTGTCCACTTTTGCTTGCTTTTTTACTATTTTTTGTATATATATTCTATAATATACTGATTGTCGATAGGGATTCTGATTGCTAATGGGGATTTCTGATTGCTAATGGGGATTTCTGATTGCTAATGGGGATTTCTGATTGCTAATGGGGATTTCTGGTTGCTAGGTGGGATTCCTGATTGCTAATGGGGATTTCTGATTGCTAATAGGAAATTCTGATTGCTAATGGGGATTTCTGATAGCTAATTGAGGATTCTGGTTGCTAGGTGGGATTCCTGATTGCTAATGGGGATTTCTGATTGCTAATGGGATTTCTGGTTGCTAGGTGGATTCCTGATTGCTAATGGGGATTTCTGATTGCTAATGGGGATTTTTGATTTTCGATGTGGATTTCCGATAATTGCTGATAGGATTGTAAGATTTTCAATAGGATAAGATTTTCAATAGGGATTTTTTTATTTCCGATTTTAAAACTTCTGCTTGTTCTGCGTGTGATTTCTGGGTGTGAATATTGTGAATATATAAAGAAGACTATAGCTACTAATTTGGCAAAAAACTATACTTATTGTAAAAGACCGATTCTAGTGCGTTTTTCGTACAAGCAAACTTCATCTCTCTCTTACATTCATGAGCTTCACAGTAAGCTTCAGACCTGTTCTAATATCAACACGCAGTTCTTCTATTTATTGTTCGTCTCTATATTTAATTTATAAAGCAAAATAGCTGTTACAGAGGCTTCACTATGCGCATCTGGAAAACTGAGCACACATT
>NIVC01000984.1:0-95000 GCA_002269645.1 Macrostomum lignano
GACTAAATTTAGTTTTAGTGGGGCCGAGACGCAATTCGGGTTGAGTTGAAATGGCGGCGGCTGTTGCTGTGCGACTGCGGCAGCTTCTGAGCCGAGGCGCCTAGCCGAGAATCGATGTCATCCAGTTTAACGTAGAACATCGTAGCCTCGTGCCCGGCTCCTTGGGCGGAAAGGGCACGTACACCGGGGCGGAGCTCGACTGGCTGGAAGCGGCGAAGGAGGCTCCGTTTGCCCGTTGATGAGGAACAGCGACTGACGCGGAGGCGGCGGCGGCGGAGGAGGAGGAGACCAGGCTGAGCTTGGCGCGTTCCAGGCTGTGCGCTGGCACGGCGGCGTCGTCTCGCAGGGGAATCCGGCTGGCCCGGCTGCCCAGACCGCCGGCCTGCGTACTGGGGCTGACCGGCAGCAGCGAGGGAATCAGCAGCTGGTCGTTTTCTACCTGAATTTCGTGAGTTGAGGGTTTGGAGAACCAGTGGATCGCAGTGGAGCACTCAGTATTGACAGATAGATAGAAAACATTTTTGACAGCCGAAAAAGTAGAGAAAGGGGAGGGAGGTAGAAGGAGATGAGACAGAGGAAGAGGGAGAGGAGAGAGGGAAGATGGAGAGGGAGATGGAGAGGGAGACGGAGAGGGAGACAGAGAGGGAGACGGAGAGGGAGACGGAGAGGGAGACGGAGAGGGAGACGAGAGGGAGACGGAGAGGGAGACAGAGAGGAGACGGAGAGGAGACGGAGAGAGGAGATGGAGAGGGAGACGGAGAGGGAGATGGAGAGGGAGACGGAGTGGGAGACGGAGAGGAGACGGAGAGGGAGACGGAGAGGTAGATGGAGAGGTAGATGGAGAGGGAGACGGAGAGGGAGACGGAGAGGGAGACGGAGAGGGAGATGGAGAGGGAGACGGAGAGGGAGACAGAGAGGAGAGACGGAGAGGGAGACGGAGAGGGAGACGGAGAGGGAGACGGAGAGGGAGACGGAGAGGGAGACGGAGAGGGAGACAGAGAGGGAGACGGAGAGGGAGACGGAGAGGGAGATGGAGAGGAGACGGAGAGGGAGATGGAGAGGGAGACGGAGAGGGAGACGAGTGGGAGACGGAGAGGGAGACGGAGAGGGAGACGGAGAGGGAGACGGAGAGGGAGACGGAGAGGAGACGGAAGAAAAATGGAACAAAAGCAAACAAAATTATAGCACAAAGACGAGATGTTGCAAATAAAAAAATGCAGACACATTTTCACTGCTTAGAAGAGTATAGAGACTATCTAAAAAGGGGAAGCAGCCTCACCAACAGAGCCAGCTCAAATTTGCCCAGCAGGCGGACAATGTAGCTCCTCATCTCCGCTGGCCGGCAGGCGCCGCTGTTGCCGTGAAAGACCCAATGCAGGTGCTCAACTGGCATCAAACCGCCACGGACCCACTTGTTATTTTCCGGCGTGGTGACCACCTGCGCTAGCAAGTCGCACACAGCCATTGCGGATCAAGGAAGTAGATGTCCGAAGACCAACATCCTGAATGAGGGAGAATTTAGCTTTTACTGCCCAATCCACCGACTTCTTTGAGCAGGCACACAAGCGCGCGGATACGTACGCAGTCATACGCACAGGCACACACTCACACAGGAGTGTACAGCGGCCCTAATTTATTTATCTATAGGGATGCACGTACACTTTACTAGGAGCAGAGCCAAGCCGAGATTCTAATTTAGCCCCAAATTAATGTGACTGCACTGGGAATCGAGCCTGGGTCGCTGGCACATCAGAGCGCCGCGCCAGACCACTGAGATACGGCCCCCTTTAGAAGAATTTGACTTTGTTATTTTGAAGGGGATCTCTGCTGACTTACAGATAGCGAGGAAGCAATTAACTTCAAGCTGCCAGATGGTCAGCAGAGCTGCCCTATGCTAACAGTAGTAGCTGCCGATAATATTAATATAATTATGTCTTCTATGGTTGAGACAAGCCTACATGTAAATAATTAACTCAATTTTTTGACCGGATTTTTTGCTTTGACAACAAAACTAAATCACTGAAATCCGGATCAAAATTCCGGACCAAAATTCCGGAACCCAGATCACTGAAATCCGGATAAAAATTCCGGACCAAAATTCCGGAACCCTGATCACTGAAATCCGGATCAAAATTCCGGACCAAAATTCCGGAACCCAGATCACTGAAATCCGGATCAAAATTCCGGACCAAAATTCCGGAACCCAGATCAGTGAAATCCGGATCAAAATTCCGGACCAAAATTCCGGAACCCAGATCACTGAAATCCGGATCAAAATTCCGGACCAAAATTCCGGAACCCAGATCACTGAATCACGAAAATCAGCCCAGAATTTTCGAATTCAACTACCAACTTAAGGGAGGGTAAATTGACAAAAAGTCTATTAACGCAACATATCGGTAGTCGACTTCTGCTGCAAGTTCAAGAAGCTTCTCAGAATCACTTGCGTCGCCCCCACAGTCGTTTTAGAGCCGGTGCAGGAAACACAGGTAAAATAGGAAGGAAGTGACTCTAGACGACTCTAAAACGACGAGATGTCCTTGTCCTTGTTTAATTGTCTGCGACTCTGGGGCTTCTAGAATGAATCAGGGGCCTTTCCGTCGCATTGCAGTCGTTTGAGTCGTTAAACAAAGTCACAAGTCGTAGTCGCCCAAAGTCGCTAGTGAGTTGTTTGCAATCACTGTTTAGCGATTCTTGTCACGATAAACAATCTATCCTTTAGTCTATAGATCCGACCTGCATCTTTAGTCTATCAGATTTAGTCTATCCGGATCTTCTATCTTTAGTCTATTCAGATTTAGTCTATCCGGATCTTCTATCTTTAGTCTATTCAGATTTAGTCTATCCGCTCTTCTAGTCTCAGATTCAGTCTCCAGTCCATAGTCCGGTATCTCGATCTATTAGTCTATTCAGAGTCTATCCGATCTTTTATCTTTAGTCTATCCAGATCTTCTATCTTTAGTCTATTCAGATTTAGTCTATCCGGATCTTCTATCTTTAGTCTATTCAGAGTCTATCCCGACCTTTCATCTTTAGTCTATCCAGATCTTCTATCTTTAGTCTATTCAGATTTAGTCTATCCGGATCTTCTATCTTTAGTCTATTCAGAGTCTATCCCGACCTTTCATCTTTAGTCTATCCAGATCTTCTATCTTTAGTCTATCCGGATCTTCTATCTTTAGTCTATCCGGATCTTCTATCTTTAGTCTATTCAGATTTAGTCTATCCGGATCTTCTATCTTTAGTCTATCCGGATCTTCTATCTTTAGCCATTCAGAGTCTATCCCGACCTTTCATCTTTAGTCTATCCGGATCTTCTATCTTTAGTCTATTCAGAGTCTATCCCGATCTTTCATCTTTAGTCTATCCCGGTCTTCTACTTTAGTCTATCCGGAGTCTATCTCAATATTGTATCTTTTATTTTTCTGTCTTTATTTTTATCTAGTTTATGTATTTTTATTTCACTAAATGCGCAACTCAGTCGCTTTCACTGTTTCCCTCAAGGATCAATTAAAAGTACATAAGTGGCATCCTATCAGGCTGAAGCAGACGAAAATCAAGTGCACAAGCGCTAGCCAAAGCATCCAGGCATGTAATCCGAACAAAAATCGCTGGCAAAGCCTATATACCAGTAAAATATGTATAGCACTTGCACTCTTAATAAGTCAGATGCAATGCGTACTTTATGCACTGAAGATACGCAGACAAGTCTCCCTGAGGAGGATGGGGAAAAAATGGGGGAAGGAAGGAAAACAGGAAAAGAGAGGCATGGCAGCGAGTGGGATGGGAGAATGGGAGAACAAAAGAATGGGAGAAAAAGTTAGAGAGAATGGATCTGTAAAGGGAGTTGAAAAAATGAAATGAATTGAAATTCATCTTAACCTAATGCATCGGCTACTTTTTTTACTATTAGAATCTGCTTCTTGTAATGCACTGCAGACTATTGAATTCGTCATATTAATAAAATAGTTCTCGTCACAGGTGTAACAAACTGGAGGGCTTTTGCGCTTTCACGCCAAGCAAAAGCGGTCGCATCAGGGGAATCACAATACAGGGATCACAGTGGAGAATCACAGTGGGAGAATTAGATTGGGAGAATCACAGGGGAATTACAGTGGCGGAATCACAGGGGGGAATTACAGTGGCGAAATCACAGGGGGATTACAGTGGCGGAATCACAGTTGAAGAATCACAGTGGGGGGAATCACAGTGAGAATCACAGGGAGAATTAAAGTTGGGGAATCACAGTGGGAGAATCACAGTGGGGAATCACAGTGGGGAGAATCACAGTGGGGGAATCACAGTGGGAGAATCACAATGGGGAATCACAGTGGGGAGAATCACAGTGGGGGAATCACAGTGGGGGAATCACAGTGGGGGAATCACAGTGGGGAGAATCACAGTGGGGGAATCACAGTGGGGAATCACAGTGGGGAATCACAGTGTGGGGGGGAATCACAGTGGGGGAATCACAGTGTGGGGGGATCACAGTGGGGAATCACAGTGGGGAATCACAGTGGGGGAATCACAGTGGGAGAATTAGAGTGGGATAATCGCAGGGAAGAATTGCAGTGGGGGAATCACAGTGGGGAATCACAGTGAGGGAATCACAGTGGGGAACCAAAGGGAGAATCAGCCGGTAATCAAGACAGGGAATAAATACTTCAAGAGAAACTTAGGATTCAAGCTTGAGACATCGGTGCGATGAATACAAACAATAATTGAATCTCACCTGATGGCGCACAATGGGAATGCCCAGACTGCTTGGCTCCCTCACTCGCATAAATCGCTGATCAACATAGGCCAGCTTCTCCCGGAGGTACTGCTCCCTCAGCTGTCTGTCGTCAATGTCCAGCGCGTCCAGATGCGTGCCGACGATGATGACTGAGGACCGAGGCGCCCGACTGTGAATGTTCACCAGCCACTGGTGCACGCTCTCCATGCCGCGGTCGCCGGTGCGCAAGTCCCACACCACTAGGTAGATTGCTCGCTTAGATAAGAAATATTGATGCGTTGCGTAATACTCTTTTTGGCCGCCGAAATCCCAGGTGCGAAATACGATCTCCTCTATTCTGTGGCCTTTCCTACGCATCACCAGGTCGCCAATGTCGACGCCGACTGTCGATAAAATCTTGCCGCTGTCCCGGTTGGGGTCCTCGATGCCTTGCCGGTGGGCCCAGGTGCCCGACTTGCCTGTTGGGGAGGATTAGGCGACAGGGATAGGTACCAGGTATGGCTATTAGATATGTGAGTACCAGGTATGGCTATTAGATATGTGAGTACCAGGTATGGCTATTAGATATGTGAGTACCAGGTATGGCTATTAGATATGTGAGTACCAGGTATGGCTATTAGATATATGTGAGTACCAGGTATGGCTATTAGATATATGTGAGTACCAGGTATGGCTATTAGATATATGTGAGTACCAGGTATGGCTATTAGATATATGTGAGTACCAGGTATGGCTATTAGATATATGTGAGTAACAGATATAGCTACTAGGTATGGCTATTAGATATACGTGGGTAACAGATATAGCTACTAGGTATGGCTATTAGATATACGTGGGTAACAGATATAGCTACTAGGTATGGCTACAAGGTAAAGTTTTAAGCAAAAGCTGAAAAAACGTTTAGGAAAGACGTGTAGGTAACTGATTAAGAAAGCAATTATAGGGCTTAAAAAGGATTATTAAAGACGCTTACCAACAGATCCTTCTAACTTTCTCAGTCGATTAATCAATGTGGTTTTGCCAATGTTGGCGTTGCCAACCACCATCAGTTTGAGCTGGTTGTAGGGTCGGGACTCGGTTTTTACGCTTTTTAAGTAGGACAAAATCTCCCTGGTTAAGGCACGGCCCGCCGCGAGCTCCTGGACTCGACCCTGCGGATTGTAGTGGAGTGACAGTGCTCAGGCTATCAGTAACTGGAGTGACAGTGCTCAGACTATCAGTAACTGGAGTAACAGTGCTCAGGCTATCAGTAACTGAAGTGACAGTGCTCAGACTATCAGTAACTGGAGTAACAGTGCTCAGACTATCAATAACTGGAGTGACAGTGCTCAGACTATCAGTAAATGGAGTGACAGTGCTCAGACTATCAGTAACTGGAGTAACAGTGCTCAGACTATCAATAACTGGAGTAACAGTGCTCAGACTATCAATAACTGGAGTGACAGTGCTCAGACTATCAGTAAATGGAGTGACAGTGCTCAGGCTATCAGTAACTGAAGTGACAGTGCTCAGACTATCAGTAACTGGAGTAACAGTGCTCAGACTATCAATAACTGGAGTGACAGTGCTCAGACTATCAGTAAATGGAGTGACAGTGCTCAGACTATCAGTAACTGGAGTAACAGTGCTCAGACTATCAATAACTGGAGTGACAGTGCTCAGACTATCAGTAAATGGAGTGACAGTGCTCAGGCTATCAGTAACTGAAGTGACAGTGCTCAGACTATCAGTAACTGGAGTAACAGTGCTCAGACTATCAATAACTGGAGTGACAGTGCTCAGACTATCAGTAAATGGAGTGACAGTGCTCAGACTATCAGTAACTGGAGTAACAGTGCTCAGACTATCAATAACTGGAGTGACAGTGCTCAGACTATCAGTAAATGGAGTGACAGTGCTCAGACTATCAGTAAATGGAGTGACAGTGCTCAGACTATCAGTAAATGGAGTGACAGTGCTCAGACTATCAGTAAATGGAGTGACAGTGCTCAGGCTATCAGTAAAAGGAGTGACAGTGCTCAGACTATCAGTAACTGGAGTGACAGTGCTCAGACTATCAGTAACTGGAGTGACAGTGCTCAGGCTATCAGTAAATGGAGTGACAGTGCTCAGACTATCAGTAACTGGAGTAACAGTGCTCAGACTATCAATAACTGGAGTGACAGTGCTCAGACTATCAGTAAATGGAGTGACAGTGCTCAGACTATCAGTAAATGGAGTGACAGTGCTCAGACTATCAGTAACTGGAGTGACAGTGCTCAGGCTATCAGTAACTGGAGTAACAGTGCTCAGACTATCAATAACTGGAGTGACAGTGCTCAGACTATCAGTAAATGGAGTGACAGTGCTCAGACTATCAGTAAATGGAGTGACAGTGCTCAGGCTATCAGTAACTGGATGACAGTGCTCAGTGACAGTGACAGTGCTCAGACTATCAGTAAATGAGTGACAGTGACAGTGCTCTCAGGCTATCAATAACTGGAGTGACAGTGCTCAGACTATCACTGGAGTGACAGTGCTCAGACTATCAGTAAATGGAGTGACAGTGCTCAGATCAGTAAATGGAGTGACAGTGCTCAGACTATCAGTAAGTGCTCAGACTATCAATAACTTGTGACAGTGCTCAGACTATCAGTAACTAGAGTGACAGAGTGACAGTGCTCAGACTATCAGTAACTGGAGTGACAGTGCTCTGACGTCAGACGTACCTGAAGCGGGCAGCCTTCAAGCTCGAGCAGCGACAGCCAATGCAGACCGGAGAGGCTGGGCGGCAGCTGGTGAATGGCAGTCCAAGCCAGACTTAAACTGGTCAGGTGTTCCATTCGGCACACATCGTCAGGCAGCTCCATCAGGTGTTGATTGCGCGACAAATCCAGCTGATTCAGCGCCGGAAACAGCAGCGTCGATGGAGGCGGCGGAGCTGTTGGAGCCGGCTGGCCGACTCCGCCAGGAGCGATGCTGAACTGCAACACCTTGACTGGATTGTTGCGCAAGTTGAGCACCTTGAGCTGGTCGAGCACCCGGTGCTGCCTGTGCTGACAGCCTTTAGGCATAGGCTGCTGCTGCTGCTCAGACAGGGATCGCTGGGTGAGGAAGCACAGATCCGGCACAATGTCCGTGCGGCACCATTCCTCCAGGCTGTCAATACAGTTGCCGCTAAGATCCAGATTCTCTAATCCGCTAGGGAAATCCCAGATATGGGACACGTCAGTGATCTGATTGGCTCCCAGGTCGAGACGGCGCAGAGACGAGCCAGACAGGACAGGCCTTTGGGACAGGAGCGGAGGCGGTTGCCCTTGAGAATGAGAGTGTTGAGCGTGTGCTGCTGGCCCTGCGGCTGCTGTTGCTGCTGCGAGCTGGTCCGGTCGGCCGACTGCGGGCTGGGCTGAACCTCCAGGGTTTCGTGCTGCAGGCCGCATCTGGTGAGCACCTACGGTTTGGGGAGGATAGGCCGGCTTAGCATGTAAGTATCAGGCATTAAGTCGGTGTAGGACTCCCAATTTTTTGGGGGTGTTTATCAAGTTTCGAACTTTTCGAAATTTAAAGCTTGTGAAAGCGAACCTTGTTGGGACCCTACTTACCTCTATACTACCTGATCATCAGACAATATGTGTACTTTTCCTCAAGTGCGTACGCGGGCCCACGAAAGTTTAGGGGGAATTTGAAATTTGCGGGAATGTGAAAATTGGGGAATGTGAATCCTGGAGGAATGTGAAAATTGGGGAAAGTGAATCCTGGAGGAATGTAAACACTGGAGGAATGTCAATCCTGGAGGAATGTGAAAATTGGGGAGTGTGAATCCTGGAGGAATGTGAAATTCTGCAGGAATGTGAAATTCTGCAGGAATGTGAAATTCTGCAGGAATGTGAAATTTGGGGAATGTAAAATTCTGCAGGAATGTGAAACTTTGGGGATGTGAAATTTGGGGGATGTGAACTCTGGAGAATGTGAATCCTGGAGGAATGTGAAAATTAGGGAATGTTAGGGAAAAAAGTGGGAAATTTAAAATTTGGAAATGCGAAATTCTGGAGGAAAGTGAAATTTTATAAAATTCAGGGAATGTGAAATTTTAGGAATGTAGAATTTAGGGAATACGAAAGCGGCTCTTCTCACCTTCTCATCCCATCCGGTGTACTCAGCCATGGTGTCCACATTCAGATGCAGGCTGGTCACCATCACGCCGCCGGGCTCGAAGCCACCAACGCCGAGGAACATTGAGGAGCCGCCGATGCCGCTGGGCGAACTCGGCGTCAACGGAGACGCCGAGGTGTTTGTTGACGAAGACACCGCGGCAGCCATCGAAGCCGCGGCGGCTGCCTCAGCGGCGGCCACGGCAGCAGCCGCAGCGGCCGGCCAAGCGTCCGGCGTGCCCTTGACCGGCAGGCTGGACAGGCAATTGTCGGCCAAGTCCAGCAGCTGGAGCCGGGGCGCGAACCAGACTCGAGCTGGAAGACGATCGATCCGATTGCCGGAGCAGACCAGAGTGGCCAGCAGAGGCAACCGGCCGGCGGTGAACAGCCAGTCAGGCAGACCAGTCAGCCGATTTCCGGCCACGTTCAGCTCGGCCAGGCTGGGCAGCAGAGCGGAGTGGCCGGGAGTGGCCGGCGGCAGCTCCGAGTCGTCCGGCAGTCGTTGAATCGCATTGTTGGCCAGGCTGAGCTCTCGCAGGCTGCGCAGTCGAAGCAGCTCAGCTGGCAGCTTGGCGAGACCGCAGCCGGATAAGTCGACTTTGGTGACGGCACACAAAGCGACGTCCGGCGAAGCGTCGACGCTCAGGTGAGGATTGTGCAGTTGGCAGGCGGCCAGCAGCCAGGCCAGTCGAATTCCCGTCAGCCGACGGATGTCGCACCAGCGTAGGGCGACGGGACGGCGAGGCAGCGACGGGTACAGCCGCTCGAACTGGCAGTCTGTGAGGCCGCCGTCGCCTCCGCTGCCAGCGCTTGCCGCGCCGCTACCGCCGCCAGGACCAGCGGCACCACCGCTGCCGCTGGTGCCAAGCAGCTGGTCTCGATTAATTCGATTGACATTGTCCAGACTGGCCAGGTGTTGCAGCAGCAGCGTGACCAACTGGTCGGAACTGTCCAAGTCTGCTTCGGCCGATTTTGAGTCCAACTGGTTTAAAGTGTTCCGATAGAAGTGGTGAATTATGGATTATTTTTCTGCTTTGAATGAGCAACTCTCATGGATTAGAGAGCGATTCTCATGGATTAGAGAGCGATTCACATGGATTAGAGAGCGATTCTCATGGATTAGAGAGGGATTCTCATGGATTAGAGAGCGATTCTCATGGATTAGAAAAGCGATTCTCATGGATTAGAGAAGCGATTCTCATGGATTAGAGAGGGATTCTCATGGATTAGAGAGCGATTCTCATGGATTAGAGAGGGATTCTCATGGATTAGAGAAGCGATTCTCATGGATTAGAGAAGCGATTCTCATGGATTAGAGAGCGATTCTCATGGATTAGAGAAGCGATTCTCATGGATTAGAGAGCGATTCTCATGAATTAGAGAGGGATTCTCATGGATTAGAGAAGCGATTCTCATGGATTAGAGAGCGATTCTCATGGATTAGAGAGCGATTCTCATGAATTAGAGAGGGATTCTCATGGATTAGAGAAGCGATTCTCATGGATTAGAGAGCGATTCTCATGAATTAGAGAGGGATTCTCATGGATTAGAGAAGCGATTCTCATGGATTAGAGAGTGATTCTCATGCATTAGAGAACGATTCTCATGGATTAGAAAAGCGATTTTCGTGGATTAGAGAAGCGATTTTCATGGATTAGAGAAGCGATTTTTTTGAATTAGAGAAGCGAATCTTTAGAGTTTCCAATGAACTGAGGACAAGTGACAATCACCCTCCGGGCTCACCTGGTCCAACGCTTCGTGCAAAAGCTGACCGTTTTTGTCAACGGCTCCGTGCCGCATCAGCAGGTCGGCCAGGTCCAGACTGCCCGATTCAACTGCCACCCGCAGCGGATAAGTCTGCTTGCCGTCGAATTCTACGTCGGCGTTCACTTCGCCGGCCAAATGGCCGAGCAGGCAGCGGACAACGTCCGGCTGGTGCTTGGTGACGGCCAGTGCCAGCACAGCGGCGCCTTTACTGCGCAGATTGAGCGGGCTGACTCGGCGAACTGCGCTTCGCCCGTTGTCGACTATTGTGACTGAGGCGGCCGCGGTGGCGTCGCATCCTCCTCCTCCTGTCTGACTGTCGTCGATGACGGGGCCGTCGCAGTCGCCGGCTGGTGACGTCAGTTGGTCAAGCAGGAAACTGGCAGAGACCTGTGCGTTGTTTTGTTATAATTGAGATTTTTAGGCTCTCAGCGTTTTTATTCTAATTTTGAGGGTCTCTACGTGTCTGTTTTAAAAATATAAACACGTAGGTATTTTGAGGCTCTCAATATTTCTATTCTGATTTCGAGGCTCTCTACAAGTTTTACCCATGACATTTTGAGGCTCTCGACGTGTCTATTCATCAGATATCAAAATATCGATATTTTGAGGCTCTGCAGAGTTTTTGTAAGATTTATTTGAGGCTGCCAACTTTTTTTTCGGAATAATTAAAGGCTCTGAGCGTCAACGTAGCCCATATTATCTGTTCGAGATTTAATTTCTAACGATTCAATTGAAACTGTAGCGAATATAATTTTGTGAGGCTCTCTACGTGCCTACTAAACGGAACATTAGAGACCTCTAGTCTTTATTTAAGTTACCAAATAAACTTTTCTGACATTAAAAGCTTCGAGAATAAGGAATTTTAGACTCCTTGAGTAACGCTACATCACCTTAAAACTCAGCAGACAACGTAGCACATCTAGGTGGCCCCACAGCGTTGCGAGTTGCAACGCCGAATAACCTTCGACATCTTCAGCGTTGACATCGAAAGCGGCTCTGTACGTGCCGATGCCGCCGCGGCTGTACACGTAGAACTTCTGCAAGCAGTCCTCTGGATAGTTGAAGTTTAGCAGAAGATTTGCCACATCGTAGTGGCCTTCCAAACAGGCGGCGTGGAGCGGCAGCATGCGCTCCTTTGTTGTTGCTATGGCAACCGCTTTCGGGCACTGGTAGATCAGACGCTCAACTATTGCTACGTTGCCTTTGCCGCAGGCGACGTACAACGGCGTGTAGCCGGTAACTGGGTGGGCCACGCACTGGGCTCCGTTTCGCACGAGAAAGTCCACTACGTCTGTCTTGCCGTGCTCGCAGGCTCTGGGTGAGCGAGTATATTGGGGTAAGGCTGGTTGTGGCCACAGTGTACAATTGGGGTAAGGCTGGTTGTGGCCACAGTGTACAATTGGGGTAAGGCTGGTTGTGGCCACAGTGTACAATTGGGGTAAGGCTGGTTGTGGCCACAGTGTACAATTGGGGTAAGGCTGGTTGTGGCCACAGTGTACAATTGGGGTAAGGCTGGTTGTGGCCACAGTGTACAATTGGGGTAAGGCTGGTTGTGGCCAGTACATTGGGTAAGGCTGGTTGTGGCCACAGAGTAAATTGGGGTAAGGCTGGTTGGGCCACAGAGTACATTGGGGTAACGCTGGTTGTGGCCACAGTGTACATTGGGGTAAGGCTGGTTGGGGGCACAATGTACAATGGGGTAAGACTGGTTGGGGGCACAATGTACATTCGGGTAAGGCTGGTTGGGGGCACAATTTACATTCGGGTAAGGCTGGCTGTAGACACAGTGTACATTGGGAATAATTAGGCTGGGTGGGACAACAATCTACATTATAGTAAGGTTGATTATGAACCGGTGTGTACAAAGGTCATACTTACCTATAAAGCAGAGAGTAGGAATCCTGGGGACACCTGTTAATTACTTTCTCCAGTCGAAAGATTCGTTTGGCAGCATTACTAATAGCCTGACAGTCGAATGTTAAGCAGAGATTGTAAAACTCCGTAGCCTCCAGTTCGTATTGCTCTGGTGAGAGATGTTGAAAACGAAATTTAGAAACACTTTGTCGCTTATAAAGCGAACTAAGAATTTACAATAATCCCTGCAATATTTAGCAATACAGCGCTGTTTTCTATAAAGTTGGTAAAAGGGAAGAAAGATGATCACAGGGGAATTCAGAGCGATTGCTCAGATTCCAAGAAACAATGAGATCTTGCACAGATGCCAAGGCTCATGAGGTCATTAAGTACACCTCAGATGCCAAGGCTCATGAGGTCATTGGGTACAGCTCAGATGACAAGGCTCATGAGGTCATTAAGTACAGCTCAGATGTAAAGGCTCATGGGGTCATTGGGTACAGCTCAGATGCCAAGGCTCATGAGATCATTAAGTACACCTCAGATGCCAAGGCTCATGAGGTCATTAAGTACAGCTCAGATGTCAAGGCTCATGGGGTCATTAAGTACAGCTCAGATGTCAAGGCTCATGGGGTCATTAGGTACAGCTCAGATGACAACTCATGACACCTGCAGCTCATGGGGTCATTAAGTACACCTTATATGCCAAGGCTCATGAGGTCATTAAGTACACCTCAGATGCCAAGGCTCATGAGGTCATTAAGTACAGCTCATATGCCAAGGCTCATGAGGTCATTAAGTAAGCTCATATGCCAAGGCTCATGAGGTCATTAAGTACAGCTCATATGCCAAGGCTCATGAGGTCATTGGGTACAGCTCAGATGCCAAGGCTCATGAGGTCATTAAGTACAGCTCAGATGCCAAGGCTCATGAGGTCATTGGGTACAGCTCAGATGACAAGGCTCATGGGGTCATTAAGTACAGCTCAGATGTAAAGGCTCATGGGGTCATTGGGTACAGCTCAGATGCCAAGGCTCATGAGATCATTAAGTACACCTCAGATGCCAAGGCTCATGAGGTCATTAAGTACACCTCATATGCCAAGGCTCATGAGGTCATTAAGTACAGCTCATATGCCAAGGCTCATGAGGTCATTAAGTACACCTCATATGCCAAGGCTCATGAGGTCATTAAGTACAGCTCATATGCCAAGGCTCATGAGGTCATTAAGTACAGCTCAGATGCCAAGGCTCATGAGGTCATTAAGTACACCTCATGACACCTGCAGCTCATGGGGTCATTAAGTACACCTTATATGCCAAGGCTCATGAGGTCATTAAGTACAGCTCATATGCCAAGGCTCATGAGGTCATTAAGTACAGCTCATATGCCAAGGCTCATGAGGTCATTAAGTACAGCTCATATGCCAAGGCTCATGAGGTCATTAAGTACAGCTCATATGCCAAGGCTCATGAGGTCATTAAGTACAGCTCAGATGCCAAGGCTCATGAGGTCATTAAGTACAGCTCATATGCCAAGGCTCATGAGGTCATTGGGTACAGCTCAGATACCAAGGCTCATGAGGTCATTAAGTACAGCTCAGATGCCAAGGCTCATGGGGTCATTGGGTATAGCTCAGATGCTTGCCCCCGAAGGGGGGCTCATTTACTATTCTACATGCACAAAATCTGTAATCGTTATGCATGATTTGCGGGCTCTACAAAGCCAATACACACCATTTTTAGCTTCCAACAATTCGCAAATGTGCTCGCTCTGCTTTTTGGCTGTGCGCTTATCTTTACTAAGCTGCAGGCAGCTGACCCCGGCAGCGTCCTCGCGGTAGATGTTGCACCTAAACGCGCTATCCGTTGCCGCGGGCCGGTCGGTCAGCAGAGAGCAGACCATCTCAGCCTGGCCTTCCTCGATTGCTCGGTGTAGAGCGGTCTACAGTTTATTATTCAATAAGAAGATTAAATGTCATTATTACCTGGTGCACTTTTCCGATGCTTTCTTGGAAAGAGAATCAAAGCATGAGAAAAGCCTATGATGTTATGAGTGTATAGATTTGCTGAGCAAGCAATACTTTCAAATCAGATTAGCAGTGCTGCGATCATAATCCCGTCTTGTATATAAATCCAATTCCGCAGACTCCTGAGCACACACAAGCGCGCCAACACTGTACTCAGGCACGCACTCATGCACACGCTCACACAGGATGTACAGCAGTCATGACTGTCTAATCGTCAGGCATGTACACTCTCTGTGCCTTGGGGGTTGGCTCTCACGGCTGCCTTCAGCACTCTGATTAACCAGTGGGTGGCATATCAGGGCGGTAATCATGGCCACGGCTGCTTCCCTAGGCAGTGAGGAATGCCCATTCTGCCTCTTGGCGTTGAGAACACATGGAGCACTTCGACTGTGACTGTCTTGCCTTTACTCAGGACAGGTTGATCTGCCTCAACACAAACCCAGATCTCTCTGACATTTTCAGGCCCGAGAAGCTGCATCTGGATGCCAAGTACTCAGCACCTATAATCCCATCATTACCTGTTTCTTCTTTTTCCCACTGCAAAGAAGATTGGGATCGGATCCCATAGCCAGAAGCTGCTCAACGCAAGCTGGTCGTCCTTTGACAACGGCAATGTAGAGCAGAGTCTGGCCCTCGCCAGTTGGCCTATTGATAACGCTGGCGCATTGACTGGCGTGAGTCTGGGCGAGAAGTTCCAGGGCTTCCAGGTTGCCATAGTTTACTGCATCGACCAGCTGCTTGAATAGCTCATCATCGCTATCCATCTGGATATGGAAAAAAGCAACTTAAGTTATCCTAACTTGATACCTAATTCTAATTTAAGTATTTAATATACAAGCATACTTCAGGTTTATTCAGGTTAAAATAATTTGTAAACAATTTTAAAAGATATTAAAGATAAAAATTGGATGGCATATATTTAAAGAATAATAAATAAACTCATTGGTCAATAATAAAAAGCAGGGACCATATTGATATACAAGAGATCAAGATAATAAAGCATAGTCGCAGCTTAAAACTACATAAAGGTTTTATATTCTGCAAAGATTTTGATTTAGCAAAATAGCTAAACAATAAGGTAATAAAACGATGTTATATATAACTAAAGAGATTATACATAAGCTGTATACTAGTATAACCAATATACATATACTTAGCAACATTGAAAAGTTGCCACCCTTTGCCCTAGTGAGCAGTGTCTTTTGACTAGTGTCTATCACTAGGCCAACCATTTTGATATTAATGCTTAAAAAAGCAATGAAAATGAAGTGAAAGCTTCAATCCATCTACTCTTTGTCCTCTGCTCTTCCTAATCTTCCTCACTCAGCCTAACTCTGCATTGCATGGTGCAAGTTGCATCATTCCAAAGTCAACACTGAGCTAGAATTGACTACACACTTTCAAAGGTGGCAACTTTTTAATGTTGTTGAATATAAGCAAGCTTATTTGACTGGCATTGGGATTGACAATTGTTTTGTCTATCACTCTTTTGTTTACAAAAATATAATATAGCTAGTCATTTTGTCTGCTATAAAATAATAAATATGACATCAATGCATGAGTTTAGAATAAATATTGATAAGGTAACAAATTCATTTTTAGTAACAGTGACAACTGAGAACTAACTTATATTAGAAGTATGAGTAATGAATATATCAAAAAATAATAATTTGCATGTGTCTTATTAGGTACAAATTTTGTTAACATTTTTGATAACCAATAAATAAATCATCTCTAGGATACTTTTGCTGTTTTTGACAATAAAAAAGACCACGACGAGTTTCTTACTATTATCAACTCCACCATCTGAACATTAAGTTCACCATTGAGGGCGGAGGGAAGAATCTCCCATTTCTTGATACCGAGGTTGACTGTTCTGGACACCGTCCTCTTGTGAAAGTTTACCGTAAACCAACGTTTACTGGGCTGATGTTAAGTTTTCATGCTTTATGTCCGACTCACTGGAAATCCGGGTTAGTTAGGTGCCTTCTTCACAGAGCCTACGAGGTGAGCAGTTCTTGGAGTTCATTTCACCTAAAATCCTTAGATCTAATGGATACCCTCTCAGTTTTGTCAGCCGTATTATCAATGCGTTGCCACTAAGAAAGTTTCTAGCGATGCGAGACCCAGGCAACCGGAGATAGATTCTTGGGATGCTCTGTTGGTTCTCCCATTTTTTGGCAATGCTTCGCTTGACTTCAGGAAAAAACTTAAGAAAATGTTTAGCAAATGGCTTAAGTGCACCGTTAGGATTGTGTTTCGCACCGAAAAGATTGGTCGCTATGCTAGCAGGCTCAAGTCAGCTGTTCCACTTGCTCTAAGGGCTGGTGTTGTTTACCAATTTTGCTGCTCTGAGGATCAGAGCATTTCCTAAATTGGAAAAATGAAGTGACACCTGCACACTAGAGCTAGGGAACATTGGCTAAAAAGCTCTGCGATTAATGACCATCTGCTTGTTTGTAAAAAATGCTGTGACGGTAAACCGATTCAGCTCTTTAAAGTGCTGGATGGGTACAAATTTGACCATAAGCTTAAGATTATTGAAGCTTTGTATATCAGAATGCACAAACCCAACCTGAATGTGCAGTTTGCTGGCAATGGGGTGGAGCATGAGCTAAGAGTATTGTGAGCAGAGCCGTGCCTATTTTTTTATTATTTTTTTCTCTCTCACGTTGTTATGTACTTGGCACTTTCTAAATTCTACCGGACTGTTTTGACCCGCCTCTGGACTGTACAGTGATTTTTGCTTAAATATATTGGTGGTGTGATCTTAGGTTGATTGAATTTGCCCTGACGATGTCTTGTGTTTGACGAAACACGTTGGCTAGAATTAAACAAAGTTTACTTTTTATGTTTTTGTTGACGTTTATTTTCCTACTATTTGTTAGACGAGCTACACTTCCATAAAGAAATATAGCCATCTATTAAAATATACTATTCAAAGGATGATTAAAATTATTTTTTTATAAAACTTTTAAATATTATATACTAGGATATAAATAATACCAACAAAAATGATTTCTCAATATATTTTTTTATGATTTGCAATATATCATAATGAAAAATGAGCTTTATACTAATATGTAACTAGTTTTATATCATATTTTTAAAGTCATTTTCTCTGCCAACAGATGAAATAAACATGCAGTAGAAATGGGATAAGACTATTGGATAATATTGGCTATCTATATTATGACATAATTTCAATGTCTTTCTATAATGTAAGAGATTATGTGAAATATACAAAAAACTTTTGTTTTAGGCCTAGCATAAATTTGGTTTGGTAATAGTCAGCTGGCTTTATACCTAGAATGATATTATTTTAGTTTTGGATGGTCAATAAAAACAATAGGCAAGGTAAGGCTTGTAATTTAAAATCAAATCTAAATAAAATATAAATTACATAATAACTATCCTAGGCCTAGGGGTGGCAGAGCCTAATATTTTAGGGGGGACACCAGGCAAGGGCAAGGGGGCACAGTTACCTTTATAAGCTGCTAATTAGGGTCTAAAATCAGAAAAACACAAAAAATTACCGCATGGACTCATTTTCTAGGGGGGGGGTGGGGGGGCACATGCACCCGGTGCCACAACTCAAGCTCCCGCAGCTGACACCCATGATCCCAGCATCCATAAACTATGTGAGTAAAAGTAAAGAAAATGATATATAGCTAATGCTTATAATAGCATCAAAATCTAGTCATTTTTCATTATAAAAAGCTAATTATAGATTACCTTGTTATTTGTGTTTTAAGTTGTTGTTTTGAATTTAAAAAATTAAACTGAATTGGATGGAATAAAGCCAATGAAAATATCGATGAAATCTGAAAAAATCTGAATAGACTAGTGGCGATACAAATCGAAACAGGAAAACATGTTTCAATTACATATACCGGTACACTTGGTCAGGCCCAGGGCGTAGGCGTCTTAAAAATGTGACTTTATCTTAAGACATCCACCGAGGATCAGTTTCACCTGCTTTGAAAATTCGATTTTTTTAATTTTAGAGCTCAGAAATGAAATAACACCTATGTTTTCCATAAACATCGGCAATATAACATGAAAAACTCCCGATGTCTATCGAGCCGTAACATGTTACCGTGTTATAGAATACGGGTATAATTCCGTTTTCTATGAAAGAATTTAAAATGCGCGCAGCCAGCCGTGTCCCACTCGTGAGGCCATTCTATCCTCGGAAAACACGGCCTTGCAGCCCAGTAATGAATGCAGCGGTGTAGCGCTGCATGTATTTCTGGCTTTATTTTACGTTGTATTTAATACATTTGCGCACGTATGCACCAGCCGGTTCTATAAGCCACGGGTGATATTGGTAAACAAGTGTACTATTCAAATTGCATTTTAGCTAGCTAAATTAAAATAAGCCTGCCTAAACATAAAATTTTACCACTTGCCAATTAGTTAGGCTTACACTTTACAGATTTATTTATTGCTCTTTAGACTTTGGAATCATTTAAAATTTACATAACTATCCAATTTTTTGTTTAGCCTAGGCAAAATGCATATTTAATAAGCTTTCTAGGCTTCTAAAATCTAATAGCCTTCTATTTCAAATCATTGATTATTTTCTACTATTGACTAGTAGGTCTAAGTCTAAAATATTTTCTTTTCTTTTGTGTTATAAAGCCTTTATGCTATATTAGAATATGTTTTTTTAATGATAATAAGAATCTTTTTCTTTGGATCTAAAATTCATTTGGTTCTTCTTTAATTTAAGTAGCTTAGGCCTATCTATTTATAAGACCTAAGCCTAGCCTATGTTTATAATGTTTTATATTAAAATGTTTTAATAATATTGTTTTATGGGAATCAAAAGTAGGAATATAACTATATAAGATAAAGCATGCCTAGAATAAAAACCTTTTTGAAATAATTAGCCATAGTCTAATCAACTATAGACTAACTAATAACTATTCATTGTCACTATATAAAGTGATGATATCCTTCTAGTTGTGATCTTTTCTTTCCCTCTAATGCTAGGCCTTACCTTTTTCTTTCTAGCCCATATTCTAAAAGAAAGGAGATTGCGAGCATTTTCATTAGAACGACATGTTTCGCCTAACTTTAGGCATCATCGGGCGAGAGAGAGAAGAGAGAGAGAGAGAGAGAGAAAGAGAGAGAGAGAGAGAGAGCCGGGTAGTGGGTGTACATTTAGAACACTCTCAGGAGAGCACCGGCCCCGGAATAACCCAACTGTTTATTTAAAGTTGGTTGCCAGTTTTTAATGTACATAGCTTCAATAATCTTAAGGCGATGATCGATATTGCAACTGTGTATGATAGTAAACCTATCCTTTTGTTCACTGTTGGCGCATTCACTACAGGCCATAAGATGGTCTTGCACTGCTGATGGCTTTAACCAGTGTTCTCTGCCCCTAACATACAAGTGCCGTTTCGATTTACCTAGGTAGGTAACTCTCTGATCAACAGAGCACTGGAATTGGTAGACGACACCTGCACGTAGTTGCAGAGGCACACGGCTTTTGAGCTTAGAGACATACTGGCCAACTTTATCGCAATAAAAGGTGATTCTTAGATTATCATTAGAAAACTGCTTAAAGCACCGGAGGAGCGCTTTCTTAAAACTGATCGAAGCCTCGCCATAGTAGGGGATAGAAAGGTGCCTATATTTGGTCTGAAACTGATCTTGCTGTTGTTCATTCACATTGGATTTTTGCAAATGTAATTTTTGGTTGAGAAACTTTTTAAGATGGTAGCTAAGCAGAGATTCTGGGTAATCATTCATACGGAAATATTTAGTGAGATTAGTCATTTCTTCATGGAAATTCTTCCAGCTGTTAGAAATTTCAAAAGCCCGGTGGAGCATGCAGCGAACCAGGCCGATTTTCCACTGTTTCGGGCAGATCGAATTAAAGATAAAGCCCATATTCTGTTCTCTAAAGCCCCACCTTATTTTCCCTTCAGTGTTACCCTCCTCTCCAGTCCCACAATGTTTTCCCATTAAATTCTTATCCTTTTTCATAATCTCACCCTCGTACCCTCTAGCCCCACCTTCTTAGCCTTTAGTTCCACTATCCTACCCTCCAGCCCTACCCTCCTTCCCTCTAGCCCCACCCTCCCCTCCAGCTTCCACCCTCTTCTCTCCTCTAGACCCATCCCTTCTCTCCAGCCCCACCCCTTCCCTCTAGCCCCACCCCTTCCCTCTAGCCCCACCCTTCCCTCCAGCCCCACCCCTTTCCTCTAGCCCTAACCCTCCCTCCAGCTTCCACCCTCTTCTCCCCTCCAGCCCAACCCTCCTACCTCTAGCCCCACCCTCCTTCCCTCTAGCCCTACCCTCCTTCCCTCCAGCCCCACCCTCCTACCCTCCAGCCCGCCCTCCCTTCCAGCTTCCACCCTCTTCTCCCTCCAGCCCCACCCTCCTACCTCCAGCGCCACCCTACTACCCTCTAGCCCCACCCTCCCAGTTTCCAACCTCTTCTCCCCTCCAGCCTCACCCTCCTCCCCTCCAGCCTCACCCTCCTCCCCTCCAGCCTCACCCTCCTACCCTCTAGCCCCACCTTCCTAGCCTCTAGTTCCACTATCCTACCTTCCAGCCCCACCCTCCTTCCCTCTAGCCCCACCCTCCTTCCCTGCAGCCTCACCCTCTTCTCTCCGCTAGCCTCATCCTCCTCTCTAGCCCTCACCCTTTCTCCTCTCTAACATCACCTTTTCTCCTCCAACCTCGTCCTCCTACCCTCTAGCCTCTACTCTCTTCTTTCCTTCAATACCCCCTCGTCCCCTCTAGCCCTACTATGTCCTCCAGTTGAATCCTCACCCTTTTCTCCCCAAAACCTACCCTCTCCTTTCTTCCAGCCCCTATCCTTCTCTCCAGGACCTACCCTTGTTCTCTTTCAGCCTCGCTCTCATGTCCCCTCCAGCCCCACCCCCTTCTTCCCCCAGCCCCACTCTCTCCTCTTCAGCCCATCCTCTCCTCCCCTCCAGCCTCACCCTCTCCTACCCCAGCCTCAACCTCTTCGCCCCTCCAGCCCCACCCTATTTTCCTATTCAGCCTCACCCTTTCTCGTAGCTCTGCTAATAAAATTTAATTATCCTTTTCAGAAGTGAAAAATAATATTTCTATTTTCTCTCTTCAGAATGTCCTCGCACCGGTCTTGAGGTCATACCACGTGCCGGAGCGACTGGTCGCAGCAACCATAACTCTCTTCTAGGAGACCCTGGCCGCCGTGGTGACACCTGACGGACTATCCGACCTGTTCAACACGACCTCAGGGATGCTGCAAGGCGACACGCTTGCGTCCAACCGTTTCGTGTTGGTGCTCGATGGGGTGCTACGTAGGGCCCTGCCAACAGATGAGGACAGCTTCCTACTGTGCCGGCAAACAAGCTGCCGCCAATCGGAGAAGCGGCTGTCACTCATGGGTTACGCGACGACCTGGCGCTGCCCCTCTACGGCTGAGGGAGCTCAGCGCATGCTAGACAGCCTGGTTGGTGGCAGCTGCGGCATCGGTCGGGCTAGCGGTGAACATCGAGAAGACGGAGGTGATGACTGTACCTGCGGAGCTGCCTATCAAAATCATCTGCTGGGACACCCGACGGTCATGCAGCAGTTCTACCTCGCTGCGCGTGCTTCACGTACCCCGGCGATCTTGTGCCCAGTGTCCAGGAGGACTTGGCGCGACGCAGGGGCCTGGCCTGGGCGGCCTTCCGCTCCATCCGAGTCGTCCTGCAGAACGCCGCGCTGCCAGACTGCTGCGATCACCTAGCGAGACCCTCCGCAGGCGAAGACATCAGCTGGCGGGCCACACCATCCACGCGGAGGCCTACTGTTCTCAACCAGTGCAAGACGTCCTGCTGCTCACGATGCAGGGCCCCTGGCACCGGGGCTACGGCCGGGCGAGTCGCGTCGCGGATTGCCTGTTGGATGGCGCTAAGGTGATTGGCCAGGCGCACGCTGTTGCCGCCTTTAGAGAGCTCGCACTGAGAGAACTGATCTGACACCGCCTCCCATTGTGAACTGTTACTTTTAACTCAACAATACTGGGTGTGCCTTGTTGTTATTTTCTTTCCAAAATTATTTGCCTAGCTGCGAACTGTGATGGTGCATATTGCGTACTCGCGATTCAATAGCTTATACTTATTACTGTTTTACTTATTGCCTTCCGGTGTCAATGCTATTTATTGCGTGTAATATTATCGCAAAATTCAAGTTCGGGTGTCATTATTTAGCTACTGCCGCTGTTCTGCATTACAATTATTATAGTACTTCGTATCTACTGACGTAACATTGTACCAAAAATTTTACATTGCATGGCGCCAAAACCAATCTTGTTGAATGCTACTAGCGTAATAGCCGTTTGAATCGCTTGAAATACATTGTAATGCCTTGCTGTATTGCTTTTGACGATCTAAACGACACTGGCTAGACTTCACTGATCCATATGCTCCTCAAGCAAGGTATTATGGAAAGCAGATTGAGCAGCAAACTTAGTGTTTGATTGATAGAGACATTGTATAGTTGGATCTTTGGATCACGGATAGAACCAAGGAATCTAGATCTGGAGGCATGCGGGGGGAGCGGCGGAAAGCAGCGGAGCTGTTGGGGGGAGCGGCGGAAAGCAGCGGAGCTGTTGGGGGGAGCGGCGGAAAGCAACGGAGCTGTTGGGGGAAGTGGCGGAAAGCAGCGGAGCTGTTGGGGGAAGCGGCGGAAAGCAACGGAGCTGTTGGGGGGAGCGGCGGAAAGCAGCAGAGCTGTTGGGGGGAGCGGCGGAATACAGCGGAGCTGCTGGGGAGCGGCGGAAAGCAACGGAGCTGTTGGTGTAAGCGGCGGAAAGCAGCGGAGCTGTTGGGGGAGCGAGCGGAAAGCAGCGGAGCTGTTGGGGAGCGGCGGAAAGCGGCGGAAAGCAACGGAGCTGTTGGGAAGTGGCGGAAAGCAGCCGGAGCTGTTGGGGGAGCGGCGGAAAGCGGAGCTGTTGGGGGGAGCGCGGAAAGCAGCGGAGCTGTTGGGGGGGAGCGGCGGAAAGCAGCGGAGCTGTTGGTGTAAGCGGCGGAAAGCAGCGGAGCTGTTGGGGGAGCGGCGGAATACAGCGGAGCTGCTGGGGGAGCGGCGGAAAGCAACGGAGCTGTTGGGGGAGCGGCGGAAAGCAGCGGAGCTGTTGGTTTGATAACAGCTGACAAGCTTATTTGCATAGAGCGATGCTATGAGAATGAATTCAGTCAGTCAGTTTAAGGCAGAAAGCTGGAAGCTCTCTGCCTCTGCCTACCCTTCAACTGAATCGAGTGAACTCGCAGTGCCTGAAGTGCCCGAAGTTGGTTCTACATGTACGTATATATACTGTTTTGGCAAACTGGATTACAAAAAGGTACGGCTCATATATTACAGTATGGCTCAGCGCATAAGGCTCAGCCTCCGATCATTTACTAATTATTTAATGTCGCGAAAGGGGACTCTCAGTCCCCAACATCCTGCATGGTATTTAGGGGGCCTAGGGTCTTGGCCTTGGGGCCTTCGACAAGTGACTGCCGCAATTTGACTGGGGACTATGAACTCTAAACATTGGCACCTCAAGATTAGAGCGGCGGCACTCGAACCAAAATAATGTTGAAGGACTACAGAATACATGCTGTATATATAGCTACGTACATGTAACGCATCTTGCACTCAATGTATTTAATGTTATACATGTAGAGTATCTAATACCATGCTAAAAGAGCACGTAACTTCTGAATGTACAGTGTACATATAGCAGGCGTGAGGGCATTAAAGATATTCTTCCATCTATACCGAGGGTCATCTCAAAAGTTTCATTAAACACTTATTAATTTTCAGCAAACGAGTGTCAGAACAGTGAACAGCTCAAAAACCTTCAAAATAACTTCCGTTGGTTTGAATCGTGCGCTACCAGCAGCCAGGCAACTTGTGGACGCCGTCAGCAGCGCCAGATTCGCACAGGTCTTTTGCAATGCGGCCGATCTCGCTGCCTGGATGCTGGTTCCCTTAAATACCCTTGAAGCTGGTTCTTAAGCTTTGGGAAAGGCTGAAATCGCAGGGACTGAGGTCTGGGGAGTAAGTAGGATGAGGCAGCACCTCCCATGCCACTGATAGTCCCGCTGTAGGTCCTGCACAATGCGGGCTGTGTGCGAACTGGCATTGTCGTGCGGAAGGAGTGGACCAAGTTCCAGGGTCTGTGTGGCCGCTTTTTGCGCAAGGCAGGCCGAAAATGGTGGGTTATGAAGCTCCGATAAAACTTTTGGTTGATGTTTTGGCCCTCAGAAATGCGGTGGATGAGAATAATGCCAAAACTGTCGTAGCATGCGATGATCATCATTTTGTCGGCTCCCTTGGCGCGCCGCAGAACTGATGGTTTCAGTGGCTGGGCAGAATTTTTCGACTGCCACTCGGAATTCTGGCTCTTGAGGTTGGGCTAAATGAGCTAGCAATTCTCTCTGTTCTATGATCTCGTATACATGTAGCTGCATGGCAGCTTTCAAACATTTCGTAAAAAGTGCCCCAGTTCCAACTTACGTCATATTCAACTTAAGAATATGATACCTGACCCGACCAGTCTTATACAAGTTTCTCGTAAAAGTTGGAAGTTGCCAATGCCCTATATCCCCTAAACTTCCCCTACTATTTTCTGTCTCCACTCTGCTCTCACATATTTCTACTCTACTCCTAAAACAGGATCATATTTCTAAAGATGTACGAGCGTATATAGCTAAAGCAGCAACTCGGTCCTCAGAAGCCTCCCCTCATCATTCCCCTCTGAGGGATATCAACCAGCTGGATTCGGATTTCAACATTAGGAATCAGGGATATAAGGGAATTAACAATCGGGGATTGAGATTTGGAAATGAAAATGAAAATGAAAATTGGGGATTGAGAATAAAAAATGTCTAAATGAACTAGCTTCTCTCTATTCTATGATATACATGTATTCTGTAGTCCTTCAACATTATTTTGGTTCGAGTGCCGCCGCTCTAATCTTGAGGTGCCAATGTTTAGAGTTCATAGTCCCCAGTCAAATTGCGGCAGTCACTTGTCGAAGGCCCCAAGGCCAAGACCCTAGGCCCCCTAAATACCATGCAGGATGTTGGGGACTGAGAGTCCCCTTTCGCGACATTAAATAATTAGTAAATGATCGGAGGCTGAGCCTTATGCGCTGAGCCATACTGTAATATATGAGCCGTACCTTTTTGTAATCCAGTTTGCCAAAACAGTATATATACGTACATGTAGAACCAACTTCGGGCACTTCAGGCACTGCGAGTTCACTCGATTCAGTTGAAGGGTAGGCAGAGGCAGAGAGCTTCCAGCTTTCTGCCTTAAACTGACTGACTGAATTCATTCTCATAGCATCGCTCTATGCAAATAAGCTTGTCAGCTGTTATCAAACCAACAGCTCCGCTGCTTTCCGCCGCTCCCCCCAACAGCTCCGTTGCTTTCCGCCGCTCCCCCCAGCAGCTCCGCTGTATTCCGCCGCTCCCCCCAACAGCTCCGCTGCTTTCCGCCGCTTACACCAACAGCTCCGCTGCTTTCCGCCGCTCCCCCCCAACAGCTCCGCTGCTTTCCGCCGCTCCCCCCAACAGCTCCGCTGCTTTCCGCCGCTCCCCCCCAACAGCTCCGCTGCTTTCCGCCACTTCCCCCAACAGCTCCGTTGCTTTCCGCCGCTCCCCCCAACAGCTCCGCTGCTTTCCGCCGCTCCCCCCAACAGCTCCGCTGCTTTCCGCCGCTCCCCCCAACAGCTCCGTTGCTTTCCGCCGCTCCCCCCAGCAGCTCCGCTGTATTCCGCCGCTCCCCCCTACAGCTCCGCTGCTTTCCGCCGCTCCCCCCAACAGCTCCGTTGCTTTCCGCCGCTTCCCCCAACAGCTCCGCTGCTTTCCGCCACTTCCCCCAACAGCTCCGCTGCTTTCCGCCGCTCCCCCCAACAGCTCCGCTGCTTTCCGCCGCTCCCCCAACAGCTCCGCTGCTTTCCGCCGCTCCCCCAGCAGCTCCGCTGTATTCCGCCGCTCCCCCCAACAGCTCCGCTGCTTTCCGCCGCTTACACCAACAGCTCCGCTGCTTTCCGCCGCTCCCCCCAACAGCTCCGCTGCTTTCCGCCGCTCCCCCCAACAGCTCCGCTGCTTTCCGCCGCTCCCCCCAACAGCTCCGCTGCTTTCCGCCACTTCCCCCAACAGCTCCGTTGCTTTCCGCCGCTCCCCCCAACAGCTCCGCTGCTTTCCGCCGCTCCCCCCAACAGCTCCGCTGCTTTCCGCCGCTTACACCAACAGCTCCGTTGCTTTCCGCCGCTCCCCCCAGCAGCTCCGCTGTATTCCGCCGCTCCCCCCAACAGCTCTGCTGCTTTCCGCCGCTCCCCCCAACAGCTCCGTTGCTTTCCGCCGCTTCCCCCAACAGCTCCGCTGCTTTCCGCCGCTTCCCCCAACAGCTCCGCTGCTTTCCGCCACTTCCCCCAACAGCTCCGTTGCTTTCCGCCGCTCCCCCCAACAGCTCCGCTGCTTTCCGCCGCTCCCCCCAACAGCTCCGCTGCTTTCCGCCGCTCCCCCGCATGCCTCCAGATCTAGATTCCTTGGTTCTATCCGTGATCCAAAGATCCAACTATACAATGTCTCTATCAATCAAACACTAAGTTTGCTGCTCAATCTGCTTTCCATATACCTTGCTTGAGGAGCATATGGATCAGTGAAGTCTAGCCAGTGTCGTTTAGATCGTCAAAAGCAATACAGCAAGGCATTACAATGTATTTCAAGCGATTCAAACGGCTATTACGCTAGTAGCATTCAACAAGATTGGTTTTGGCGCCATGCAATGTAAAATTTTTGGTACAATGTTACGTCAGTAGATACGAAGTACTATAATAATTGTAATGCAGAACAGCGGCAGTAGCTAAATAATGACACCCGAACTTGAATTTTGCGATAATATTACACGCAATAAATAGCATTGACACCGGAAGGCAATAAGTAAAACAGTAATAAGTATAAGCTATTGAATCGCGAGTACGCAATATGCACCATCACAGTTCGCAGCTAGGCAAATAATTTTGGAAAGAAAATAACAACAAGGCACACCCAGTATTGTTGAGTTAAAAGTAACAGTTCACAATGGGAGGCGGTGTCAGATCAGTTCTCTCAGTGCGAGCTCTCTAAAGGCGGCAACAGCGTGCGCCTGGCCAATCACCTTAGCGCCATCCAACAGGCAATCCGCGACGCGACTCGCCCGGCCGTAGCCCCGGTGCCAGGGGCCCTGCATCGTGAGCAGCAGGACGTCTTGCACTGGTTGAGAACAGTAGGCCTCCGCGTGGATGGTGTGGCCCGCCAGCTGATGTCTTCGCCTGCGGAGGGTCTCGCTAGGTGATCGCAGCAGTCTGGCAGCGCGGCGTTCTGCAGGACGACTCGGATGGAGCGGAAGGCCGCCCAGGCCAGGCCCCTGCGTCGCGCCAAGTCCTCCTGGACACTGGGCACAAGATCGCCGGGGTACGTGAAGCACGCGCAGCGAGGTAGAACTGCTGCATGACCGTCGGGTGTCCCAGCAGATGATTTTGATAGGCAGCTCCGCAGGTACAGTCATCACCTCCGTCTTCTCGATGTTCACCGCTAGCCCGACCGATGCCGCAGCTGCCACCAACCAGGCTGTCTAGCATGCGCTGAGCTCCCTCAGCCGTAGAGGCGGGCAGCGCCAGGTCGTCGGCGTAACCCATGAGTGACAGCCGCTTCTCCGATTGGCGGCAGCTTGTTTGCCGGCACAGTAGGAAGCTGTCCTCATCTGTTGGCAGGGCCCTACGTAGCACCCCATCGAGCACCAACACGAAACGGTTGGACGCAAGCGTGTCGCCTTGCAGCATCCCTGAGGTCGTGTTGAACAGGTCGGATAGTCCGTCAGGTGTCACCACGGCGGCCAGGGAGAAGAGAGTTATGGTTGCTGCGACCAGTCGCTCCGGCACGTGGTATGACCTCAAGACCGGTGCGAGGACATTCATGAGAGAGAAAATAGAAATATTATTTTTCACTTCTGAAAAGGATAATTAAATTTTATTAGCAGAGCTACGAGAAAGGGTGAGGCTGAATAGGAAAATAGGGTGGGGCTGGAGGGGCGAAGAGGTTGAGGCTGGGGTAGGAGAGGGTGAGGCTGGAGGGGAGGAGAGGATGGGGCTGAAGAGGAGAGAGTGGGCTGGGGGAAGAAGGGGGTGGGGCTGGAGGGGACATGAGAGCGAGGCTGAAAGAGAACAAGGGTAGGTCCTGGAGAGAAGGATAGGGGCTGGAAGAAAGGAGAGGGTAGGTTTTTGGGGAGAAAAGGGTGAGGATTCAACTGGAGGACATAGTAGGGCTAGAGGGGACGAGGGGTATTGAAGGAAAGAAGAGAGTAGAGGCTAGAGGGTAGGAGGACGAGGTTGGAGGAGAAAAGGTGATGTTAGAGAGGAGAAAGGGTGAGGGCTAGAGAGGAGGATGAGGCTAGCGGAGAGAAGAGGGTGAGGCTGCAGGGAAGGAGGGTGGGGCTAGAGGGAAGGAGGGTGGGGCTGGAAGGTAGGATAGTGGAACTAGAGGCTAGGAAGGTGGGGCTAGAGGGTAGGAGGGTGAGGCTGGAGGGGAGGAGGGTGAGGCTGGAGGGGAGGAGGGTGAGGCTGTAGGGAAGGGGGTGGGGCTGGAGGGAAGGAGGGTGGGGCTGGAGAGGAGAAGAGGTTGGAAACTGGAGGGGAGGGTGGGGCTAGAAAGTAGGAGGGTGGGGCTGGAGGGTAGGAGGGTGGGGCTGGAGTGGAGAAGAGGGTGGAAGCTGGAAGGGAGGGCGGGGCTGGAGGGAAGGAGGGTGGGGCTGGAAGGTAGGATAGTGAAACTAGAGGCTAGGAAGGTGGGGCTAGAGGGTAGGAGGGTGGGGCTGGAGGGTAGGAGGGTGGGGCTGGAGTGGAGAAGAGGGTGGAAGCTGGAAGGGAGGGCGGGGCTGGAGGGTAGGAGGGTGGGGCTGCAGGGGAGAAGAGGGTGGAAGCTGGGAGGGCAGGGCTTGAGGGTAGGAGGGTGGGGCTGGAGGGAAGGGGGTGGGGCTAGAGGGTAGGAGGGTGGGGCTGGAGGGAAGGAGGGTAGGGCTAGAGGGTAGGAGGGTGGGGCTGGAGGGAAGGAGGGTGGGGCTGGAGGGAAGGAGGGTGGGGCTAGAGGGTAGAAGAGGGTGGAAGCTGGAGGGGAGGGTTAGGGCTAGAGGAAAGGGGTGGGGCTGGAGGGAAGGGGTGGGGCTAGAGGGAAGGGGTGGGGCTAGAGGGAAGGGGTGGGGCTGGAGAGAAGGGATGGGTCTAGAGGAGAGAAGAGGGTGGAAGCTGGAGGGAGGGTGGGGCTAGAGGGAAGGAGGGTGGAGCTGGAGGGTAGGATAGTGGAACTAGAGGCTAGGAAGGTGGGGCTAGAGGGTAGGAGGGTGAGATTATGAAAAAAGGGTAAGAATTTAATGGGAAAACATTGTGGGACTGGAGAGGAGGGCAATACTGAAGGGAAAAGAAGGTGAGGCTCTAAAGAAGAGAATATAGGCTAGAAAGAAAAAGGTAAGGTCTAGCATTAGAGGGAAAAAAGGTCACAACTAGAAGGATATCATGACTTTATAGTTGATTAGACTATGGCTAATTATTTCAAAAAGGTTTTTATTCTAGGCATGCTTTATCTTATATAGTTATATTCCTACTTTTGATTCCCATAAAACAATATTATTAAAACATTTTAATATAAAACATTATAAACATAGGCTAGGCTTAGGTCTTATAAAAAGATAGGCCTAAGCTACTTAAATTAAAGAACCAAATGAATTTTAGATCCAAAGAAAAAAAGATTCTTATTATCATTAAAAAACATATTCTAATATAGCATAAAGGCTTTATAACACAAAAGAAAAGAAAATATTTTAGACTTAGACCTACTAGTCAATAGTAGAAAATAATCAATGATTTGAAATAGAAGGCTATTAGATTTTAGAAGCCTAGAAAGCTTATTAAATATGCATTTTGCCTAGGCTAAACAAAAAATTGGATAGTTATGTAAATTTTAAATGATTCCAAAGTCTAAAGAGCAATAAATAAATCTGTAAAGTGTAAGCCTAACTAATTGGCAAGTGGTAAAATTTTATATATAGGCAGGCTTATTTTAATTTAGCTAGCTAAAATGCAATTTGAATTGTACACTTGTTTACCAATATCACCCGTGGCTTATAGAACCGGCTGGTGCATACGTGCGCAAATGTATTAAATACAACGTAAAATAAAGCCAGAAATACATGCAGCGCTACACCGCTGCATTCATTACTGGGCTGCAAGGCCGTGTTTTCCGAGGATAGAATGGCCTCACGAGTGGGACACGGCTGGCGCAGCGAAGCTTCAAACTAAAAATCCACTATACTATCCACGACCACTAGCACTAGTATTATTAGTATACTATTTAGTATATTTGGTATATACTAATAAAAATAAGTCAGTGCTTATATAATGCTACAGTCGATATAGCTATTGCGCACTAGATATGGTTTCCTAGAAAACGAAATCCACCGTATTTTGTAACACGGTAACATGTTACGGCTCGATAGGCATCGGGAGTTTTTCATGTTATATTCCCGATGTTTTTGCAAAACAGGCCTGGAAATAAAGGCGGAATTACGAGCGAGTATACAGAAAATTATTCAATTCTTAAATTCTTATTATAAAGTTAAATACTGCGTAGAATGAAGGTTTCCAAAGTTTGAACTTCTCTGATAAGGGTGAATCTTATAAAAATAAAATTCCGAAAGTTGTAGTCAATGAAATCACACAACATTCATAACAAAAGTGTTTGATTCCTTACTTAAAAGATTTCAGAAAGCTTTTAAAGTTTTTGCTCGTTTTTAAGCTAATTTAATTTTTCCTTCTTTATGCAACTTGTTTTTTGTGCTGAAGTAAGAGCACACACGCTTGCGAAAAACTTGTTAGCCCAATTTTCAGATGACCTACATAAGTCAGTCTACAGCTAGGCGCTAGCAGTAATTCCAAAAAACAGCTAGTCTAACATTAAGCGAAACCATCCGCTCTTGTAGACGAAAATACGTATGACAAGTACGAAGTACATTTAGTAAGTGTAACACTAAACCTGTAATCAATTGAGGCCTACTACATGTAAAAGCCAAATGAAAAATATATAAAAAACATAAAAACTCATCAAATTGCATTCAAGAACTCGACTGAAATATCAAAAATATTGACTCCTTCATGTACTGTATATATTTGCTTCCATATTGTTAGAATAAATAAATAAATACACGCTATCGCCGCGCCGGCCTGCTGGCCCGTCCTGCTGCGACTTCGGCGACTCCAGCTGGCAGGCCACATCATCCGCGCCGAGTTCTACTGCCCGCAGCCGGTGCAGGAGGTGCTGCTGCTAACGCGGCAGGCACCTACCGGTGCGGCCAGGCCCGAACTTGGCGTTTCGTCGACTGCCTGCTGGCCGACGCTGGCGGCGGCCTTTGTTCGCGCCCAGGCTCTGAAGCGTGTGCCCTGTGACGCTGCATTTTTCCACCTGACAGCGTACTTTGTTGTTGTTGTTGTTGTTGTTGTTAGAATGACATACAGTATACAGTGTATATTTCAGAATGTGCATTTACATATGTAGCTCGATTCTTAACTCCTAAATGACTATCAAGGACTTCTGTGGTATAAATTTACCATAGACTTTTACGCATCTTCCAACAGGAATTGGGTCACTGTGGACGCATCTGATCTGCTTGGATTCGGCCGTCAACTTCGTGCAGACCTGGTCTGCTCAGCTCGACAACATCATTGCTCGTGCAAAAAACTTTGTAGCATGCGGCCACCTGTAAAACTGCTGAAGACGTCTGTGGCAGATTTTTCTAACAATCTTCCCTTCTATATGGTTCTTCTGTTCTTCTGTACTCTTGTTCTATGTATGGTTCTCAGGTTATTCTTCACTTTTTATAGTCCTAGCCTTGATCTCCCCGTTCTCTAGTTCTCTGATTCTTCCCAACTACACCTGAATGGTTCTGTTCTTATGTACTCTTGTTCTCTGGTTCTCTGATTTTTTGAGTTCCTGTCCTCTTGTTCCTTTTTTTCCTCGTTAGTTAATGCGTCCGTCGTTAGATTTATCGACAAATTCTAGGATTTTTAACTAGTAAGAAAAGCTGATAAGTATATACATGTGTTCGGCATACTGTCAATCAGCCAGCCCCACATTTTTTCTTACTCACTAAAGAGTTTCCAGTCCTTTCTTATCAATGGTAAATTTATATCGCAGAAGTCCCTGATGACTATGCGTCATTGAATGATACGGTATTTCAATTTGTTGTAGAAGCATAAAACTGATGCATATCTACAGGTATACACGTCTGCACGAAATCAGCCTCAGCGACTTGTCTATGGTCAGTGATGACTTTCAAAAGCGCGATTTTCACCAGCTACGCTCGTAACATTAACTAATCGCTCATTCGGCAACATCATGCATAATATTAAGGCTCGTTAATGATATGGAACTAAGCCTTGACACTTCGGATTCGTCATCAACACAAGTGCTTCAGCTGATAGACATTATGGAGGCTTCCGTATTTAATCAAGATGAAGTTCGAACAGACGGCCCCAGCAGCGACTTGTTTGTGCGCTACCAGACGATCCTAGCCGAGATTGAAGCGATTAAAACCCTGACGGCAGTCACTGAGCAAGAGATTCAAAGCCTTCGCAAACGTGAAAACGAACTTAAACAGCGGTTGAAGAGTCTCACAGATGAAACGCCGCTTCGCATTGCTTCATTCTCATTTTTCATACCGGAGAGCGAGGAGTCTGTAGTCGAATGCGACGGCATCGAGGTGATTGTTCACACCTTGCCGCTAATTGATCGCGAACGGTTAACACCGGGAGTTCAGGTGCTTCTCTACGGCGTCTACGAGCACAGCGCCAGCACCTTCGTGCCGTCCTGCCTAATAGACATTTTCCCTGACGAAGCAAACGCCGGTGTGTCAGTCCTGGACCCCAGCAGCCGACCTGACGTGCTCTACTCAGACATTGGCGGCCTGGAGCAGCAAAAGATGGAGCTTCGCGAGCTTGTTGAGCTGCCGCTCAATCAACGCCAACTGATGGAGCAGCTGGGCATCGATCCACCCCGCGGCATCCTGCTGTACGGCCCGCCCGGCTGCGGCAAAACAATGCTTGTGAAAGCTGTGGCTCACGCTACATCCGCCACGTTCATCTACGCCGTCGGCTCCGAATTTGTCAAAATGTTCAGCGGCGAAGGACCGCGCAAAGTTCGCGAAGTGTTCCGCTTAGCCAGGGAGCGCGCACCATCAATTTTGTTCGTAGACGAAATCGACTCCGTGGCCATTCGTCGAAACGAGAATGTGATGGGCAGCGGCGAGAAGGAGATCCAGCGCATCCTGATGGAGTTCTTGGTCCAGATGGACGGCTTCGATCGCCTGTCAAACGTAGTGGTTATCATGGCCACCAATCGGCCGGAAATCCTCGACCCGGCGTTGCTTCGTCCCGGCCGACTGGACCGGAAGCTGGAGTTTCCTTATCCAGATCAGCGCGAACGGCGCAGCATCCTGCAGACGGTGTTGGAGAATGTGACCACCGCGCCAGACCTGGACCTGGATCCGATTGTCCAGTCGGGCCGGCAGCTCAGCGGCGCCGACATTCGGGCTGTTGTTCGCGAGGCCGCCATGCTAGCCGCCCGTGAGCACATGTACGAGGTGGGCAATAAGCACCTGCTGGCGGCCTATGCTAAGGTCACTGAGAACAACGCGACCAACCTGCCGTCGTTTTACAACTAGCCAACTGGATAAACCTATAAGGCATTGATTTGCAGTATTGCTTGGTTTAGCATCTCATTGAATAAAGCATGCACAAAATACCGATTCGGAATTTTAGTTTAAAAAAACTAAGAGGCCAAGATGCCAGAGTTTTTTGTTGTTCTTGTTGTTTTTATTACAGACTTCCTACTGTAACCATTGGCAATGTAGCTCGTATTTAGAGATTACATGCAAATTACAAAAGAATTTTCAGTCTTACTCGACAACATAGTCTTTTTACTGCACAGATGTTCCAAACACTACAAGGGTATTCGCTATCTATTCATCTTCTTATCGCTTCTAAATTTACAGGAAATAAACAAAAAATAGTGAAAAACATTAACTTAGGAAACCGCTAATGGCCTACGAGGAGTGTTTTGGTATATCTGTGCTGTATACTGTAAGCGGGTTAAATCAGTAGTCAAGTCAGTATAAAGTATTCGGTGCCAATTATCACGCTGTGTTATGCACCTTGTTGATCTTGGCAATCCAGGCCACCTCCCTTTCCTTCAGCTTGGCCGCCAGCTCAGCCTCCAGGCCGCCGAGGGCCTCTCGGCAGACTTCGTCAACAGCCGCCTGAACCTCCTCTGGCGTCAGCTCGGCCAGTGCGGCCTCGAGGCCCGCCGCCTGCTCCTGCTGCTGTTGCAGGGCCGCCGAAGCTGCTTCGCCGGTGCCCGGACGCGAGGCCGACGCGTCTGTTGCACCGTCGGCAGCTCCGGCAGCGGTCGTCAGCTCCTCTTCGGCGATAGTGCGCGCGCGGCTGCTGGTGGCGCCAGTGCGGACGCTGCAGCGCCTGTAGAGCTCCTCCGGCATGCCTTCGCACAGCGGCGCCGGGAATGGCAGGGACGCCGGCGGCAGAGCGTCAGCCGGCACGCGCCGGGTGACGATAACCTGGTCCGGCTGGCCGGAGAACAGGAACTGGTAGAGGCGAAGGTGCTGCAGCAGAGTTCGATTGAACAAATCCATCAGGGCCTGTGGGGTAATTTTCAGTGTTGATTTGCGTCACTGGTTGCTGAAGATTGTTTGAAGATAGATACAATTTAAAGCAGGCATTGAGGTATTTTTCTGCCTATTACGAGTACTTCGCTTCTCTTGAGCCATCATACCATACAGGAGGGCTCAGAGGACCTGAGGTTTTTGTCCTTAGATGCCGTCCTCATGGATATTCAAGTTTTTTATGCAAACAAAGCCAAATCTACAGCCCTAAGCGCGTTATAAACAAATGCAGCCTACGTCTGGAATCAAACTCAAGCCCTATAAAGCACAGGAGAACGATATGCAACACTTGGCAAGCAACGCTTGGAGGACAAATAAGAACACTCGTAAACTATAAAAATATAAGGACTGACCTGCAGCTTTTCGGCGCCAAGCATCTCTAGGCCGCTGAGGCCGTCGGTGGCGATGCCGACACCGACCAGAAGCTCCTTAAGCTGCATGACAAGCTGTGCGTGACCGGAACCGGACTCGGCCGCCTCCAGAAGAATCTTTGCAGCGGCATAGGCCACAGACAATTCGCCAGCTGCTAGCTGATTTTCTCGGCACCACAGCACTACTGACGAGTAGTAGTCTAGTAGGGCCGCCTGTCGCGTGTCCCAGCCGGCCGAATCTAATCGCAGGTATTGTCGGACAGTTCCTGGACTTCGTCCTCGTCCTCAGCATCCAGCCAGCGCTGCGCCTCGGCCTCTGGGACGTCCTTGAACACAAGGTAGCCGACGCCGGTGCCGCTCTTGCCAGAGTCGTCCTTCTTGTTGCTGCCCCGGCTTTTGGGACTCTTCATAACTGCGCAGTGAGTTAGCTGGACTATAGCAGCAGTTTTTTAAACGACAATTCAGTTCTGAATAGGTGGAAATCTATTGGGCTTGTACTGTGCCAATTTAAAACATTAAATTAAAATAACTTACGGGATTGCTCTAAGCATGTTTCAGCTACAAATAATGACACAGACGTTTTCAAGACATTTAGTTTAAGTCGTAATTATCATTCCTTAAGCCCATTAGTTATACTTAGCTAAAACGTCAGCAATGAAATAATTTTTTGGCAAAAAAACTAAAACCAAAAATACAGTGATAATTAATATCTTACAAGTTATAGATAGTTTTCCATCATCAAATGGTCTTTAGAACATTAGTAAATAAATAAATTCTGTTGGCTAAAAGCCTATAAGTAATAATTACTATTTCAAGAGACCTCAGGATATGGTTTCCATTGTCAAGTACTATAACTATAACTAGGTATTATAACTATAACTATAACTAGGTCACAAATCAAATAATGCCATGCATCTTAATATGAAATTATTCAATATCTTTTTAAATTTATTTTCTTAGTTGCAGGATTTTTGCTTTTTCAAGGCTGTGACAGGTGCATTTATTGCATTTTTGTGTTTATTAGCCAGTCAAAACTCGATAAAATAACAGAATCCATAATAAAGATATAACATACCCTACAGAACACAGCATGGAAATTTAAATATAGCAAATCTGAGTTAACAAAGGAACCAATTCTTAGTAAAAATCGACTAAAGTTTAAATTAGTTTTTAATGCAATCTAATAGTTCTGGAGCATTATTTAACAATTAAGAAATTTACTCCTCAATCCTTTGTGAGTAACTACAATATAAAGTTGAAAGTCAAAGGTAAATTGCGATTCCATTTAGTGAGTAAACGATGAAAAGGATTAGGACACATAACAACTGCGAAAACGAACTGTAAAAGAAAATTAGACTACTGGAAATAATGGCAAACTGAGTCGCAAAAAAAATGTACAACAAAATATCCATACTTTGTCTTAAAATTCAAAGATTTATTACTTAGTAATTTAAACAATCTAACATTAATCTAAGTATTAATATAAACATTAAGGAAAGCTGATAAAAAACTCATTGAATTAAGCATATTATTTGTGCTTATTTCTAGTAATTAGATGAACTAATAGCAAAATAAAATGTAGCTATAGATTTGTAGAATTGAATTAAGCGAAAAACATTCACACTGCAGTTTATTGCTTCGTTAATTGCGGATTAATTTAGATTGGTTTGAAATTAAAATTTGCATTGCCTATGATGCCAAAAAGGTTATAACTTAAATTCATTTTTAAGAATATTGCCGCAAAGAAAGCTTATTTTTTAATATTTTAAGCTGTATAAAATATGTTTCTTTACTGATAAAAACGACACGAAGCAAAACATTTGTTATAAACTACGCAAAATTTAACGCTAAAGTCCGTTTTGTTCTGCTAGTTTTACAGGCTATAGGCTATTTTGTCATTTAGTCCCACCCAGCAGTAAAGTTCTGAGCATGTGTGCTGACGAATTTCACTCACTGGTAAATTTTTCAGTTAATTGTGGAATCGGATTTTGCCTCTGACGCAGTAAATATTAGCTGACGAATTTCATTCCCTCCGTCGAATTCGAAGTCACTTTTTCTACTCTTACCCGAGAGGCGAAGAGATGATGTAGAGCCGGAGAGAGTGGGATTTGAAGTGTAGCAGAATAAAACGAATGATAGGAGATAGAAGAAATACAAAATAAGAATCCTATAGTTCAAAGCTACTACGAGTATACCGACAACCCAAAGTGATGAGTTTGCCCACCGAATCTGGTGTCACCACACACTGAATTGAGATTGTCAAACTAAATTAGGAAAATCTGGAGAGCAGCGGCTGCGAAGTTCATGCTGCCCCAGGACACATGCAACCTGGGTGGCAATGACAGCCATCCAGGACTGGATATTTACCAGATTTGAATCCGATACAGAGTTCCTGAGACTTTTTTCTAATGTGCATGGGTGCAGGGGTTAGTTTTGTTAGCTGCACATTGTTAGTTTCGACACATGATTTTACCACGAAATTGGGACTCAAAACGTGTTGCGAAAACCCAGTGGCTTACTTCGATACTTGTGAACAGGGAGCGCCAATTCTGTTGAGTGAATGCCTCCATTCTGGTGTGTGAATGTCTCCATTCGGGTGTGTGAATGTCTTTAACTCTGATGTGTGAATGTCTCTTAACTCTGGTGTGTGAATGTATTTTAACTCTGGTGTGTGAATGTATTTTAACTCTGGTGTGTGAATGTATCTTAACTCTGTTGTGTGAATGTATCTTAACTCTGGTGTGTGAATGTATCTTAACTCTGGTGTGTGAATGTATCTTAACTCTGGTGTGTGAATGTCTCTTAACTCTGGTGGGTGAATGCCAGGCGTTCATTCGCGACCTGGCCCTGAGGCGCGTCCTGTGACGCTGAAACGCGTATTCCGTTGTTGTTGTTTGTTGTTGTGAATGTCTCCATTCAGGTGTGTTAATGTGTCCATTCGGGTGTGTGAATGTGCGGCACTCCGACACTTCCGTTACTTTTTGGTAAGTTCCGTACCTCCAGCACGGTATCAATATTAATAAAAAAATCAAATTTCTCAATTTCTCAATTTGCGTTTTTTATTAGTGTTAGTAGAATTAATGCCGATAGTGTTTCGTCAAAATGAAGTCCTCTTGAAGTTGTTCCTGTTGCCATCCAACTGAATCTAGACGCAGAGACGACGTAGCGATCTCAATGTGACTGCCACGCTGCCACCCCACTTACTGAACCTTGTTGCGTCCAGGGACACTCAGGCTGCAATCGAGCAAGTATCCAAAAACGACTAAAGTAAAAATATAATTCACTTTAGTAGTCCTTGGCAGTATCCATGCAGAGCTGCGGGGGGGGGGTTTCACAAACTCGAAATTTCACAACGTCGAAAGCACCTTCTTTCACAAGATCGAAATTTCACAAGGTCGAAATTTCAGAACATCGAAAACTCAAATAGCAGCCACTTTCACAAGGTCGAAATTTCACAAAATCGAAAAATTTAGCAAGGGACTTCATTAAAGTCGAAATTTCTCAAGGTCCAAATTTCACAACGTAGAAAACTACGGTTCTTGTTATATTAAATTTTCGACGTTGTGAAATTTCGAGCTTATGAAGTTTCGACCTTGTGAAAGTGGCTGCCATTTGAGTTTTCTACGTTGTGAAATTTCGACCTTGTGAAATTTCGACCTTGTGAAGTTTTGACCTTGTGAAATAATTTACTTTTCGACGTTGTGAAATTTCGACCTTGTGAAAGCACCCCAGCTGCGGCAGCTGTTTCGCAAAGGAACTTGGTGGAATTCAATGTTTCACAGTGAGCGAGAACAATTTTACATTTCTACATCAAAGCCTTCGCAGCCCTTTACAAATGACGAGGCATGTCTACCGAAAGAGTACCACATTGTAATGGCTCCGTTTGCAATTACTCTCTACGTGCTCCAAGGTGAAAGCGACGCCAAGGATTCAAGCATGCTACTGCCAAGGCTTTGAGTGTCATCACAAAGCTGGACGAGATCCGCAGTCACCTTCGTCCAAAGTACTGCAGCGGGCTTGCCGACTGCCTGCTGGGTAGCCTCTGTCGTCAATTTTCTTCTGCATTCTCCAACGCTGAGTGCCTTCAGGCTGCAGGATTTCATCCACGATTTTGTTTTACGCGGTTGCCACAGTGCCATGCAGTGCTGCTGACCTTCGCCAACCAAAGCGGCGCGCACAAAGTGGGGCGTCCTGGTTGAAGAGCGTCTTACAATTGCATCACAGATATTTTTCGCAGTAATAATTCTCTATTTAAACAACGACTTCTTATTTTAGGTATATTTGCAATCGCAAGCAAAGCAATTTTATTATGTAGCAATTGTTATGTAGGCTTCGAAACCTCATGGTTTTACTTTTACATAAGTAACATGATGGTCGTAGACTAACTTATATAGCGAACTTCTCTACGACATACACAAACAAAAACAAAAGACTGAGTGCGTCTCAAACAATTAGTTGCAACTTAAAAAATCAAGCTTACGGACAATAACATCTACATTTCGTTTTTACTACTAATATGAGCAATTAAGGAACACAACGGTAAAACTAATTAGAGCTTTCACAGGATAAGCATCGGAAATATTTGAGAGACAATATTGACGACATTCAAGAAAAATGTTCCAGCAACGGGTGAGAGAGTGGATCAGCCTCAGACAGTTTGACATTCTGTCCATTAAGTCAGTCCAGACAGGCGCTGCCAGCAGGCGAGGCGGAGGCGGTCAGAGCCGCGGCGCCCACCGGCCGACCAGCCAGCCAGCTGGACGAAATGAACGACGATGGCGCCGATGCCGACGGCGGACTGCCGCTGCTGGACGCGGCGGCTGCGGACACGGCCGCGGCATAGAAGGCGGCAGCGGCGGCGGCAGCTGCCGGCGTGAAGCCAAGAGGAAGCCCAGGAGGCGGTGGCGGCAAGCAGCTGTGCCGGTTCGTGCCGAGCAGCTGTTGATGCGGCGGCGGCGGCGGTGGCGGCGGCGGCGGCAGGAATGGCAGACGGAACGGGAGGGCCGGTTGACGCGTCGACACCGGCGGAATTCCAGCGGCAGATGTCGGAGACGGCGGCGTCTCCAAGTTGGCGCCCGGCCGCGGCCGCTGCTGCTGCTGGAGCTGCAGACAGTCGTCGATGTTCCCGACGGTGCTGTCGCGAGCAGACGAAGCGGCGCTCTGCATCATTAACTGCAGGTGGTTGAGGCTGGCGGCGGCCGCGGCAGCTCGACGGCTCGCTGTGTCACCGCCGCCGCCGCCGCCGCCCCCGCAGCCTCCGCCGCCACCGCTACCACTGGCAGCAGCGGCCATGGCGGCGGCGGCGGCGGCAGCAGAGACGGCGGCTCCGTGGCCGGACTCGTCCGGACCGTCCGTGCTCAGCTGCAGGTGCCGCTTCTTAGTTTTGTAGCGTCGATTTTGGAACCAAATTTTTACCTGGAAATGACAGTTTCCTTACAATTCATACCAGTATTTGTATACGCAATGGTGTGTAACTTGAAATTTCGTGACATTTCTTGAGTTCAGATCGACCATATGACTCTTTTCTATCTCGGCAGTGTAATACTTCGTTTTACTAAAGATTCAATTATTTCAACGAAAAAGGTCGATTTGAAGTTTGCTAAAAAACTCAGGATTGTAGATTGCAGACTTCAGATTTCCATGCTTGATGGACCCACGGCTCTTGTGTCCGTGGTGGAGGGGTATTTCGAAGGACTAAGCTAGCTCGTAGAAGCAAAAGGTGCGAGGAATCTGGTTCCTTGGTGGTCCTCCTGGTTGGGGACAGGGCCGCTTCCTACAGATTTTCAGTTCCACGGAGGAACTGGAAAATTAATGATACGCCTGGTTGCCGGGGGGGGGGGGCATGCGGACATGACAATGAGGATGAGGGTGGTCAGTCTCGACTTTTAACACTATCGGTTGCTAACAAGTTTGACAAGGTCCAGAGAGTCAGTCCTTGCCTCGGCCTGCGTGTGACACGCATTCAGCCAGACGGCCACTTTGTCAAAGAGTGAAGAGTCAAAAGGAATGCGCAGAGTTGCGCATGTATGCGGTTAAAGGCGGCATTCTTCTTCTCCCTTCAGATTCAAGTTAAAACTGTTATAACTTTGGTCAGTTCATTTATATAGCTGTTGGTGCAAATGAACTGGTAATTACCAGTGTGGGACATCGGCTGAAATCGAAGCATACAGTAAAATGGTAGGAGGGCAAAAGGCGCTAGATGGGAAAGGGAGCGCTAGATCTAGATCGGGAAAGGGGCGCTAAATCTAGATTGGGAAAGGGGCGCTAGATCTAGATTGGGAAAGGGGCGCTAGATCTAGATTGGGAAAGGGGCGCTAGATCTAGATTGGGAAAGGGAGCGCTAGATCTAGATTGGGAAAGGGGCGCTAGATCTAGATTGGGAAAGGGGCGCTAGATCTAGATTGGGAAAGGGGCGCTAGATCTAGATTGGGAAAGGGGAGCTAGATCTAGATTGGGAAAGGGGCGCTAGATCTAGATTGGGAAAGGGAGCGCTAGATCTAGATTGGGAAAGGGGCGCTAGATCTAGATTGGGAAAGGGGCGCTAGATCTAGATTGGGAAAGGGGCGCTAGATCTAGATTGGGAAAGGGGCGCTAGATCTAGATTGGGAAAGGGGAGCTAGATATGAAAAAGGGCGCTCGATCTAGGTATGGAAGGGGGTGCTAGATCTAGGTACGCAAGGGGCGCTAGATATGAAAAAGGGCGCTCGATCTAGATATGGAAGGGGGTGCTTGATCTAGATAGAAAAAGGGGCGCTAAATTGCTAGACCTACGTAGGAAACCAAGTGCTTGATCTAGGTGGGTGAATAAATCTGCAACAATTCTTGCAAATTCTTCCAGTTCCAGATAGAAACATCTGCTGAAGAATCTTTTAGGAAAAGAATAGATATTTTCACAAACATTTCAGCAGTACCAAAAGAATACCAAAAGAATTTCTATCAAATAGATGCCATGAAAAAAGTCCCATTAAAAATCCTTGAATATCTGATCCCAGCAATTTTTACCTAGAAAGGGTATTTCCAATGAATCGCGGAAATCTCAAGAGAATCACCGAATCACTGAATCTCCCCAGGAGAATCACCGAATCTCCCCAGGAGAATCACCGAATCTCCCCAAGAGAATCACCAAATCTCCCCAGGAGAATCACGGAATCTCGAAATTGCTCACCTGGGTCTCCGTCAGCTTGAGCAGTCTGGCCAGATCCGAGCGCTCCTGTCCGGACAGGTATCTTTGATGACTAAACCGACGCTCAAGTTCGAACACCTGGGCGTGGCTGAACGCCGCTCTGGTTCGTTTCTTCCGGTGCCGCAGATAAGAACTTCCGCTGACCCCGCCGCCACCGCCGCCGCCTCCGTGACTTCCGCCGTGATGGCTGGCGTGGTGCGACGGTTTTGCACCGCCAGCGCCGTTGCCAGTCGAGTCGGAGGCTGCTGCGGCGGCTGCGGCGGCGGCGGCGCTGGCGGCCAGGGAAGCGGCCATAGACTGGATGTGCACCGAAGGCGATGCGCGGGTCAGGCTGAGGAAGCTTTGAATCGAAGCCAAACTGGACACTGTTGGCAGGATGATGCAGAGCGGTTGCTGTGGTAGGTGCTGATAAATTTTATAAGACAAACTAATAATGAGAAATTCATTGTACAAGATCTCTTACTTGACGGAGACAGTGCAGGTCGGTGGTGCTGCTGCTGCGTAGGCCGGTGAGGCTTCTGTTGCTGCTGCCGCCAGACCGGCGCTGCCGCAGCCGCAGCTTCCCGATGATGATGCTGATGCCGACGACGGTCCCGGGGACGTTCAGCGGAACCTGCTCCACCTCTCTTGGTTCCGTCGAGGCCGCTGCCACTACCGCCGCCGCTTCCGGCCAGGATGCTCTCAATGCCAAACCGCAGCCGGCCGCGAGCAGTGGCGGCAGCGGCCGCAGCTTCATCAGGCGATCCATCAGCCGACATCAGCAGCTCCGAGGCACCGACTTCCTCCTCCTCCTCTTCTTCCGCCTCCTCCTCTTCTTCCGCCTCCTCCTCCTCTTCGTCCACGTCGTCCACTTCCTCATCCGCCTCAACAATAACGGACTCGTCAGCGAAGCTGTCGTCAGCCAACATTTTTTTTCGCCAATACTGTCGTCAAAGTAATAAAAGTTGTAATTGGAGAGACAAATCAATCCTCCTGAGAGTTGGGATGGAGCGGAGCGGCTGGCTATCGCCGGCTTTTATTGAACTTCCGCTAATTTCCTGTTGGCTGGCGGGAGGAGTTGGTGGCCAGATAACTTTCTTCCCCGGCTCCCCCCTCCTCCCCTCCTCCTCCCCAGGGCTGACACCTGTCGGCCGCCACCTGCAAATTAGCGGCCCTCTTTTCTTCTACTTTCTCTCCCCACTCTGTGTCCCTGTCTGTCTCTCTAACTTTCTTTATTCAATTCTCTTTACCTGAGAATTCGGTCATCCAGTTTCCCGGAATCAAAGTTTTGACAACAGCCTGCTAAGCCCTGGGATCTTTTTGGTAATTCTATATTTTGATTTTCTACTTTTTCAGAGCAAAATCATAGAGTTTTTCAAATGTTTTTATGCTACAAAATTTGATTATTATAAACCTAAGAAATGAAAAACGAGCTAATTGCGCAATAAAACTGGTATATTTTGGGCATGAAAAATTCAGTACGCTCGTACAAATTCAGTACTTCTAGCCCATGATGGCGCCCCTGATGGCGCCTCTGATGGCGCCCCTGATGGCCCTGATGGCGCCCCTGATGGCCCTGATGGCGCCCCTGATGGCCGTGATGGTATCCCTGATGGAGCCAGCTCAATGAGCAATGAAATCAACAATCCCTGAAAGCACCGGTCTATTCAGAAATTCTCAGCGGCATTTCCCGCTACCGTCTCCGCCCCTCGCCCCTCCCTGTCCTTCAGTCGAGCAAAGCGCGACCAGCTGCGATTGGTTGATGCGTCGCGCTAGCAGGGGCCAGTCGATTGGCTGCGATGACAGCTCGTTTGCTCTCGGGGCTCTGTTGCTTTCTTCTTCTCTCTATTGCTAGTTGCCCGTTCGATTGGAGTCATGGATTACCAGACTTGGACGGGCCGATTGAAAAACTAAACGAGCCAGGCCAGTTTTCTGGATATCTGATTCCGATCAAAATTAAACCAAATTGGCATACCTTTATTGCAAAAATTATGCTTCAGAGGCGCCATCAGGGCCATCAGGGGCGCCATCAGGGGCGCCATTAGAGGCGCCATAAGGGGCGCCATCAGGGCCATCAGGGGCGCATCCGGAATGCCATCAGGGGCGCCATCGGGGGCGCATCAGGTTCGCCATTAACTGAGTGACACCAAAGATTGGATGAAGCGCGACTTCTGGGACGGCGCCAAAATGAGCGTCACAAGAATTTTTTTAAACGTTACAAATTGGACGTAGGTACGAATTATATGATTGCAAGATCCGTTTGAAATTGAGCCTCGAAGAAAAATTCTGAGGAATGGCTTCTTTAGCTTAAAACTGAACAGGAACCAATAGTCGTGGTATCAGATAAAATGTCGTCAAAATTAGTGTCAGTTGCGTCAATGGATAACTTACTGGTTGCAGTTCTAAAATTTCTGCTATTATGAATTTCTATTTTATTAAATTGTGGCTTCACATTTGTTCCCAAAACTGATATCAGAAGGATATTAAGCCAGGAGGATATCAGAGAGAGAGATCAGCCACTTGTACTTGTGATTGATACCCACGCACACTTACACTAAGCCAGAGGATAGACTGATGTCAATCACTCATGCAATTTGCAACGGGGGTTTTCGATGGCGGGGGCAGCAGGCACTTGCAGGGCAAGCAGAAACAATGTCCAGTTCGGTACTTCGCATTGTTTTCATTTGATTGGTTCAAACGGATTATGGCCAGTGTGCTGCAGGTAAACTTGCGTCAAGTCTGCCAACTGTGATTGCGGATAGACAGGTGAATTTCTACAAATGGCTGTACAGTGTATCCCATTCCTTCAAGTAGGTTTTCCTGGAGAGCCTCTTTGCTGTCCGTATATAAGATTGCCAGGCCTTTTTTCGGTATCGTCTTATCTTCTGGAAGCAGCAAAGAGCCTGTCCGATCTTCAATGAGAGGCACTGGTCAAAACGCTTGACCGAGCAAGAGACAGATTGGTAGTAGGGCCTGACCCGGCAACACACTTAAGCTAAATACCGTCCGTAAGCTCGTATAGATGTTCATCCCTGTATGTAAGCCACGGTCTTCTATCTAATACCCTTGCCGATGCTTTAAAGCTCGGGCCTGCCTCATCAAGCATCAAAACACCGCAGCTTCCTGGCCACACGTGTGCGCCCTGCTAATTGGTCCGATTGCTCTGCCTATATAGACAGCTGCTTGGCTTAGGAGGAGGCGAGCGGCCAGCGCGAGATTCTTCTTCTTCGCCTCTGAAAATGATTGAAAGAGTGTCGCTTGTAACTCTGCTATGTGTAGCCTATAGGCAACAGGGGGTGGACGGCTCGGAGAGGGAGTTAATTGGTGTTGCAGCAATACCGAAACGGCTGTGGGTTCATCACAACCCTGCCACTCTACTTGATGGAGTGTTTTTCAATTCCCCTCTTTCTTCCCCTTGGACCCACGGACTGCAGCAATATGGGACTCGGAAATTCACCTTTCAGGCTGTGGCCCTTGCGGCCCTGTTGCTGGGCATTTAAAAAGCCGCACTGCAGGCTACCTGTTCAAGCAAGTTTGGCAAAGCAATTCTCAGTCAAGAAAATCGCAACTTGGTGCAGCGTCTTAAGCTGTTCAGCAATTTGCTTTCCACCGCCAAGAGTTTGTCAGAGGGTTTAAACAAAAAAATCTTGAAGGGTGCCGACATTTACAAGACTTGCCTCTCTGGATGGATGGTTTTCACTGCTGCCATAAGGACTACTAATGAGCTGCTTTTTTACTCGTAATTCTTCTACAAATTTGCTTTTTTGAAATCGGAAAAATTCTGTTTTTTATCCTCAGTTCCCGATGTTTCAGTACCCTCCGCTACCCTCCCATTCCCGATGCCTCAGTACCCTCCGCTACCCTTTATTCCCGATGCCTCAGTACCCCCCCCCTACCCTTTATTCCCGATGCCTCAGTACCCCCCGCTACCCTTTATTCCCGATGCCTCAGAGTACCCTCCGCTACCCTTTATTCCCGATGCCTCAGTACCCTTCGCTACCCTCCATTCCCGATGCCTCAGTACCCTCCGCTACCCTCCATTCCCGATGCCTCAGTACCCTCCGCTACCCTGTATTCCCGATGCCTCAGTACCCTCCGCTACCCTGTATTCCCGATGCCTCAGAGTACCCTCCGCTACCCTCCATTCCCGATGCCTCAGTACCCTCCGCTACCCTGTATTCCCGATGCCTCAGTACCCCCCGCTACCCTTTATTCCCGATGCCTCAGAGTACCCTCCGCTACCCTTTATTCCCGATGCCTCAGTACCCCCCGCTACCCTTTATTCCCGATGCCTCAGTACCCCCCGCTACCCTCCATTCCCGATGCCTCAGTACCCTCCGCTACCCTCCATTCCCGATGCCTCAGTACCCTCCGCTACCCTCCATTCCCGATGCCTCAGTACCCTTCGCTACCCTCCATTCCCGATGCCTCAGTACCCTCCGCTACCCTTTATTCCCGATGCCTCAGTACCCTCCGCTACCCTTTATTCCCGATGCCTCAGTACCCTCCGCTACCCTTTATTCCCGATGCCTCAGTACCCTCGGCTACCCTCTATTACCAATGTTTCAGTGGTCACTCAAAATCCTCAGATTAAACGGCACCAAATCGATGACGTCATCACTTGGAAGTAATAAATTGGCTTTGAAAATATATCCGGTCCGCAACAAGATGCGTTGCCATTTTTCTTCATCAACTAACAATCAGTTAAACGTTTTCCAACAGTATATGTATAATTTAGGATGCTGGAATAGTGATGAAGATTGGCGGCAATGTTACAGCGCTTGTTGGAAAACCATATATGCATGCAATCGATGCAGATTTCTTGGAAAGCAACAAACAATTAAGAAAACGCATCAATCAAATTCGTGGAAACTGTGCCACCAATCTGTATAGGTTTTATGCTACAAAATTCTATTATAAACTGCCTCTTTGGCTGAGGCCAGCCGGCAGGCCATCATCGGCGAAACAAGGTCTACTCAAGTAGAAGGATGGGGAACCTCGTTTCTTAGAAAATTTTAGGAGGCAGGTTTTCCGAAAAAAATGCACTACGGAGATAGGGAGTTTTGATTTTTTCAGCAAAAAAATTGTTATTGCTTTCGATAGGAGGCAGACCCAATGTTCATCTTTTGATATGTTGTGCCTTTTTTATAGCTCTATTGATATTAATTAAATTTTTGGTTCAAAAAACTAGGATTCTTTGTTAATATTCATGCTAAGTACAATTGCACATGTCCTGTGCCTTAAAACTATACCTTTTTTCGATCTAGTTTGCCAAAACTGCAATCCATTTTGCCAAAACTGCGACCCAGTTTGCCCATAGCAAGCCAAGAAGGATTTTTATTGAGAATCAATTTTTTTATTTTGTCGAAATAAACTGTAACAGTGAACAATAAACAGCGAGTTTTTAATGGTAGACGTAGGCACAAATGCTCTCAATCATAGCATTGTTAAGGGACCTACGCTTGGCACCTCCGCGAGGCAGAGGCTCTATACGACCGGTTGCGTTGAATTGTCCAACTATGTAAGTCACGGTTCTTCGTGAGATGCCCAACAGCCTACCGAAATCTTGCCAGTCCTCTCCATCCTGATATGCTTGAATCAATCGCTGCCGGTCCTTCGCTGAAATCCTGTTATAAGGTCCACGCTGGGCCATTCTTGATCCTGCTATGTATGTCTGTGGTGTTTTCTTTGCTATGGGCAAACTAGGTCGCAGTTTTGGCAAAATTGATTGCACTTTTCAAAGAGTTGTCTGTGGCTGAAACTCTGGTCATGACTGAGCAGACTTGGCATAGACAGCAAAATTATAAGTGATATTTTTCCGCGGGCAAAATTGATTGCAGTTTTGGCAAACTAGATCGCAAAAAGGTATATTAAAATGGCAGGGCTCAGCTCATTGGTTTTATGAATCAATTTTGTCATTCTTAGCCGACTGTGTAACAATGTGTGTAACAGAGATGATTAAATAGATTTATAAAACAAATTAATTGAGCCGTGCCATGCATTTTTATGATTCTTTTGGTACAGGGAATGTATGTAGAATAAAAAATTAACATAGAATCCTTATTTTTTACCGCAAAGCTTTATGAATATCAATATAGAGCTATAGAAATAGAGCTATAGAGCTATAGAGCTATAGAAAGGCACAACACATCTAAAGATGAACATTGGGTCAGCCTCCTATCGAATGCAATAACATTTTTTGTGCTGAAAAAATGGAAACTTCTTTCGGTCAAACCTGACTCCTAAAATTTTGCAAGAAACGAACAAAAAATCGTATAGTAGATTGAATTGGATGCGATAAGCGGCTTGGCTTGAGCTTGAATTGCTTATTGAACTGAGCGGCTCTCTATCCCTCTCTGCCCTATACTTGGCCGGAAATTGGGACCAATCTAAATTTCGATTCGGAAATATCAGATTAAATTGCTAATCCGGCAATATCGTGCAGTGCAGGGGGGTGGGTTGGATAGCAGAAATCAGTCGAATTGAGAGATAGGGGAGGGATGGGGGAGAGTGGGATTATCGAAAATTTCATCATCCCTCCATGCGACTTAGGTGAGGATTTCAGCCGGTTTCAGCGTGAAAAGGTTCAGACCAACGCGCTGATTGAGACTGAAGAAAGACTCTGAGAAAAGCAATCTACGGAATTGTTTACGAGGCCAAGGCCTGCTTCCGGTGAAACTGATAGCCTTCTCCTCCGGTTTAAAGAAGTTTTTCCCGATTTTTGTTATTTAAATTAATTCATTTTCCCCTTTCTAACAGAGAAATTCCCAAGCTTGACCCCGCCTAAAAGCCCGGCAGCGGAGACAAAGGCCCGGCCTAATTCAACACCGTCGCAATCGCAAGGTGCGAAAAAAGTATTCCAACAATTCTGCAGCAACCGCTTTTGCTTCTTTGAAAAGAATTTCGAAGTAATGCGACACCTCTTTGCTCGCAACCTGGCCGCAATCCTATAAGCGCCTACGGGCCATTTTATCCTCTTTGTGTCTGTCTGGATGCAGAAAAATCACCCCACCCACCCCCCATGCACACACAGACATTGGAAGAGAGAAATACAGAGAGGCGAAAGTGGCCCGCAAGGGGTCAGTAGACTGTCAATCAATTCCGATTAAATGTCACATTGGAACCGCCCCCCTCCCCCCTATGCATCTATCGCATAAACAACAGGTAGGAAATTAGCATGACTCGCCGAGTCAAAGAACCTACTGTATAACCCGAATGCGAACACAAAGAGAGAAGCAAGGCACACATCCAACGCAACAATTTGTTTATAATTGCTTCCAGCAAAAAAGAAGAAGATCAGAAACAAAATTGTTGAAAGCGAAAGAGATGGCCAAAGCTGATACTGGGGAGAAGGGGCGGTCTTTTTATTTATACAGATTTCTATGCTTGACCATCACCGCCTTGACCCAACTGGCTCTGCGAGTCACCAGCTTGAAGCTGTGCATTCAAATTAAACTTGCTGATCAAAGTGCTTTATTGTGGCAGGCAGAGAAGTCCAATTCAATTTGAATCGGATTCGAACCCGGGACCACCACTCCGTCCCTCAGGGGGAGGGGGCGGAGGATTCAGTAATTATCCTAAGGGTGTGTATGGGGGGTCTGCTGACCTCTTTGACCTCCCTTGATCGGCATCCAAAATGGCAAACGATATTCCGTTTCTTAAGGGGTCAGCGGACCTCCTCTCGCCCCCACTTCACCATTTGAAGAGAGTTAAAAATCGTTAATTAACCGTTTCGGCGTCCACTCTGCAAAAGCAGAGAAGTTTATCGGTCGGTCACCCTGCCGCAATCCCTGAAGCAATTTCTAAGCCAACCCCCGTTGCCCACCTGCAGAAAATATTCTTTCACTAGGAGAAGAAGATTTCCCACTCCAATCTGGCCATCTTCAACTTGTTCGCAGACATTTTCTCCCCCCCCCCGAGGGCTGTGCCCTCCTCTCCCCGTTGCGTGACAGCCAGCTTCTAGCACACGTGGTCCCCAACTTCTAAATCCCTTTCCGAGATGACATCCCTTATCGCGTTCCCATTATCTTCTTGTCCGAGAGAAGTTCCCGTGCCGTGCGGGAAACTCTGCGACTGGAGGGGAGGCGGCGGGCCGCCAATTTAATGCACAAACTGTGTAAGCGAAAAAAGTGATTTTCTATATCTTAACTGCTAGACTGGTTGACTAAAATCTCGGCCATCCGCGGCCAGCTTCCCACTCCGGGGGCATCATCTCTAAGCCAAGCAGATTGTCTCCGCCAAATGAAAATGCGCCGGACCACACAAGTGGCAAGTGCGATCAAGATGATGATTTGGGATTTTGCTCCGGGGCGGCCTGAGATCTCTTTGGGGGCATGGGGGATGTTAAAATGCGAGCCCGCCCTCCCCCCAGCCTTTATTGGTTGGTTATGACAATTTGCGAAGCTGTCAGTCAGACAGGGCTGGGGCCTGTGTGTGTGCCCGGGCGTGTGTTTATACCAAAATTATTCGACAGGAAGGAGGGCGCACAGCTAATGGAATCAAGGCGATGGCGCAGCCGATTAAGGAAACAAGGGGACCGCCCAGCGGGGGCCCGACTTTGTGTCCATCGGGCCGGACACCGCAGAAAAAACTACCTGATGCTGGTGGCTGACTTGGCCGCTTCCGATTCTGTTCTGATCTGCTGCTTTTTCTTTTCCCTCTTTCTTTTTTTGCAGATCAATTTCCGCCACTCAGCGTCTGCGCGTTGAGTGCAAGCCTGTCCTGTCAATCTTCTGTTTTATTGAGTGCCTGAAGCTTATTGTCTAATTGCTCAATTGATTTATATATTAGACAGGCCTCTCTTAGTGAGGATAAGAGAGGGACCTTCTACGAGCGTAGCTGTCTGTAGTGTCAGCTTTTGTGTCTGTAGTGTCAGCTTTTGTGCCTGTAGTGTCAGCTTTTGTGTCTGTAGTGTCAGCTTTTGTGTCTGCAGTGTCAGATCTGGTGTCTGTAGTGACAGCTTTTGTGTCTGTAGTGTCAGCTTTTGTGTCGTAGTGTCAGCTTAGGTGTCTTTAGTGTCAGCTATGGTGTCTGTAGTGTCAGCTCTGGTGTCTGTAGTGACAGCTTTTGTGTTGCAGTGTCAGCTTGGGTGTCTGTAGTGTCAGCTTTTGTGTCGTAGTGTCAGCTTGGGTGTCTGTTAGTGTCAGCTTTTGTGTCGTAGTGTCAGCTTGGGTGTCTTTAGTGTCAGCTATGGTGTCTGTAGTGTCAGCTCTGGTGTCTGTAGTGACAGCTTTTGTGTTGCAGTGTCAGCTTGGGTGTCTGTAGTCTCAGGTTGGGTGTCTGTAGTGTCAATAAATGCACTCAGAGATGATGTAAAAGTAGCTTTGAATAAATATATTTAGACATTTTTTACAGTTTAGAAGTTTATTAAAACATTGAAAGTTGATACGCTTTAACATTCCAGTTTAGACTTCTAGTGTAGTTTGATCACAATTTTAATGACAATGCTACATTACAGAGAGAGTAAGTTCAACTGATACTCTAGAAGCCAAATCAAGATGAGAGAATCTGAAAATAAATGAGAGTTCTTAAAGTGAGAGTTCTGAAAGTGTGAGAGTCAGGAACTGTGCATGAGAGTCAGGAACTGTGCATGAGAGTCAGGAACTGTGCGTGAGAGTCAGGAACTGTGCGTGAGAGTCAGGAACTGTGCGTGAGAGTCAGGAAATGTGCATGAGAGTCAGGAACTATGCGTGAGAGTCAGGAACTGTGCGTGAGAGTCAGGAACTGTGCGTGAGAGTCAGGAACTGTGCGTGAGAGTCAGGAACTATGCGTGAGAGTCAGGAACTGTGCGTGAGAGTCAGGAACTGTGCGTGAGAGTCAGGAACTGTGCGTGAGAGTTCCTAGAAACTTTTTGTCAGTCGCTGGGAACCTGGCCGCCGTAGCATATGAGGCTGCGGCAGGCGGGGTCATTGTCCGTGGGGTCCAGCAGCTTGCCGCCGTAGGCAGCCGGTAGCTGGTCGGGCGGCACAGCAGCCAGCAGGGTGGCCCGGCCAGCCTCGCCCTCCGGCAAGATTCGGACAGTCTGCCGGGTGGCCGGAGAAAGAAGCGGCCCCATCAGACGCCAGATGAGCTGAGTAAGCCGCTGATGCTTGGGATTCAGCACCAGCGCTGAGCCCAGCAACTCGGGATAATTCGCCTCGAGAACTCTGCTCAGCTCCTTGACGTAGGCCAGCCCGTCCGAGTTCATCTGGCGCCGGCCAAAGCCGGCCAAGTCGATGACGTAGACAGCCTGGCAGACGGGCAGGCCGGTGCGACGGCGGGCAGCGGGAAAGTCGCGCCGCAACAGTCGCTCCCAGATTCGGACCCGACTGAGTACCAGCTCGCGGATGCTGTGCCGCCTCATCAGGCCAGACATGTCGAATTGGCCGATCGGGTCGATAAAAACCGGCCGACCCTCGCGGTCGGAGCCGCAACGGCCGCCGGTGTGGTAGCGGCGAATGAGCTCGGGTACGTGCGAGTCGGCCGAGTCCGGCTGGCTATCTGCAGAAGGGGTTTTTTAGCGCATGCGCGCGTTTTCTACTATAGGTAGTTTAGGGTAGTTTTTATATTTCTATTCTATGCCTGCAGATAGTTCTGATACTCCTGTAGCTTAGTCCTATGTCTGCAGTTGGAGCTAAAACTCCTACATAACCTCTAAATAGTACTACCTAGGAATTGTAGCCACAGGGTTTGTAGCCTAGTAGTTAGAGCGTCGGACTAACAATTGAAAGGTCGGGGGTTCGATTTTGGATCCACTTGGAACGATTTGCGTACTTGAGCAAGACACTTAAATCTGCATTGCTTCAGTTCACCCAGCTGTAAATGTATACCATCATTAGCTGGGATATAATTACAGGTGGTACAGAGCCTTCAGTCTGCAGTTAGAGCACTGTGTACTTTTGTAGCATAGTCTATGTCTGCAGTTAGAGCACTGTGTACTTTTGTAGCATAGTCCATGTCTGCAGTTAGAGCACTGTGTACTTTTGTAGCATAGTCTATGTCTGCAGTTAGAGCACTGCGTACTTTTGTAGCATAGTCTATGTCTGCAGTTAGGAGCACTGTGTACTTTTGTAGTATAGTCTATCTCTGCAGTTAGAGAACTTTGTACTTTTTTAGCATAGTCTATGTCTGCAGATAGAGCACTGTAGCATAAGTTATGTCTGCAGTTAAAGCTACATGACTGCAGACGCAATAAATCACCATCAAACTGGTCTGCAGCTTCTTCCCCATCATCGAAATACGGAATGGACATTGAGTCGATGCCGTTCTCCCGACGCCAGACCAGGTGTCGGCGCAGCATGTCGACAGCTTTGTCCGCATTGTAGTCGCTGGCCCGCAGCCACTTTGCCAAGTAGAACTGGTCAGACAGCAGATGGCGAGTGAAACCAGGAGTTGGCAAATCGCCAAGCAAAGTTGCTACGCTGATTTTTAACCGAGTGTAGGCGGCCAGCCGGCCCGGTTTGGCGTTGAGCTCGCCGCACACTCGCCCACTATAGTCGGTGTGACACGGCGGATCGACAAATTTCGCCGACGCATCGACTGGTTCCGGTGCGGCAGATTCTGAAGCAGGTTTCGTCGATGCCGACATGGATGGCGCAGATGTGTGTACTGAAGTACTTCAGTACTTGCTGGTGTGCTTGTCAGATCTTGCATAGTCCCGAGTTGCAAGCTCAAACACTGTTTTTTACGCGAGAAACTTCAAAATAGGCCCCAAACCTTAACTGATAAGAAGCCATATTTTTTAGATTAGAGGCAGGGGGCTGTGTGCACCCTGGCGCACTTTAAGCGACATTGTCACACAACCGATTAGGACTGCCATTCCACAGACTCGTACGCAGTCATACGCACAGGCACACACTCACACAAGAGTGTACAGCGGCCCTAACTTTATTTATCGTTAGTCATGTACACTTTACTGTGACTTGGTGGGTTGGCTCTCAAAGCCGTTAATTGCACGAGCAGAGCCAAGCCGAGATTCCAATTTAGACCCAAAATTAATGAGACTGCACTTGGAATCGAGCCTGGGCCGCTGGCACATCAGAGCGACGCGCTAGACCACTGGGCTACGGCCCCCCTAAGAAACCATATGCGTACATCTGGATGTACGAAGTATCAAATTAATTTTAGAACACTTTTTGCTAGTAAGCCACAATCTGTCTCTCGCCTGAGACAGATGCATGCGAGAGCGGACATGCTTACACTGTATAATTCAGATATTCAACAAAAAATAAAAAAACTTTTGTTCGAAATTGAGACACAAAAAATAAATCGATAGATGATCTCTTGTGTCTTATAAATCTTAAATATTCAATCAGGTTGAAGGGGCAGCAGCATTAGCCACAGCATTAACTCCAGCATTAGCCACAAGATTAGCCGCAGCAGAGTCGGAGGTCGTCAGACCGAGCTCAGCCTCGATGAAGCGATTAATCTCGTTCGAGTCGAGCTCGCCCAGATACGTGCGCCTCCGCGTGTCCCCGCGAATGTACAGCTGAATGTACGGCGTGCCAGGAACGTAGATTCCGGCTGGACAGGCGTTCGCGCTGACGTCCATGGCGCAGAAGGCCAGCTGGTCGCGGCGTCCGCTGAACGCTTGAGCGCTGTCGCGGAAGGCCTGGCCAGCCGGTCGACAAGCGGCACACTTTGGGTGGTAGTACTTGACCAGCACACTCCTGCAGTTTGGAATTAGTTAGTCTACAGGGAAGCTTTGGACTCTCAGTCCCTGCCCGATTACACTGGAAGCACACTCTCAGTCCCTGCCCGATTACACTAGAAGCACACTCTCAGTCCCTGCCCGATTACACTGGAAGCACACTCTCAGTCCCTGCCCGATTACACTGGAAGCACACTCTCAGTCCCTGCCCGATTTCACTGGTAGCACACTCTCAGTCCCTGCCCGATTACACTGGAAGCACACTCTCAGTCCCTGCCCGATTACACTGGAAGCACACTCTCAGTCCCTGCCCGATTACACTGGAAGCACACTCTCAGTCCCTGCCCGATTACACTGGAAGCACACTCTCAGTCCCTGCCCGATTTCACTGGTAGCACACTCTCAGTCCCTGCCCGATTACACTGGAAGCACACTCTCAGTCCCTGCCCGATTACACTGGAAGCACACTCTCAGTCCCTGCCCGATTACACTGGAAGCACACTCTCAGTCCCTGCCCGATTTCACTGGTAGCACACTCTCAGTCCCTGCCCGATTACACTGGAAGCACACTCTCAGTCCCTGCCCGATTACACTGGAAGCACACTCTCAGTCCCTGCCCGATTTCACTGGTAGCACACTCTCAGTCCCTGCCCGATTACACTGGAAGCACACTCTCAGTCCCTGCCCGATTACACTGGAAGCACACTCTCAGTCCCTGCCCGATTACACTGGAAGCACACTCTCAGTCCCTGCCCGATTTCACTGGTAGCACACTCTCAGTCCCTGCCCGATTACACTGGAAGCACACTCTCAGTTCCTGCCCGATTACACTGGAAGCACACTCTCAGTCCCTGCCCGATTACACTGGAAGCACACTCTCAGTTCCTGCCCGATTACACTGGAAGCACACTCTCAGTCCCTGCCCGATTACACTGGAAGCACACTCTCAGTTCCTGCCCGATTACACTGGAAGCACACTCTCAGTTCCTGCCCGATTACACTGGAAGCACACTCTCAGTCCCTGCCCGAATTACAAACCTGTTTGGCTGACCAATCACAGAGCGAAAGTTCTTGTTGGTTAACTCTTCGATCATGGCAACTGTTGCACCTGAGCGGTCGAATCCAAATCTCGAATTGATGATACTGGGCCGAATATTCTACGAGTACCGTAGATCTATATTATTTAATAGAACTTTATTAAATGCCTTCCAAGCTTAGTTCTGAAAATATCTTTTCAAACTGCTTTGTTTATGGTGGAAATTCACGACTAACTTTGAATTTGAACATTTAGCTGAAAGCTGAGAGCTTTCTGAGAGAACGCTGAATTTCCAATATCTCCCGTGTTGGAATTCTGAATTCCAAATGAAGCAAGCATGTGCTTTTTGTCCAAGGTCCATTGTTATGAGACGGGCAATCCAGCAAGGCTTTTTCTCAACTGAAAATCCGGCTGTTTCCAAAGAGTGTCGAGGTCGCCCAGTGTACACGCTCGACCAAATTTGTCTATGGCAAAAAACCCAATGTAGCAAAATACAACTGTACGTTTGCAGTTCGTAAGTCCAGACGGTGAGGAAAACATCCTAGTCTAGCCTAGCCGTTTCTAAGAAGTCCTTGGTTGAATACTGCACTGCCGAGTAGGGACTGACGGTGCGCAATATAGAAAAGTGAAACTTAAAATGGTCCAGTTTTGGCAGTAATTACTGTAAGTAAGTGGAAAGTACATGGTATTGTGTGCGCGAGTAGTAATAAGTAGTTGCTTTGGCGGCAACAGATTTTTTTAGAAAGCAAATTAAAAAAAAACAGAAGGTAATAAGAAAAGAGTGCGGGCTAAAACAGAGTGGTTACTATTTGGAAAAAACGATGGCGTGCCTAGATCCAGGGTCCGTTGTAGCGCAATGGTCCATCTACAGAAGCTGTGCTGCTTTAATAAATAATAAAATAGCAACCCAGTCTCATAAATAAGAATGCGTTTTTGGGTATACGGAATTCAATTGCTCAAAACATTGCAATAATTGCTGGGCCGCCGCGCTGACAGGACGGACAGCGCCGACTTGTAAGAAAAATGCAGCAAACTCAGTATAAAAAACGGAGCAAGCAAAACAGATTCTGAAGCTACTTTGCGTCTCTGGGCATCGAGGGTGGCGCCTCCCAGCAGCACCTGGCAGCGCCGCCTCCGCCACCTCTAAAGCCTCCGCCGCCCGTCTTGCCGCACTTCAGTGCGCTGCAGTGCCCATCGGTGCTGATAATGATCTGAGGATTCACGGTGACGCTACGGCCCAGGCTCATTTCTTTGTCATCTTGGACGCCGCCTTCCTCGCAGCTGCCGCAGCAGTTGGTCTCGGCGGCACAAACGCAGCGAACCAGCGGCCGGATCGACTCTGGCAGCCTGTTGTCTTTGACGCAGGTGGCCACCCAGCGCACACTGCGGCGCCACTGCTCCTGCAGGTGCAAAGCATCGCACAGAGCGTCTTCAAGGCGGGCCAACCCGACGCCGCCAGACTCCTGCGCTAAGCGTTGCAAATGGCGGTGCAAAAAGTGCTGAGAAGCGCAGACTGCGCAGGAGGATTCGCTCGCTGGGCCGCTCGATCGGTCCAGGTGCTTCGGGCACAGGCGGCCGATTCCGACGCCTTCAGTTGCTTCACCGGCTTCGCCGTAGCCGACGGTGCTGGCAGACCCACCAAACTCCGAGGGTGCCACCATTGACACAAACGACGATGGCGCTCCGTTGCTCATCAGAGTATTGGTTGCCCGATTTGAGTTGCTGCCGTCCATCGCACCAGCCGCTGTCAGGGGAATCGGCGCGGTCAAGCTCCTTGAACCGTTGCATCTGCCGCCGCCGCCGCGGTCCAAGACGTGGCATTTTAACATTGGGAGGCCGGACGGGGAAGAAGTCCGAGATGAAACGGTTGAACTTGCGGCTTTGCTGTCTGCGGATGCCAGACTGTTGTGCGGTGCGTCTGTCGAAACGGATGAGCATGAGGACAGAGGTATTGCTATGAGCATGAGGACAGAGGTATTGCTATGAGCATGAGGACAGAGGTATTGCATGAGCATGAGGACAGAGGTATTGCTATGAGCATGAGGACAGCGGTATTGCTATGAGCATGAGGACAGAGGTATTGCTATGAGCATGAGGACAGCGGTATTGCTATGAGCATGAGGACAGAGGCATTGCTATGAGCATGAGGACAGAGGTATTGCTATGAGCATGAGGACAGAGGTATTGCTATGAGCATGAGGACAGAGGTATTGCTATGAGCATGAGGACAGCGGTATTGCTATGAGCATGAGGACAGAGGTATTGCTATGAGCATGAGGACAGCGGTATTGCTATGAGCATGAGGACAGAGGCATTGCTATGAGCATGAGGACAGAGGTATTGCTATGAGCATGAGGACAGAGGTATTGCTATGAGCATGAGGACATAGGTATTGCTATGAGCATGAGGACAGTGGCATTGCTATGAGCATGAGGACAGCGGCATTGCTATGAGCATGAGGACAGCGGCATTGCTATGAGCATGAGGACAGCGGCATTGCTATGAGCATGAGGACAGTGGTATTGCTATGAGCATGAGGACAGAGGTATTGCTATGAGCATGAGGACAGAGGTATTGCTATGAGCATGAGGACAGAGGTATTGCTATGAGCATGAGGACAGAGGCATTGCTATGAGCATGAGGACAGAGGCATTGCTATGATTCAATTATAAATTTCAAAATGACTCACATGTGCCGGCAGGAGTTCCGCTCGTCTCACAGACACTGCCGTTGCCTCCGGCTGTCGCTGCTGCCCTCGCTGCTCGACGCACAATCGAAGTCAGCCGCCGAGTCACCAGGACTTCGGCAATCGCGCGACAGACAGCTCGCTGAGGCGCGTCGCTTTTCGAGTTCTCAAAGCTGACGCGACTCCGTGCGCAGGTGGTGCGACCTTCCGACAACGAGAAGCTGACTGTGCCGCCAGTTCCACCGCCTGTGACGCGCCGCGAAGTGCCTTCGCTGATGTTGACAGCAGCCGATATGTCACAGTCGAAATGGCGCAGAGTATAAGGGATGTCCATAGCCGTGATGGTGTCAATGTCGCTCTTGCTCTGAAGCCGCGGCTTTTCACTGAGCTGCTGCGGATGGCCCCAAGAATTCGCGCCGCTGCTGTTGAGACACATGCAGGTCGCAACTGATGGCCTGGGAGGAATTGCGAAAGAAATTTCAGGTATTTTAAAAACTACTCGTAAACCATTATGAATCAATACCCATTAGTAGCCCTATTAATCCCTGAAAAATCTGATAAACTACATGTAGCTCGTACCTAGCCTGAAGCGATTGTCGTTGCGGCTGCGACACAGTCAAGAACGGGGGCGCCAACGTTACGGATTCGATAGCGTCGCGAACCAGCCAAGGCAGCGGGTCGTGGCGGCTGAGCGCTCCAACCAGCAGTTGGTAGACCTGGCATATCCTGCTCTTCACGGATTGAAAATGGCCGGGCGTGTGTCCCATCTCAACAGACAGAGTGTCCATCACGCTGGGAAGATAGTGCAGAGTGGACCCGAATTCTGGCAATGGGGAACGCTGCCTGTTCTGGCGTCGGTGCTGATTTCGGTTGCCATGGCCATTCGATCTGTGCTGAATAGACATGCCTACGCATGTGTATAATAAAACATCACTTGCAACTCTTGTCTATCTTGCTGGGCTATTCTAAAGCTTGGTTTCCTGGCGAAAATTTCTCGTAGTCTATGGCAGCCTTCTAGCTCATGGATGTGAATTCTGTCTTCCGCTTGCTGCATTTTTCAATACATCGCTTGATTTTGGCTTAATATAGCCTACAATAAGAGTACGAGCTAACTCGCTTTACAATTGGTAAACAAATTAAGGTTAATATCAGCATACAGCACAGCGAGTCAGGCAGACACTTGGAGCCGCTTTTGCGCACTATATACTAAAGTTGAGTTTGTTTGTTTGTTTGTTTGCTTGTAACAGAAAATCTTGCGAACGGAATGACCGATTTTCTCCGTTTTTGCACCATTAGATGGCAAATTGTCCGGAATCGGTACACGTATTTTTAATAAGCTATCCAAATTAAAGAGGCCTCTCAATTGTCAGAAAACAGGTTTTTGCCCATCTCGCTAATGTATTTTTTCGGCAGTGAGAGCTTGCAAACGGTTTTGGCCATAGATTATAATGCTAATAGCTGTAGGCTGCTTGGTTTTTATGTAGCCCACTGCTTCCTTTCCTTCTTTCTTTTCTTTGGTTTTTGAACCCTCTAATAGTGCTTTATCTATTTAGGCCCACTGTATGATGGTGCGCCGTGGCGCAAGCCATTTGAAGAGAAGCCGTGACGCAAAGAAAAGACGACTGGCCGAGTCTGCTGGAGAGCGCGATGCCCGTCTGGAAGAGCAGCGGCGGCGAGACGCCGAGCGCCGCGCTGTTGAAGACGAGGCTGAGCGGTTTGCCCGTCTGGAGGAACAGCGGCAGAGACAGGCTGACGAGGCTGAGCGGTTTGCCCGTCTGGAGGAACAGCGGCAGAGACAGGCTGAATGTCGCGTTGCTGAAGACGAGGCTGAGCGGATTGCCCGTCTGGAGGAACAGCGGCAGAGACAGGCTGAGTGTCGCGTTGCTGAATACGAGGCTGAGCGGATTGCCCGTCTGGAGGAACAGCGGCAGAGACAGGCTTTGTTTCGCGCTGCTGAAGACGAGGCTGAGCGGATTGCCCGTCTGGAGGAACAGCGGCAGAGACAGGCTTTGTTTCGCGCTGCTGAAGACGAGGCTGAGCGGATTGCCCGTCTGGAGGAACAGCGGCAGAGACAGGCTTTGTTTCGCGCTGCTGAAGACGAGGCTGAGCGGATTGCCCGTCTGGAGGAACAGCGGCAGAGACAGGCTGAGTTTCGCGCTGCTGAGGACGAGGCTGAGCGGATTACCCGTCTGGAAGAGCAGCGGCAGAGACAGGCTGATTGTCGGCGCGGTGAATCTGTCACCAGGTTACCTTGTAAGTGTGTTCGGAACAAATTTGAGAACACACCATTACTTGTGCAAAAATGCTACGGCCGTGCGCGTATCTGGTGGTTGGTTGAAAGCCTCAAATTCTATGTACAACTCAACCGACAACGAGCTCGAAATGACTCTGTCAGTGGATAAAGATGGAGTCCTTGTTGCTAGCAACGAAATTGTCCAGCAGCGCAAAGCCCAGTACACAAAAATTGGCGTTCTCTCAACCTTTACACTGAGAAAGTAAGTTAAAGTCGTACTCGTACCATTCATTCTAAGCAACATTCGTTTTGGATGTGATTAACAATTAATGGCAAAATTCTTCAATGGTCATGTAGGAAGGTTGACATTCGAGGCGTCATTTCCAGTACTATGGCGCAAAGGGAAATCCAAACAAAACGAGGAACTACCACTAACTTGGCCAAGGTGACACTGGTCGATGACTCGGCATCGTCTGTCTCCTGCACATTCTGGGCCGACAGTGCAAGTCTGGTGAATCACTGGACTGTGGGCGACACCCTAGAGGTTCAAGGAGCCCAAGTGCAAGAATATGGCAATGATATTTCGCCAAATTGTACCAGGGCCAATGTTCGCCAATATCCTGCCAATGACTCTGACTTGACGGAGTGGTTTGAAAGGGCTCAGTCGAGTCAGCAAATCTTTGAGCCAGTCCAAAAGACCCAATCGACTGCGAGACCGCCTGATAACCAGGAAGTTCGGAGGGACACATTTGTGTTCCAGTGCTCTCCTGAAATGTTCGCATCATTCCGCAATGTACAAATAATGCAAGTACGCTGCGGAGACGACGAAATTATTTTTTCGCGAGACAAACGCGGAGGCGACGTGTCACTGGGCCAAATGGAGTCTACTCCAATCGCTGGACCGTCGCATTCTACTATCAATGAGGACGATTAAAAAGAATTGTCATTGATAAAGCAACACAGTCAATCTCTGGTGTTGGGTGTTGCAGCTGCTAAGTTTAATAACAATAAAGTGCACACTGTCAATCTCCGGGGTTGGGTGTTGCAGAAGCAGCAATGTTATTCTGATAATAATTCTGATTGATTGTTGATACTAAAAAAAATAATACAATAAACGCTGTATGCATCTGATTCAGTAAAAAATAAGAGAATAATACAAAAAAAAACTATTGTTTTCAAATAAATAATATAATCAATTCATTGCTCTGAACCTGAGCATCTCCCCGGAGGGGGGCTAAAATTGCTATAATTGTCTATAGCCAACATTCTCCTTCTTACTTTTCGATCCTCTATTCTGTAATGGAGATAGCTTGAGTTCTTTCTTTCTGTGGTGTATTGTAGTGGAATAAAATATTAATGACTAAATGAATGAGACCTATGAATAAGAATGAATATAAAAATTGATTTATGAATATTCATATTGAATTATTGAGATTTTGAATTATAGATACGGTGAATAAGAGAGATTATTATGAATATTAGTTAATCAATTGCGATAAATAACTGTACTAAATACTCTCCCCGAAGGGGGGTCAACTATTGCTAGTCTAATATACTAAAGCTCGATTTGTGTGTTTGTTTGTTCATAGTGCATTTAAAAGCGAACCGTTTGGTCATTTTTTCCGCAAATTGGTTCGTTCGATTGCAAAACCAAAGTATACCTGTGAAAATGGCCATGAATGTATTATTCTAGCAGTGAGAGCAAATTTATAGTCTGTGGCTAATAATGAAGCTGGTGTTTTTAGGTGACGTGCTTCGTTCTACAACTTTTTCCATTCTATTTTGGCAAACGTGCAATCAAAGTCAAAATCTTTTCATTCAATTCAGACAGTTTATGTTAGTTCTTGGCCGGACGTGCATTCAATTCCGACAAATGTGCTTTCAAAAGCGACAATTTTCAAACAAAGCAAACAAGCTACACGAGAAACCGAGACTTTGCAATCAATTCCGACAGTTGGCTATGAATTGGCTTTTTCTGTCCTCCTATCTATGGCTCATACTGCGAAATTTCCAATCAATTCCGACAAAGTTCTATCTATTGCTATCTATGTCTATGGTAGGGAGAGAAATTGATTTCTTTTTTGACATGCAATTTTGCACTTTGCACCCTGCTTTTGACAAGCTGTAAATTTTAATCTCTAAGATAAAAAAAATTCAATGCATAACAGAATCACAAAAAACATTCAGGAATAAAACGACAACATAGCCAATTTTATTCGACCTCTGGATACCGAGATGTTTTGCGAATATTTGCTAATTAATAGTGAACTAATCTAGTAGTTAAAAACCAGAAAGTGCCTGTTTATTGTTGACAATAATTCAGTACCAATCGCACCGAATGGGCTTGAGAAATGCAAGGACTCTTATAATTCGTATATTTGAGCTTAATTATTCACAATATGTACAAACCCGGTGACATTAAGCAAAGTTTTAAAAGAACTACAGGTACTTTTGACCGCCATGACTGAACCTGCTGGCCATGCCGGCCTGCGACTTGGCCACAATGCTCTGCTTCACCTTCGAGTCCAGGCCTTTGACAACCATGTCCGTGTCCCGGTTGAACGGCACCCGGCTAGGGCCGGACGAACTGTCCGAAGACGACGAGGACGACTTTCTACTCCGTTTCTTTTTAGACTTCTTCTTCTTGTCTTTTTTCTTTTTCTTCTCCTCTTTTTTCCGTTTCTTAGCTTTCTTCTCCTCGCGCTGACGCTGCTCCAGCTCCAGCTGCTCTCTGTGCTGCAGCAGCAGCGACTGCTGCCGCTGGGAGCCGCCCCCCGGCCCGACGGCCGCCGCCAGCCGCTCCATCTCGGCGTCGTGCAGGCGGGCGCCCTGCATCTCCAGAGCGGCCTGCTGTCTACGTTCAGCGGCCGCCTGCGCGTCCTCCGCCGGCGCCGCTTCGGCTTCCTCGTCTCCATCGCCGATTCGAGTCCAGGACTTGTCCGGCTGGCCGGCCGGCCGTTTCCGTCCGGCTGTCATTAGCGACGGGGCCAGCGTTTCCGGCGGAACTAACATCCATTCTTCTCTGGCGGCGCCACTCCGCTTTTCCTGGCGCTCGTTTGGCGCCGCTGCCGCTTGAAATCGAGGGGCGTGGCGCAACTCGTCTAGAATGCGATGCTCGGACGGCAGCGGGCCGATGACCAGGCCGGCCGGGGTGGCCTCGGACGATTCGCCGGCGGCCGGTTTCGAGGACGACTTCGAGCTGGATGGTGGACTAAGCGGCTGGTCGACAAATTCAGGCGGCGGTTCGGGGCCGTACATGATCTGGCTGTTCTACATAAAGTAGGATCGAGCGAGCGACTGTTGATGACAGGGATAACAAAATCAGGCAAAAATCCAACGCTATTTAAATAGACAAAACTGAGCCTATAGTTGAGTCGCCACTCTAGCCTATGATTGAGTCGCCACTCTAACCTATGATTGAGTCATCACTCTAACCTATGATTGAGTCACCACTCTAACCTATGATTGAGTCATCACTCTAACCTATGATTGAGTCACCACTCTAACCTATGATTGAGTCACCACTCTAACCTATGATTGAGTCGCCACTCTAACCTATGATTGAGTCACCACTCTAACCTATGATTGAGTCACCACTCTAACCTATGATTGAGTCACCACTCTAACCTATGATTGAGTCATCACTCTAACCTATGATTGAGTCACCACTCTAACCTATGATTGAGTCACCACTCTAACCTATGATTGAGTCACCACTCTAACCTATGATTGAGTCATCACTCTAACCTATGATTGAGCCACCACTCTAACCTATGATTGAGTCACCACTCTAGCCTATGATTGAGTCGCCACTCTAACCTATGATTGAGTCACCACTCTAACCTATGATTGAGTCACCACTCTAACCTATGATTGAGTCACCACTCTAACCTATGACTGAGTCACCACTCTAACCTATGATTGAGTCACCACTCTAACCTATGATTGAGTCACCACTCTAACCTATGATTGAGTCACCACTCTAGCCTATGATTGAGTCGCCACTCTAACCTATGATTGAGTCACCACTCTAACCTATGACTGAGTCACCACTCTAACCTATGATTGAGTCACCACTCTAACCTATGATTGAGTCACCACTCTAACCTATGATTGAGTCACCACTCTAGCCTATGATTGAGTCGCCACTCTAACCTATGATTGAGTCACCACTCTAACCTATGACTGAGTCACCACTCTAACCTATGATTGAGTCACCACTCTAACCTATGATTGAGTCACCACTCTAACCTATGATTGAGTCACCACTCTAGCCTATGATTGAGTCGCCACTCTAACCTATGATTGAGTCACAAATCTAACCTAACCTATGTACTAGTTACGTAAATAAGTGCCTCGTTACAGATAAAATAACAAGGACAGGAAAGTATAAAAGTACAGAAAAAGCCGGCATATTGGCATATATTTAACTAGTCAGACACAATTTACAAAATGCTAAAATGAATCAAAGCTACTTTGCAATACGAATGAAACGAGCCAACATTCATTCAAAAGGTCGTGAGGAACGGGCGTAAATAACAACATAATTCAGCATAAGTATTCGCTCACTGCTAAATTGATTGATTATATGACGCTGGAAAGTTGTAAGTAACCTTTGGATTCTAGAGACACCCTTTAGATGCTTCAGAAGGAGCGTTCAGGCCTAGGTATCTACAAAGGCCAGCTTTAAAGGGGCCTTCAGGTTTTCTCGTAGATCGAGGTACTTACAGAAGTTTCTTGATGAACCTTTAGAACAGGGGGAGAGGAGAGGAGAGTGGAGATAACAATTTTGAAGCTCAGTGTATAGAACCATAATAAAAGCAGTGAAATTTCAATCAGACACCGGCTCATCAATTGTACTCCTGATGGAGCAGCAGCGCAGACTCCATAGCGCCGCATCGCAACTGCACCTGAGCAATGTCGGTTAGGCAAGCCCGAACCCGACGCAGTCGAGCTTCCAGCTGATCGACAACTTCAATCAGACGCCGACCGAGGCGATGATTCTCTTCTTCAAGTTCGGCCATTCGCTTACTATTCGAATCGGCTCTGTAGGCCTCGGGTCCCGGCAGGGAGTCAATTAGGGCCACGATAGTCTGCGCTGTTCGAGTGATCTGCTCGGCAAAGAATCTGGCGTGATCCACACCGCCTGGCGCCGGATTGCCGGCCGCTGCGCCAGTTCGATTCGCTCCGCCAACGCCGGGAAACGGCGACGGCTGGGCGGTCTGGAGCAGAATGCCCAACGCATTGTACAGATTGTCCGCCTGCGAGTTCACCGCGTCCTGCAGCTCCGTCAGGCGGTCCGCCATAGCCTGATAATTGTGTGCAGGTGGCGGTTCAGTCGCATGCCATGTCAGCACCTGTCTCTACCCTGTCAGCATCTGTCTCTACCCTGTCAGCACCTGTCTCTACCCTGTCAGCACCTGTCTCTATCCTGTCAGCACCTGTCTCTACCCTGTCAGCATCTGTCTCTATCCTGTCAGCACCTGTCTCTACCCTGTCAGCATCTGTCTCTACCCTGTCAGCACCTGTCTCTACCCTGTCAGCACCTGTCACTACCCTGTCAGCACCTGTCTCTACCCTGTCAGCATCTGTCTCTACCCTGTCAGCACCTGTCTCTAACCTGTCAGCACCTGTCAGCACCTGTCTCTACCCTGTCAGCACCTGTCTCTACCCTGTAAGCACCTGTCTCTACCCTGTCAGCACCTGTCTCTAACCTGTCAGTACCTGTCTCTAACCTGTCAGCATCTGTCTCTACCCTGTAAGCAACTGTCTCTACCCTGTCAGTACCTGTCTCTAACCTGTCAGCATCTGTCTCTACCCTGTCAGCACCTGTCTCTACCCTGTCAGCACCTGTCTCTACCCTGTCAGCACCTGTTCTCTGCCATGCCTCTATCTTGCAACCACCTATGTTTACACGGCAACTCCTGTCTGCCATATTAGCTCTCGTCTTCACCCCCTGTCAGCACCTGTGACCAACTATCACCACTATCACCTGTCTCTACTCTGTTACAACCCGAGCACTGTCACAATTTATCTCCAGTAAAAGAACAATTCTCTACCTTATTAATAGCACGGTCTTCTCATTGACTAGTCACACACACGAAAGGAAAATCTAATTTGAATATGAAAAAATAACTGAAAATCAATACAGCACGAAATTGGACAAACCGAATAAAAAATCGTTTTTTTTTTAATAGGAATGCTTAAAGTTTTTATTGATTAAACAGTGAATATACAAATATTTGCCTTATTGCGTGTATATAGTGTGCATATAAACATCCAAATACAAAATGTTTAATCAGGATTAACATTTTATACCAGCGCAAGCATAGCAAAAATGAGCTTTAAATCTAAATCTGAAATCAAGGAAGCTGCAGGAATAGCTCAGTAGCCTATTAAGTTGTTTTGGCCGAGTAAGGCCAAACGTTGAGAGTGCGGCTACGGCCCAGCAACTGAGGATCTGGGAGGCTGGCCCAGCAACTGAGGATCTGGGAGGCTGGCCCAGCAACTGAGGATCTGGAAGGCTGGCCCAGCAACTGAGGATCTGGGAGGCTGGCCCAGCAACTGAGGATCTGGGAGGCTGGCCCAGCAACTGAGGATCTGGGAGGCTGGCCCAGCAACTGAGGATCTGGGAGACTGGCCCAGCAATTGACACTCTGGGGAGACTGGCCCAGCAATTGACACTCTGGGGAGACTGGCCCAGCAATTGACACTCTGGGGAGACTGGCCCAGCAATTGACACTCTGGGGAGACTGGCCCAGCAATTGACACTCTGGGGAGACTGGCCCAGCAACTGAGGATCAGGGAGGCTGGCCCAGCAATTGACACTCTGGGGAGACTGGCCCAGCAACTGAGGATCAGGGAGGCTGGCCCAGCAATTGACACTCTGGGGAGACTGGCCCAGCAATTGACACTCTGGGGAGACTGGCCCAGCAATTGACACTCTGGGGAGACTGGCCCAGCAACTGAGGATCAGGGAGGCTGGCCCAGCAATTGACACTCTGGGGAGACTGGCCCAGCAATTGACACTCTGGGAGGCTGGCCCAGCAACTGAGGATCTGGGAGGCTGGCCCAGCAGCTTAAGATCTGGGAGGATGGCCTAGCAACTGACGATCTAGGAGGTTGGCCCAGCAACTGAGGATTTGGGAGGCTGGCCCAGCAACTGACATTCTGGGATGACGGATCAGCAATTGAGGATCTTGGAGGCTGGCCCAAAAGCGTGGGTGTCCGGAAAGTTCGGACACTTAATCTCAGAGCAGAAACGGATGCAGCTGCAGACACAACTTTGGTGTCAGTTAGAAGCGGTACATTTCTTCGTTCTAATAAATTTAATAGCATATGTTTTAGTCATTCCATACAAAGTTATGCTTGAAAAACCATCGCAATGTCACCGATAGTCTTGCAGTGAAAGTGGCAACGGATATAAAAAGCGATGGTTAGTGCTTATAAAAACATTGCCAGCCTTCTCAACACATAGTCCACACCTGTAGCAGCACACTTCTTCCCCATCGCTTGAGCATCCCATCAATCGCATCAGAACGGCATTGTTATGAAAAACCATGAGAGACTGCGCTGGACCTTGTCATCCAAATTATCCCCGCTGGCATCAACTCAGCAATGGAATGATTGATACACGCAGAACTAAATGCGAATTCGAATATTGGAACCAAATGGCCAACTGTTGTGCCGAATGACAATGAAAAGCAATCAAGCAAAAATTACATAGAAAGACGCAAAGGTACGCAAGCACAGGCACAAATGTGATTTATAAATCAAAACGATTGAGCAGACAAGTTGTCTAAAAGGCCGCAGATGATGGACACTTGCCGGGACAGCAGTCTCATAGGCGTCGTCTCGCCAGATTTTGTGGTGCCGCGAACTTCCAGAGTGTCTGGCGCGATCTCCGACCAGTTAAAGTTCGGATAGTGAAACGAGTATAGGAAGCGCTTGCTGGGGTCGCCAAGCAGGTGCAGGCCGATGTCATTGACGCCTATGAATACCTGCAGATTGATGATAGATGTGAGCAGATTGATGACACAAATGTGAGTAGATTGGTGACACAAATGTGAGCAGATTGATGACAGATGTAAGCAGATTGATGACACAAATGTGAGTAGATTGATGACAGATGTAAGCAGATTGATGACACAAATGTGAGAAGATTGGTGACACAAATGTGAGAAGATTGATGACACAAATGTGAGAAGATTGGTGACACAAATGTGAGAAGATTGATGACACAAATGTGAGAAGATTAATGACACAAATGTGAGCAGATTGATGACACAAATGTGAGCTGATTGATGACACAAATGTGAGCTGATTGATGACACAGATGTGAGCTGATTGATGACACAGATGTGAGCAGATTGATGACACAAATGTGAGCTGATTGATGACACAAGTGTGAGCAGATTGATGACACAAATTTAAGCAGATTGATGACACAAATGTGAGCAGATTGATGACACAAATGTGAGCAGATTGATGACACAAATGTGAGCAGATTGGTGACACAAATGTGAGTAGATTGATGACACAAGTGTGAGCAGATTGATGACACAAATGTGAGCAGATTGATGACAAAAATTTAAGCAGATTGATGACACAAATGTGAGCAGATTGATGACAAAAATTTAAGCAGATTGATGACACAAATGTGAGCAGATTGATGACACAAATGTGAGTAGATTGATGACACAAATGTGAGTAGATTGATGACACAAATGTGAGCAGATTGATGACACAAATGTGAGTAGATTGATGACACAAATGTGAGTAGATTGATGACACAAATGTGAGTAGATTGATGACACAAATGTGAGTAGATTGATGACACAAATATGAGCAGATTGATGACACAAATGTGAGCTGATTGATGACACAAATGTGAGCTCATTGATGACACAAATGTGAGCAGATTGATGACACAAATATGAGCAGATTGATGACACAAATGTGAGCTGATTGATGACACAAATGTGAGTAGATTGATGACACAAATGTGAGCTGATTGATGACACAAATGTGAGCAGATTGATGACAAAAATGTGAGCAGATTGATGACACAAATGTGAGCTCATTGATGACACAAATGTGAGCAGATTGATGACACAAATTTGAGCAGATTGATGACACAAATGTGAGCTGATTGATGACACAGATGTGAGCAGATTGATGACACAAATGTGAGCTGATTGATGACACAAGTGTGAGCAGATTGATGACACAGATGTGAGTAGATTGATGACACAGATGTGAGTAGATTGATGACACAAATGTGAGCAGATTGATGACACAAGTGTGAGCAGATTGATGACACAAGTGTGAGCAGATTGATGACACAAATGTGAGCTGATTGAGGACACAAGTGTGAGCAGATTGATGACACAGATGTGAGTAGATTGATGACACAGATGTGAGTAGATTGATGACACAAATGTGAGCAGATTCATGACACAGATGTGAGTAGATTGATGACACAGATGTGAGTAGATTGATGACACAGATGTGAGTAGATTGATGACACAGATGTGAGCAGATTGATGACACAAATGTGAGCTGATTGATGACACAAATGTGAGTAGATTGATGACAAAAATTTAAGCAGATTGATGACACAAATGTGAGCAGATTGATGACACAGATGCGAGCAGATTGATGACACAAATGTGAGCAGATTGATGACACAAATGTGAGCAGATTGATGACACAGATGTGAGTAGACCGAAGAGCCCAAAACCAGAGAATTTCATTGCCATTAGACACGAACTAACCTGAATGGGTTGCCTGGGAGCTCTGTGCTGACTAAACTCGCCAGACATAGTTGACAGTTGGCCAGTAAAGAATACGGAGTTAAACACGGCCAGTCGGCGGCAGACGGTGAGAAATCTTGTGTGACATTCGCTAAGACTGAGCGCTTCAAGTTCCCGGCGCAAACCGCTGCTGCTGTACCGCTTAGCAACTGCGCTGGTCAGGCCGGCTGGCAGGCGAGACACCCGGCGGCTTGGCTCGGGCAGTACGCCAGCTAGATTCTGTTCGCTCTGTAGGAAAGCTTTAACCCGACGGCCGTCAATTGTGCACTGGGCGTGGGCTAGCAGGCAAGATATCAGCACCATGTCGTCCTGGTCGCAGGGCAGAAAGCCGTTTAGATAACCGTTTCTGGCCTGAAATGTTTATTAGTTAAGAACAGAAAATTGGGAGGCTGAACTGCCTGCTCAGGAGGATTTCTGTCAACAAGGAACTCCCTGCTCATAGGGATTTCTGTCAACAAGGAACTGCCTGCTCAGGAGGATTTCTGTCAACAAGGAACTGCCTGCTCAGGAGGATTTCTGTCAACAAGGAACTGTCTGCTCAGGAGGATTTCTGTCAACAAGGAACTGCCTGCTCAGGGGGATTTCTGTCAACAAGGAACTGTCTGCTCAGGGGGATTTCTGTCAACAAGGAACTGTCTGCTCAGGGGGATTTCTGTCAACAAGGAACTGTCTGCTCAGGGGGATTTCTGTCAACAAGGAACTGCCTGCTCAGGGGGATTTCTGTTAACAAGGAACTGTCTGCTCAGGGGGATTTCTGTCAACAAGGAACTGCCTGCTCAGGAGGATTTCTGTCAACAAGGAACTGCCTGCTCAGGAGGATTTCTGTCAACAAGGAACTGCCTGCTCAGGAGGATTTCTGTCAACAAGGAACTGTCTGCTCAGGGGGATTTCTGTCAACAAGGAACTGCCTGCTCAGGGGGATTTCTGTTAACAAGGAACTGTCTGCTCAGGGGGATTTCTGTCAACAAGGAACTGTCTGCTCAGGGGGATTTCTGTCAACAAGGAACTGCCTGCTCAGGGGATTTCTGTCAACAAGGAACTGTCTGCTCAGGGGGATTTCTGTCAACAAGGAACTGTCTGCTCAGGAGGATTTCTGTCAACAAGGAACTGCCTGCTCAGGAGGATTTCTGTCAACAAGGAACTGCCTGCTCAGGAGGATTTCTGTCAACAAGGAACTGTCTGCTCAGGGGGATTTCTGTCAACAAGGAACTGCCTGCTCAGGGGGATTTCTGTTAACAAGGAACTGTCTGCTCAGGGGGATTTCTGTCAACAAGGAACTGCCTGCTCAGGGGATTTCTGTCAACAAGGAACTGTCTGCTCAGGGGGATTTCTGTCAACAAGGAACTGCCTGCTCAGGAGGATTTCTGTCAACAAGGAACTGCCTGCTCAGGAGGATTTCTGTCAACAAGGAACTGCCTGCTCAGGAGGATTTCTGTCAACAAGGAACTGTCTGCTCAGGAGGATTTCTGTCAACAAGGAACTGCCTGCTCAGGGGGATTTCTGTTAACAAGGAACTGCCTGCTCAGGGGGATTTCTGTCAACAAGGAACTGCCTGCTCAGGGGGATTTCTGTTAACAAGGAACTGTCTGCTCAAGGGGATTTCTGTCAACAAGGAACTGTCTGCTCAGGGGGATTTCTGTCAACAAGGAACTCCCTACTCAGGGGGATTTCTGTCAGCAAGGAATAAGAAAAACAAGTCAGTAGTCACTACTGTTGGTCTCTTGCCCTTCCAGATAGTGAAATTCGCCACTCTCCCACTAACCTCGTGAAACAGAAAAGTCTCAGCCGTGTCGCTATGGCCCTGTTTCTCGGCGTCCAATCGGCACAGAGCGTTTCGCCTTAAAAACAGTTTCGGATCCTCTTTCATAGGATTGGCCGAGGTGAATAGCGGCACAGTTTTACTGCGCCAATCGCGCATCAGCTGCACTGGCTTGTGCATTGGTTTCAGTTGCAATCTGAGATTCTGGCTGCACACCCACAGTGTGAACAGGTTGTCGCGGGGGTCCGTCAGGCCCAAGCTGCCCATGATGCGCAGATGGAGCTGACGGACAGTTGTGGCATCTCGGTAAGGCAGAATCATCAGGTGCAATGAGCCATCAACTAGGTGCACCGGCACCGAGCTGAGATTCGGTCGTTGGAAATTTTCTAACAGCGATGCGGTTGACTGCTGATGCTCTCTCGTTGGGAAATTCTCCTCACTGCGCTGGCACAGTTCCAGCGGGGTCAGGCCGAACCCGTCGGTGAGGTTGTGGTCAATGTCGGGATAGCGCAGCAGCTCCAGCACGCACTCGTATCTGGGGGGACAGTTGGCCAGGTAGGATTATTAGCTGCGGGACAGTTCGCTGGCCACACCTACCGCCCAACACCCAAGCTCAACTCTGTTCAGCAGGATCCGCCCCCTCCCCCAACTCTAGCTACAGCCTCAACAGGATCCGCCCCCAACTCTAGCTACAGCCTCAACAGGATCCGCCCCCTCCCCCCAACTCTAGCTACAGCCTCAACAGGATCCGCCCCCAACTCTAGCTACAGCCTCAACAGGATCCGCCCCCTCCCCCCAACTCTAGCTACAGCCTCAACAGGATCCGCCCCCCTCCCCCCAACTCTAGCTACAGCCTCAACAGGATCCGCCCCCAACTCTAGCTACACCCTCAACAGGATCCGCCCCCCTCCCCCCAACTCTAGCTACAGCCTCAACAGGATCCGCCCCCCTCCCCCCAACTCTAGCTACAGCCTCAACAGGATCCGCCCCCAACTCTAGCTACAGCCTCAACAGGATCCGCCCCCTCCCCCCAACTCTAGCTACAGCCTCAACAGGATCCGCCCCCAACTCTAGCTACAGCCTCAACAGGATCCGCCCCCAACTCTAGCTACAGCCTCAACAGGATCCGCCCCTCCCCCCAACTCTAGCTACAGCCTCAACAGGATCCGCCCCCCTCCCCCCAACTCTAGCTACAGCCTCAACAGGATCCGCCCCCTCCCCCAACTCTAGCTACAGCCTCAACAGGATCCGCCCCCTCCCCCAACTCTAGCTACAGCCTCAACAGGATCCGCCCCCTCCCCCCAACTCTAGCTACAGCCTCAACAGGATCCGCCCCCTCCCCCAACTCTAGCTACAGCCTCAACAGGATCCGCCCCCCTCCCCCCAACTCTAGCTACAGCCTCAACAGGATCCGCCCCCTCCCCCAACTCTAGCTACAGCCTCAACAGGATCCGCCCCCTCCCCCCAACTCTAGCTACAGCCTCAACAGGATCCGCCCCCTCCCCCCAACTCTAGCTACAGCCTCAACAGGATCCGCCCCCCTCCCCCCAACTCTAGCTACAGCCTCAACAGGATCCGCCCCCAACTCTAGCTACAGCCTCAACAGGATCCGCCCCCTCCCCCCAACTCTAGCTACAGCCTCAACAGGATCCGCCCCCCTCCCCCCAACTCTAGCTACAGCCTCAACAGGATCCGCCCCCAACTCTAGCTACACCCTCAACAGGATCCGCCCCCCTCCCCCAACTCTAGCTACAGCCTCAACAGGATCCGCCCCCCTCCCCCCAACTCTAGCTACAGCCTCAACAGGATCCGCCCCCAACTCTAGCTACAGCCTCAACAGGATCCGCCCCCAACTCTAGCTACACCCTCAACAGGATCCGCCCCCAACTCTAGCTACACCCTCAACAGGATCCGCCCCCAACTCTAGCTACAGCCTCAACAGGATCCGCCCCCAACTCTAGCTACAGCCTCAACAGGATCCGTCCCCAACTCTAGCTACAGCCTCAACAGGATCCGCCCCCAACTCTAGCTACAGCCTCAACAGGATCCGTCCCCAACTCTAGCTACACCCTCAACAGGATCCGTCCCCAACTCTAGCTACAGCCTCAACAGGATCCGCCCCCAACTCTAGCTACAGCCTCAACAGGATCCGCCCCCAACTCTAGCTACAGCCTCAACAGGATCCGCCCCCAACTCTAGCTACAGCCTCAACAGGATCCGCCCCCAACTCTAGCTACAGCCTCAACAGGATCCGCCCCCAACTCTAGCTACAGCCTCAACAGGATCCGCCTCCCCCCGACCCCCCAACTCTAGTTACATACCGCAGGATCCGCCCCTCCTGTTACACTGACCCAACTCAGGATCCGCTCCTCCTGTTACACTGACCCAACTCAGGATCCGCTTCTCCTGTTACACTGACCCAACTCAGGATCCGCTCCTCCTGTTACACTGACCCAACTCAGGATCCGCTCCTCCTGTTACACTGACCCACCACAAAATCCACCCTTCCTGCACTGCTCCGAAATTGAAGCGACTCTCGTCACTCTCATATATCTCAATAATCCCAGCTCACCTGCCAGACAGAATGGCCAGATGCAGCGCAGTTCGCCCATAGAAATCGGTGAGCAAATTTGGCGGAAAAGCGCCGTCGCGAACAAACGCTTGGACGCAGCCAACGTGGCCGTACCAGGCGGCGTAGTGCAAGGCATTCCAACCAGCCGGATCTTTGCCCAACGGGAAGGCGGACTCGCGCAACAATCTAGTGACACTGTCCGGTTCGTTAGCGTACACAACCTGATGAAGCGGCAGACCGGATAGCCAGTCCGCGCCGCCAGCATGCGCCTGAAGCTCCTGCTCGGGGAATAGAGTTGGCGCTAGGCGCCTAGCCCGATCTAATCGAGGCTCCTGCTTGCCAGCAAACGGATTTCGAACAAAGGCGTCAACTCGAGGCTCGTAAATTGCGAATTCGTCGCCTGCCCACGGGCTGGGCACGAATATGTCAACTAAAGCCGCCTCGCTAGTGTCCAATCTTTCCACTGAGGCTGAGTTGGGACTGAGAAATCGACGACCGTCCATTGGATAATCAGCCGAGGGTGCCGGAAGTGTGGCCGCGTAAACCGGATGCTGACTGTGCTGCTGATGATGCTGCGGATGCTGCGTCTGATGCTGAGGCTGATGCTGTTGGCTAGGGTTCTGATGCTTATTTAGATGCTCCAGGCTGACTGATTTCTGTCTGGCCTCGTTGAAACTAAACAGCCGGCGTAGGCCGCCGCTGTTCCGGCTTCGTTCCTGCAGCCAAATATAGGCGAATTCTACGAACCGATTAGTCCGGCTAGCGTGGTCCAATTTATGGAGCCCCTCGCGCAGCGTCCGCATAGAAACGAATCGATGCTTGCCGCCAATAGGGCTGGCCGCCCGAATGTCAAGTCTGCGATCGCTGGGCAGCAAAGCGAGCACTAGGGAGCAGCGGTCGCCGACGCCTTCGTCAGTTGCTAAAGCATCAATAAGCAGCTGCAGATTGGCTGACGCGGCCTCATTGCCGGGTAAAATGGAGCGCAGAAAGCCCTGCACAGCCGACGGTATTTTGCCTGCTGTTGCCCGAACAACAGGCACCTCATAGTGCTGGCCAGCCGGGTCAAGCGGAGCCACTAGTGTCTCAACACCTTCAGACACAGAGTCTGAACCGCTGTGACGAAGTGCCAGGACGGCTACGTCTACAGTTGATGAGCCTGACATTTGAGTGGAGACAGTTGTCAGTTTTTTTTATTAAAAATCGAATTAGCCACTTAGCTGCCAGTGAGACGGGGCAGCCTTGCTGAAAGTATCAAAGTATTTCAAGTAAACAGAAGTAAAAAGAAGGCATAAAATCAACAAGGTCTGCATAGAGAAAGAGGAGTCAATATCATCCCCTAGAAATCAGCAGAACATCTTAAATTCATCAAGCCAAACCAACTTATCTTGCAATTATCAGTTTGTTTTTATCCTGAACAGCTAGCTATTAACAATTAAAAGGGACTATCAACTTAAGCTCATCAACTTTTCACAGTTTTTGTTACGATGTAAATACTGCCAGTGAGGGGGGCCGTAGCCCAGCGGTAGCGCAGCTGCTCTGGTGTGCCAGCGACCCAGGCTCGATTCCAAGTGCAGTCACATTAATTTGGGGCTGAATTGGAATCTCGGCTTGGCTCTGCTCGTGCAATTAACGGCCTTGAGAGCCAACCCCCCAAGGCGCAGTGAAGTGTACATGCCTAACGATAATATAAAGTTAGGGCCGCTGTACATTCCTATGTGAGTGTGTGCCTGCGTACATATCCACGCGCTTGTATGCCTGCTCAAGGGAGTTGGCGGAATGGGCAGTAATGCCTCTTGCCGGTTGTGTGCCTATGTCGCTTAAAGTGCGCCAGGGTGGACATAACCCCCTTGCCTCTAATAAAAATAAATACTGCCAGTGTTATTCTCCAGTTACTATGTAAATAGTACTAGACTAGCAATCTAGTGCCCCCTTTGGGGTGCCCAATAAGCAAGGAGCAAAAATGATTCATGGAAAACAATTAAAAAAGAACATTATCTTAAGAACCAATTCCCTTCTTTAGTTTTAAAAATCATCTTATTCAAGTAAAACTGTCACAGACAAAGATGTTTGTTATGAATCTCTTTTTTTCTAAAAGTAACAAAGACAACAAAATAAAGCTTTTGATGTAACCACACTCTGGTCGCGGGGTCTGGTGGGGGAAACTTTTCGGAATCTCCCAGATCTCCTTTGACCCACTGAGCAGAGCTGTAGAGACTGGGCCAGGCCAACTGACTCCCGCTCTGTTGCATCCCTCCTGCTGTCTTGTTTCCGTCTCCCACTCAGCCATGCCCACACGTGCCTTTCCGGAGTCCTCTTTTCTTTCTGCACCTCACCTATCTCCCCGTTTCCCATGCGCCCTACCCTATTTATCATGTACCTCTCCTGTTTCCCATCTTTTTGTCGTGCTTCAGCACGTTTTTCTTGCTCTGTCCCCTCCTCAACCCATGCTTACTTACAGTATTGCTTGGGCTCACCGTCGCCCCATCTCCTTTTAAAATCCCAAACGGTCACGCAAGGCTTCTGACCCTCCTTCACCCCGATAACTCATCACCCCTCTTGTGCAACCTTTTCTCATGCCAAGATTTCTCATGTGACACCCACCCCTTCTCTGCTCCTATTGTTCTCGTTTTCGCACCAAATTATCACATTTCCCCGATTTTCTCGTTCTTTTGTTCTCCTTTTTGCACCCAATAAGCACATTTTCTCCAATGTTTGTTTTTCTATTGTTCTCATTTCTCCCCAATTATCTCCAATTTCTATTTCTTTGTTCTCGCTCTGAATCCTATTGTTCTCAATGTTTGCTTGAGCAACATTTCTTCGACCCCCAGCTGTGCTCATTTTCCCCCCAACCCTCCTCCAGATTGTGCAATTTTCCCATATCTCATGTTGCTATGGCATTCTCATGCTTCTTATCATGACTCATTCTGACATCATTTCTCACGTGACCTCATCATAGAGGTCACGAGGACTATTTAAGGAAGTGATTTTTGGCATGAGAACCTCCGTACTGTGTCACCTCTTCGAAGTCGTCCTTCTCGTCCTATCTTTGGACTTGTCGTCAGACGCCAGTCTGACCCCCCCCATTCGTCTATAGGACAAATCTCTGCCGGTCCGCGGTCTCATACCGCCAAGTTCCCTTAGCTCCCCAAGCGAGCTCATCTGCCGGACCGCGGTCTGATACCGTCCAGCATCCTCAGCATCACCTGAGCTATATCAGCACCTTGTCACCTTAGCGATTTGCCACTTCACTACCTGCCTGTCTGCAGTCTATAGCCGCCCTAGGTCACTCCATCTCTCTCTCTCTCTCTCTCTCTCTCTCTCTCTCTCTCTCTCTCTCTCTCTCTCTCTCTCTCTCTCTCTCTCTCTCTCTCTCTCTCTCTCTCTCTCTCTCTCTCTCTCTCTCTCTCTCTCTCTGTGCAGCTGCCAGTGAGTTCCTATACTGATTTGCACTCTAATTGCCTTTGCTTATCCGGGGTTTGCTTGTTTCCCATTGTTTGATTAGAGAACTAAGCCAATTGTGTACCATACCTTTGCTTTATCTTTATTCAATTGTGAAGCTGCCTAATTGCATGTTTATTTTGCCTAAGGGCCTAATTATTAACAATTACTAAACTCCTCATATTTCACACATTTACCATCATTTCACTCATGGCTTACTGAGCCTTTCTCCCTGGGTGGCAAAGCATAAAAAAGTTTGGGTAAGCTAATGGCCTCTCCCCGTGCAAAGCCTACCTGTTATGCGTGCTATGGGTCTGTGTGTGCGTGCAGTAGAGGGAAATAGTGGGTCATGGCACAGAATGGCTGTAGGAAGGTTGCAACACCCTGCTTACGCGTTCCTTCGCCCTGAGCAATCTAAGCTATAGCTAGTACATGTTCATCTCACACTACTTTTAATAAAGTAATTGAAGCCGCAAGTCTGCCTTATTCACAGCTACAAAGGATCCCCTGCTGAGAAATCTTCCAGAGCAAGCATCCTCCCAGATAGCAAGCATCCCCCAAATAGTAAAGCATCTTCTAGATAACAAGCATCTACTAGACACCAAGTAGCTAATGCAAATATTTTTCTGCTAATACAATAATTGCTTTCTTAGGTAGTACAATAATCTATCTCAGCCAGTGCAAAAATCTCTTCTTATCAAGTGTAAAAATTGATGTTTCAGCTAGTGCAATAGTCCCTTTCTAAGCTAGTGCAATAATCCTGGGCGTGTCAAGTGCAATAATCATTGGTTTATCAAGTGTAATAATTCTTGGCTTATCAAGTGCAATAATCTTTGGCTTATCAAGTGCAATAATCCTTGGTTTATCAAGTGCAATAATCCTTGATTTATCAAGTGTAATAATCCTTGGTTTATCAAATGCAATAATCTTTGGCTTATCAAGTGTAATAATCCTTGGTTTATCAAGTGTAATAATCCATTGTTTATCAAGTGCAATAATCCTTGGCTTATCAAGTGCAAAAATCCTTGGTTTATCAAGTATAATAATCCTTGGTTTATCAAGTGCAGAATTACTTGTTTATTAAGTGCTTGGTTTACTAGTCCATTAAAAAAACTTTTAATAAAAAATTATACTGAAATTTGAATCAAGGTTGCTATATTAGCAATTTATTTTGTTTACATGTAGGCTAGCTCTCATTGAATTTATAAATGAATTTGTAGCATTAATAATTCAATACTCATACCAAGTCAATTATGACATAATCAATTTGTCAGGCAAGTCAATACTAGTCTCTATTAAAGTTAGCAATTTGATTACATAATATAAATCAAGTCTTGTGCTATGTTTCCTAACTGCGTTTTCAATACTCTGGCACAATTTAATTCAGTATCAAAATTCAGCCAATATATAGATTAAATATATAAAAAGTCTAATGTAATATGCAGGGATTCCCCAAGCAATATTCAAGATTGATATTCGGGAATAACAAAAATCTCTGCTTTTAAAGCACTAAACGCCATGATTTTTTTACAGAAAAAACATCACTTACGAGATAAACCGACTTGAAAAAAAGTACGGTTACAGATTGAAAGGATTTTTTACAAATTGCAAAAAACTGGTGCTTCTTTATCTCCAAAATGTATTAGATTGATATTCGATTTCGAGTACTTCTGCTTGCTCTCTGTCGCTGAAAATTGACATGCAGGACTTCACCCAGACACTAAGCGATTATCATAACTCAAAGCTTCATGCTCGAGAACTATTCGAGAAAAACTGATGTTCCTATATCCACAATGTATTAGATTGATATTCAATTTTGAGTACTTCTGCTTGCTCTGTCGCTAAAAATTGACATGCAGGACTTCACCTAGACACTAAGCAATTATCATAACTCAAACCAAACTCAAAGCTTCATGCTCGAGAACTATTTGAGAAAAACTGATATTTCTACATGTACATGTACATGTATCTCCACAGTGCATTAGATTGGGATAATAATTTTGTTCATTTGTGTGAATACATAGTAAGATGTTTGCAACCATGATGTACATATATTGGCTGATTTACAATTTTTTTAAAGATTCTCTACAAACTAGTAAACACTGACTCATTGGGTTCAATCAGTTAAATTGATTCATTAAGCCATGCAGCACTATTAAACTTTTTTGCATTGTGTACACTGACCTGCCTACTTGGACTGTTTGTACAGTTTCATGCCGTGCAATCAAACATCGGTACATCCATATTTTCGGCGCTGAAATACTTTTTGCACTGCACATTTGACTGATATATTTTTTGGACAGGGCTGGATACAATTTTGCGTCAAATTGAACCCACTCAAAATCACTCTGTAGCTACTGATTTTGAAAATAAGCTTAGAAGAAAATTTGCTGCATCTAATTATTAGTTTCACAAATTGTTTCAGGAATAGTTTCATATTCACGAATGACAGGCTTCGTTGTTAGGTCATTTCTCTTCTTTGTATATTGCTTATTGTTGGCTCAAAGTATTCCGCCAAAAGATGAGGTAAGCCACTTTTTGTCCCTGTGTCACATCTTAATCTTTGTGGCATAGTAGCCATTTGTAAATTTTATTTCATTGCTACAAAATGCCTCAAAATTTGGATGATTTACAGATCAATAGCATTGTGACTGATGGAATAAAAAAGTTTACAATGCCTCGTAGTTTTAAAGCTTCAGCTCCCATCTTCTGCTACATCGCAGAATGACTAAATTTGAAGAATACCATACGCAATCGAGCCATGATGTTCCACTGGATACGCAAAAGAACAAAAGAAAAAAATGAATTGGCCGGATTGACTGGAACTTTCTCTGAGGGCCGCATTCCTTTGATTAGTACTCCCCCTAGACCTTCTAAGGGTCACTCTCCTCCGGTTAGCACTCCCCCTAGACCTTCTGAGGGTCACCCTCCTCTGGTTAGCATTCCCCCTAGACCTTCTGAGGGTCACCTTCCTCCAGTTAGCACTCCCCCTAGACCACACACTAAGCAAGACGATTCTTTTAGTTGTGGTGCCTTTGTCTGCTTGTATGCCAGAAGCATAATTCTTGGTAGGGAGCTACAATATCAGAAAGCAGGCAAAGACTTTCTTGAGAAAGTGCATTGTTACATATGGAAAGTAATCAGTAACAACTCCGTTGATAGCAACCAAGGTTCTTGTGCCATTTGTCAAGCAGAAGAGCCGCCAAAAGCAGATGGTGTAGCAACAATTGATTGGGTGAGTTGTAAAATTCTTGTACGTATAAATACCTCTGTGCCAAATATCCATATATATGTACTCACTTTACCTTTACTTCTTGTACATGCACTACAGTAGATCAAGTGCTCATCCTGTCTTGACTGGATCCACTGCATCTGTGCATCCACAACACAAGAAGAGGAAAACTTCTGCTGCTCGACCTACATCAATTTACTCAGCTGATCGATTACTATACAATTCAATGGCCTAACTTTGTGCAGCATTAAATATGCATGACTATTAGACTATAGTCTAATGATTTACTTAAATGATAAGACTAAAGAGCTAATTGAGTTTCATCTAAATTATAATTTATTCAGTGCAAATAAATGCTTAGTGTCTGGGTGAAGTCCTGCATGTCAATTTTCAGCGACAGAGAGCAAGCAGAAGTACTCGAAATTGAATATCAATCTAATACATTATGGAGATAGTAATATCAGTTTTTCTCGAATAGTTCTTGAGCATGAAGCTTTGAGTTCGGTTTGAGTTATGATAATTGCTTAGTGTCTAGGTGAAGTCCTGCATGTCAATTTTTAGTGACAGAAAGCAAGCAGAAGTACTCGAAATTGAACATCAATCTAATACATTGTGGAGATAGGAACATCAGTTTTTCTCGAATAGTTCTCGAGCATGAAGCTTTGAGTTTGGTTTGAGTTATGATAATCACTTAGTGTCTAGGTGAATTCCTGCATGTCAATTTTCAGCGACAGAGAGCAAGCAGAAGTACTCGAAATTGAATATCAATCTAATATATTGTGGAGATAAGGAAGCACCAGTTTTTTGCAAATTGTAAAAAAATCCTTTTAATCTGTAGCTGTAATTTTTTTCAAGTCGGTTTATCTTGTGGGTGATGTTTTTCTGTAAAAAATCATGGCGTTTAGTGCTTTAAAAGCAGAGATTTTTGTTATTTCCAAATATCAATCTTGAATATTGCTTGGAGAATCCCTGCATTAGTGTAATGCAATCTATTCAAAATCAAAATTCAACCAATCAATTTTTTTAGCATACATAATACATTTCAAGTTGAAAAAGCTGCTTGACCTTTGCAAATATTTAATCCCTTTAGCATTGAGTAATTTTTTTAGCCACAATGCATGTACCATCCCAGAAATTTTTTTATTGAATGGTATATATTTGAAGAAAATTGGTTGAGCCATTTTTTTCTAAATGATCGTACACCCATTTATTTAACTACTTACCCAGATAGATAGAAAGATACTAATAGACCATTTTTAGTATATGGATTATAGATATTTACATACTAATAAAAATACATAATTGATAAATTGTTTTTTATTTTTATAATGAATAATAAGTTAAAACAACTTTAAGGTAACTGAAGTATAGGCATGATTTATAGATGTTTATAGCTATAGCACCTTGTTATTACTATTAATTATGCAAAATATGAAGGGTGTTTCAAAAGAAACAAGAATTAGACATATCTTTCAAAATAATAGATTGTGTTCAAATATAGGCAAACTATAGCTATATGTAATGTAGGCTATCTTCTAGTTTCGTTCGTTTAATTCAAACACCCACCCCCCACCACCCTTGAATAGAGGGCGAAATAATTCCGGAAATAATTAAACGAACGAAACTGAAGGATAGCCGTAATGTAATATGTAATGTATTATAGTGTTTAACAACAGTATTCATTTTATTTATACCATGTTAATAACAACAAAAATATTTAGATAGTATAGGGCCTAGTACTATGAAAAATCTTAACATTAGTTACAGTAGACACAGTAGACTAGGAAGACTAGTAGGTAGAATTAATCGAACAAAATCAAATAATCAGAGATTAAAATTTAAGCTTTGTTTGCAAAAAATACACAAAAGTGATATCAGATCGACATTTTCTCTATAAGTCAGGTCAGAAATAAATTTATAAAAAAAAGAAAGAAAACTTTGTCCTAGATACTAGGGGCCCTAGGGCCTAGGATCATGTTGCTAGCACAAGCGCGAAGCGCACCGGCGGCAGGGATCACTAACTACTGAATTCACCGGCTGTTGGGTTCACCGGATTTTTAACTTTATTTTTAAGGCTTAAAAATATACATAATCGATAGCGCAAGTAAAACTAGAGATGCGCCTAGATTTTTGGCTCTGCGCGTTGCCCCTGGACATCAGGAGGGCGATTTTTGTAGGGATTTTGCAGGGATCTCAATTATTCCATAGAAACTGCTAATTTTAAATTTCATTAAGTTTATGTGTTAGCAATTACTTGATTTCTTAGACAAAATTTTAAATCAAATTGTTAGAATTTTTTTTTATATAGAAAAATAAATATTACTACTAAAATAAAATTATGTAGTGATTTATATTGTTTATTTATGTTCTTTTCTAGAAAAGGTTCGTCACTTTAAAACTTTGAAAATGTGACAATAACGTTTTCTTTTTGACAATAATGTGACAATAGCGGCAAGTCTCTTCTTTAAAATGACATAAACCGCAATTGATTTGAATTTATATTTTAAGATATGTGCACTTGAGTAGAGGGAGATTGGTCATAGACTTATAGAACCTCAAATACAAGTGTACCTGCTAAAATTAGCATTCTGCTCAATGACAATTGATATTTTTGCATGCATGAGTTGTTTTTTTGATCAAATGTGACACAGTGAAAAGCTTACTCAAAATAATATGGCTGCACCAGTTGTGTCAAATATCTTCATTGCTCAAGTTTGATCCATCAATTGTCAAATGGACATGCATTCAAAGACAGTAGTGGCATGGCATGCCATCTTTACACTTTAGAGCTCTGGCTGCAAAGCAGCTGACATTCACAGGCAACTCTGAATTGCAGTTCAGAGGTAGAAGAACTGACATGAACTGACTAAAGGTCAGGATGCTCTGAGATCCATGCTAGCGGTGGCCTCATCTCAGATCCATTCTCTACTTGATTGATGAAGACTGCCTCCAAAGCATCCACAAAATAGCTGATAGACTAGATTGCTTAAAGTCCACTTCTTGACTTACTTGACTTAGCTGGAGGGGGTGTCTGGGGGATGCAGCAAGGAGGCAGCATGTTGGCGCGCTCATTGCCAAGGAAACTGGTATGACCTGGGATCCATCTGAGCTCAACCTGGTTGCCTTGCCTAGACCTGGAGCTGGTAGTGCTGCGGCAGAGGGCCTGAAGGGCTGCTTGGCTATCAGTATCAGAGTGAAAAATAAATTTCCGACTACTAAGCTGCCTTTGGTGCAGCTCTGCCGCGCATTTGAAGTCCACAGTTTATGAGTCTTTGCAGAAGATGATTCATGCCAAGCTGAGTGCCCGTTGGGTTCCCCGATGGCTCACTGAGGACATGAAGCTGGATTGTCTATACAGAAGGCTTGTGTCTAGGTTGTGTAAGTCTATGACCAATCTCCCTCTACTCAAGTGCACATATCTCTTAAAATATAAATATAAATCAATTGCAGTTTATATCATTTTAAAGAAGAGACTTGCTGCTTTCAAATGACACCAAATTTATGTCAATGCAGCTTACTAAACATTGGCAAAAATTAAAAGTAACACTACTTTCCAGACATCCCTTGTACTTTAGCCAAAGCTACCAAAGCACAAGGCATTTCTATAGCATAGGCTATGTTACAAATGAAAACAAAACTAAGAAAGACCTGCTAGCTATTAAGAAGATTTATAAACTCATAAATAATCTTCTATAACTATAACACCCTGTGTGTACCATGCTGTTGCTACCTATCTTACACCATAACTCATAATTACATTGTATATTGAGCATATGTTTTAAGCTAAAAGTAAATACTATAAGGTAGCAATAGGAGTAGGCATTAAAACAAAAAATGATAAATTGCAAAAGAAAGTTTAGGATTTAGCTAATACTAGCAAATAAATAAAAATAGAAAATGTACAAATATCAAAGAAAATATTACAAATAAAAGACTAAAAATAAGACATGAATTAATTGCCTTAACATTAAAGTCTTTATTTAGGCAAAAATTGTTGGTCGCCCTTGAAAGTTTTTAGGTCTGCCCCGAAGGGGTATTCTTTCCTCTCCTTTTCTACTCTCCATATTGTGCTTATGTTTTCTGATCATATACTAGAATATACTTTAGCCACTTGAATGTATGCTTAGTTTCTTAGGCCTCTCTATATCATTGTCCTTATTAGATATGTACTGGTATAATATAAACAACAATATTAGATATACATTTAGATATATTAGAATATATGAGTGTAAGTATGATATTAATTTTTTATTCTAAAGTATAACTGTTTTGTTTAATTGGTCTAGGTTTGTTTAATTGAATCTGTTTATCTTCTAAACTAAAGTACATTATAATAAATATTGCATATGCATATCATACTACTCAAGCATTAAAACTGGCAATTGCATGGAAGAACAGGCCAGTGGCGCATCTATGGAATTGGGGCAGCAGGCTCAGCCGCCGCCGCCCCTGTTCCAATCTGAGCATCACCTGCTGGCCGACATGCGCTACCTGTCAGAAATTCGCGGCAATCTCTCCGAAATTGAAGCCAATTTGCCAAGCGCCTGCGAGATACTGGAAGGCGACGGCGGCTCCAAGCTTTATTTAGTTGGCACAGCGCATTTCTCTGAGCAGAGCTGTCAGGATGTTCGCGATGTTATTCGGCAAGTTAAACCGCACCGGGTTATACTGGAGCTGTGCCAGACTCGCACTGGTATTCTCACCTTGGATGAGGACACTCTGAGAGCTCAGGTGGCCGACACTGGATTGGAGAGTGTGCGCAGGTGAGGCTTCAATAATAAGCAGTCTTATGTGGGGGCCGTGGCATAGTGGTCTAGAGCGGCGCTCTGATGTACCAGCGGCCCAGGCTCGATTCCATTCGAATCTCGGCTAGGGTCTACTGGTGCAATTAACTCCATTGAGGTCCAACCCCCAAAGCATAGTGAAGTGTACATGCCTAACGATAAATAAAATTAGAGCGGCTGTACACTTCTGTGTGAGTGCCTGTACATCTGCTGTATGACTAGATACATACAGCGCCTGTGTGCTTGGTTAGCTGCCCAGGGGAGTCGGCACAATGGGCAGTAATGCCTCTCACTGGCAGTGTGACAATGTCGCTTAAAGTGCGCCAGTGCGCCAAAGCCCCTGCCTCCAACAAAAGAAGGCTTAGATGTGCAAATAATCCACTCTCATTGCAGCAGAAGATTAAATAGAAGCATTTTTAGGAAATTTTCAGTAAAACTGTCTAATCCTTTAGGCCCCATCCCTCGTTATCTCTGGCCTCTTTCGAGAGTTTATCTGGCCCTCTATTTTCGATGGGCTAATGTACATTGATCGCCAAAGGCATTTTCGCCAGGATGCTCAACAACCCTCGGAGAATATTTAAATGTTTATCCAAATCTTGCTATTGCAGGAATGCCCGCTCCTTAGGCTGGTCAGGCGCCATCATGCACTACCTGATGGGCCGGCTTAGCGCATGTATTATGGATCAAATTGGCCTGCTACCCGGCGGAGAATTTCGCGCCGCCGTTGACGAAGCCAGAGGACTGCCGTTTTGCGAGGTTAATTGAGTTTTTACCTTTTGTACGAGTGCAAATCCTCGTTTACGAATTTGTCTATACCATCTCTGTAGTTTCTAAAGCTTGAAAATTCATAAATCCGCACTCAGTATCAACGAAATCCTCACTCGGATACGCTCGTATTCTCAAATCCCCATTCGACCATTCTCAAATCCCCACTCGACCATTCTCAAATCCCCATTCGACCATTCTCAAATCCCCACTCGAGTATTCTCAAATCCCCACTCGAGCATTCTCAATCCCCACTCGACCATTCTCAATCCCCACTCGACCATTCTCAAATCGCCACTGGACCATTCTCAAATCCCCACTCGACCGTTCTCAAATCCCCACTGGACCATTCTCAAATCCCCACTCGACCATTCTCAAATCCTCACTCGAGTATTCTCAAATTCCCACTCGAGTATTCTCAAATCCCCACTCGAGTATTCTCAAATCCCCACTCGACCATTCTCAAATCCCCACTCGAGTATTCTCAAATCCCCACTCGAGAATTTTTTTAGAATGCTTTTATCCCCACAGATTCTGCTGAAGGACCGGTCAATTCGCATCACAATCCAGCGTACGCTTAGCAAATTGTCATTGTACGGCAAACTTCGCCTAGCCTATTGTCTGCTATTCAGCATGGAGGCCATCACCAAAGAGCAAATTGAAATGTTTAAAGACAAAGACTTACTGGAACAGTTGCTAGCCGAACTAGGCGAAACTTTTCCCGAACTTCGCGAAGTTATCGTTGACGAACGGGATCGGTATATGGCCTACCAGTTTCGGTCTTTGTGCAAGCCGCTGTTCCCTGGTGTGCCTTCGGTGAGTGCTTTAATAATCAGAGGCCATAGTAACAGCAAGTGGGGTGTCCATAGTCCCAGCAAGTGGGGTGTCCATAGTCCCAGCAAGTGGGTGTCCATAGTCCCAGCAAGTGGGTGTCCATAGTCCCAGCAAGTGGGGTGTCAATAGTCCGGACAATGCGTGGCGTCCATAGTCTGAGAAAGCAGGGTGTCCACTGTCCATGACGCAAGCAAGCAGGGTGTCCACTGTCCATGACGCAAGCAAGCAGGGTGTCCACTGTCCATGATGCAAGCAAGCAGGGTGTCCATTGTCCATAACGCAAGCAAGCAGGGTGTCTAAGGTATTAATTAGACGACTGAGCAACTAACCTAAGCTCGAACTCCAACCAATATTCAACCAATAGATCAACGTGGCCGTTGTGGGATTCGGTCATAAAACGGGCATTCGGTCCTACTGGCCAGCGGCGGCCGATCCGTCCGTACTGGGCGACTGCATGAACGTGCCGGTCGCTCCTCTATCGGAACGATTGTTCTTGCGCACAGCCAAGTACACCCTTATTGGCAGCACTTTGTTCCTATTGTACTTGACCGGTCGGCTTACTTACAGGCGAATTCTACTACCGCTGGCGACTGGCATTCGCGCTATGCTACTATAAGTAGCCTCTCTAATAACTTAGTTTGTTTTTTCTCGAAAAAACATATTTTGTTACTTTTAGTAGCTAATTTCGTGTGTAATTAGGGCTTAGGTCAGGGATCGGCCAACTCCGGCCCGCCAGGCCTGTCTATCCGGCCTTCGGGTCCTTTGAAACTTCACAATAGCAATCTGGCCCGCTCAGGGTCTGTGTCTCTTCTCAATATCCTCTCCTATGCTCTCCCTTCTCTTCTTCACCTCCTCTCATCTCTCATCTCCTCTATTCCATCACCTTTCTCCCCTTCTTTATGGCCCGCAGTCATGCGCTAGATTCTCTGTCTGGCCCTTGTGGTAAAAAGTTTACCAACCCCTGGCTTAGGTGGTTGAGGTAATTTCGGTAAAAGAAGTGTTTTAAAGGATGTACGTTCAAGTGTAAAAGATTAAAACAAACAGACCTTTTGTTAATTGATAAGCTTGATGACGAGTTTATGCAGTTTCATTCCTTGCTAGTCGCTATAGAGTTATTCAGAGCCCTTGACTGAAGGTAACCATACTTCACCGAGATACTATACGTTACTCCATACGGTTAACAGTACATTTCAGCCAGGCAGGAGTTCTTAAAATCAAAATTCAGTTCGATGTTGCATTATTTTTAATTGAAAGCTTGAAAAACAGTGTCTGTTCTTTAGTGTTTTGTTCTATCATTCGTTGGAATCCAATTGAAGTGATTCATATTTTTCACATTGTAATCGTATATATAATAAGCATTCGATTTTTAGTTTATTTCAAACAATAGATCAGAATATTTTTTGTTCGACATTGCCACCAGTTTAGCTGCTTCTCCCTGAACTTTGTGCCAACGGTACATTCAGTTAGTAATGTTATATAGAACTATTCACGTACAACCACAGATGCTAGAATAACTAGATGGGCCACTCAGTACATTTGCGTGTAAGCTACTTTCAGTTCAGTAGTAAGTTAAAACAGAAGCATTTTAATGTATTTTTCAAGACAAGGCTTATTTTTTTGCTCTTACCCCTTAGCTTAGACCCTCCAACCGCGCCTTTCCACACTACCCCCCCCCCGCCCTGTCCCAATTTTTTTGTTTTTCTCGGGATTCCAGCCTAAAGCTGCCATGTACATTTCAGTGTACTGGCTAATGTACATTATTGCTGAACCAATTAGCAAGCTGTTTACGCCTGCAAGCTTGGGCTTATAAACTTATCAAAGTCATTTCAGCTGCCTTTATTTTTATAAAATAGCTTATGTATTCTTCTTTGCAAACTGAACTGAAGGTAGAAAGCTGTCTTACTACGTATATATGCCTGAGTGGGCCCATCTACAATTCAATAGTTATTTTAGAATCTGTGCGTCCAACTAAATATATTCAGCGTTTACTTGGCTTAGTTGCGTTTGTTTCTTGCTACTATTAAGTAGCCTAATTAAGGCGAGTATGCTATGAACAGTTTGTTATGTTATTTTTGAGTTTCGTGTATCTATGTAATCAAACATGCTTTATTAGCTGTATCTCGGTGTCTGCTTTGATTTTTTCCTATATATTTTCTGTTTAACCTAATATTTAATTAAGTTTGTTATAAAGCGTTATTATACGGTGACATGGCACTATTATACTCGTACAGTAGAGTACACAATTTCTGAGTTTTGACTCGTAAAGCCTTCTTATTAAGTTTTGTTCTATTGTGCTGATGAGAATAATGAAATATTGATTTTGCTGTCGGGAATTGCCTATAACATGATTGGCAATCACAATAAAAGTTGAAATACTTGTGCTGTAGAAGGCTCTCCGTGTTCTAAATTCGTTTCGTATGCATGTTCTTCCTTATTTTGAGCATGGAGTATGCAGTTGCTGGTTCGGCCTCCCAGATCATCTGTTGCTGGGCAAGCCTCTCAGTTCCTCAGTTGCTGACCAGCCTCCCAGATCCTCAGTTGCTGGGCCAGTCTCCCAGATCCTCAGTTGCTGGGCCAGCCTCCAACATCCTCAGTTGCTGACCAGCCTCCCAGATCCTCAGTTTCTTGGTCAGCCTCCCAGATCCTCAGCTGCTGGGCCAGCCTCCCAGATCCTTAGTTGCTGACCAGCCTCCCAGATCCTCAGTTGCTGGGCCAGTCTCCCAGATCCTTAGTTGCTGACCAGCCTCCTAGATCCTCAGTTGCTGACCAGCCTCCCAGATCCTCAGTTGCTGGGCCAGCTTCACAGATCCTCAGTTGCTGGGCCAGCCTCCCAGATCCTCAGTTGCTGGGCCAGTCTCCCAGATCCTTAGTTGCTGACCAGCCTCCCAGATCCTCAGTTGCTGACCAGTCTCCCAGATCCTCAGTTGCTGGGCCAGCCTCCCAGAGTGTCAGTTTCTGGGCCAGCCTCCCAGATCCTCAGTTGCTGACCAGCCTCCCAGATCCTCAGTTGCTGAGCCATCCAGATCCTCAGTTGCTGGGCCAGCCTCCCAGATCCTCAGTTGCTGTACCAGCCTCCCAGATCCTCAGTTGCTGGGCCAGCCTCCCAGATCCTCATGCTTGGTTGGATCCATAACTGAAATTCTGAGAAAATTTCAACCCAAAAAGGCAATCGATTTCCACTCCAATCCAGGACGCGTTCGCCCTGCCCCCGGGCTACACGCACTCTCTGACCGCGGACGTCCCGCCTGGCCGTCGCAGCCGAAGCCGCCCGGCTGACTCTACATCCGCCTCCGCTTCGGCCGCCGCCGTCTGCCTGTACGTGTCCGGCGTGTCGGATTTGGCCGGGGCCAGGCGCTGGATTCGCGCCTACCAGCTGGCCTCCCGGGCCCTGCTGCTGCCTGTCAAAACCTACAGGAGTCGGGCCAGCCGGCCCAGGGCGCTGCACTGTCTGGAGTTTCGTTGCGCTGCCGTCGGTTGCGGCTTCCGGCTGGCAGTACGGCTGCTGAGCACTGATCGGCCCGATGCTGCTCTGGTGGCCTCCTCTGATCCGGAATTGGCAACTGCCGATGCCCCAGCTGTCTGCCAGGTGAGTGATTCGCAACCACCTACTAACGAGTACAAGTAAGTAGCATGAAGCGACTTACTTTAATTAGTAACTCTCGCAAAATCTTTAATTCTTAATTAAGCAGTAGTCAGTTGATGAGGCAATAATCAATACAGCTAAACTTACCGCTCTGCAAACACAATTGCAGGTGGTTCTGCGCGGCGATCATTCCAGCCACAGTACCTCTAATAATGATGATGCTGATGGCGCTGATGCTGAGGCGCCCAGCAGCTGCCAGCGCGGTCGGACTCGCCGCCGCGGCGGCCGACTTGGCCCGGACACGCGGCGCGAGATTCGAACCTTGGCCAGCCAGCTGGGCCTGACGCCTCGCCGGGCGATGGCCGTCTGGTATCAGTGCCGCGGTATCGAGCCGACCGACTGTCCAGACGCCGAACTGGACGACGGCCGGCTGCCTGGCTACGCCGACTTTGCTCGGGCTCGTCGGCGACACCTGAACTCCGGCGGCGACGGCGGTGGTGGTGGCGACGACACATTAGACCGTCTGGCTCGACGCTACCCGCAGCTCCGAGCTGGATTGGCCGCTTTTAAATCCGCTCTGCGTCGACACCGCGAGGATCCAAGACGAATCTCCGCCATGCTCAGCGGAGCTGTACAAGCCGCTGACGCAGCTGAGCCGGCTGCTGCTCAGTCTGCTGCTCCGTCTGCTGCTCCTGGAGCTTCAGATCCTTCCGCTGCTTCGGCTATCAACAATCCAGAAGTTGTCGAGCTTCTTCGAGCATTCGGTCATCGAATAATCGAATGCCAATGGCTGCCAATGCTGCTAGTGGAGCCGGCCGAGTCGCTGTCCCTGTTCCGCAGGTTCTACTACGCCCTGTACAGCCCGGCTACGCCTGAGCAGCTCCGCTGCCGCTTGGACTCATTCGAATTAGTGAACGACCGGGCCGATTCGCTCAGCGTGCTGCTGTCGGCCGAGTCTGGCGAATTATTTGCCGAACTGTTGCCGCCAGCTATGCCTGCAGCTTCAACATCTGCGCTGCCAGCTTTTTCAACTGTCGATACTGGCGCTGCTGTTGACTGTGCCGGCAGTCGGCTGGCCGCCGATCGGCAATCCTTGCACTTTCTAGCCAGCGCTTTTGTGTCCAACGTGCTGGCGGCTGTTTGGCCTCGCCTACTGCTAGCGGAACAGCGGGAGGCGGCAGCGAGCGGCCAGTTTCTGCAGCTCAATGCCAGCGTTCGCCGATTCACCGAACGGGCCGGCCAGATCGGCTCGCGTCGTCTTCTGCTGTCCTCGCTGCGACATTTTGCCGCCTCGGCTGTGGCCGCTATTGAGGAAGCCGTCACCGTTGACGTGGCCGCCGACGCTCTTGCCGAAGTGGCGGCTGCGGCTGACGGCCCGCTGCCCGATCTGTTGGAAGTGGCCGAGTCTGACTTTGAATAGGACAGTTTCTGTAGAAGTATCTGATGCATTATCGACTAGAGAACTGTTGATAGGCATTGATTGTGATACGTTTTCACTGCATTTAATCTGTTGTGGCTTACTGTTGTACATGTACCTGTGTACGTATGTTTTTCTGTTTATTTTATTATATCTAATGCCTGTATTGAATTGTACACCTGATCGGTGTGTAGCTTATTTTGTAAATTAATTGCAGCTACCATTGGATGTGAAACAGCTTCTGATGTTATTTATTTATTGGTCCGCTTTCAGTGATGCCATAAAAATAATAATTCGCAAACACGGATGGTACTGCACTCCTAGTAAATTACATTCTTCTGGAAGCACGGACGGCACTGCACTCCTAGTAAATTACATTCTTCTGGAAGCACGCATGGTACTGCACTCCTAGTAAATTACATTCTTCTGGAAGCACGGATGGTACTGCACTCCTAGTAAATTACATTCTTCTGGAAGCACGGATGGTACTGCACTCCTAGTAAATTACATTCTTCTGGAAGAACGGATGGTACTGCACTCCTAGTAAATTACATTCTTCTGGAAGCACGGATGGTACTGCACTCCTAGTAAATTACATTCTTCTGAAAGCACGGATGGCACTGCACTCCTAGTAAATTACATTTTTCTGGAAGCACGGATGGCACTGCACTCCTAGTAAATCACATTCTTCTGGAAGCACGGATGGCACTGCACTCCTAGTAAATTACATTCTTCTGAAAGCACGGATGGCACTGCACTCCTAGTAAATTACATTCTTCTGGAAGCACGGATGGCACTGCACTCCTAGTAAATCACATTCTTCTGGAAGCACGGATGGCACTGCACTCCTAGTAAATTACATTCTTCTGGAAGCACGGATGGCACTGCACTCCTAGTAAATTACATTCTTCTGGAAGCACGGATGGCACTGCACTCCTAGTAAATTACATTGTTCTGGAAGCACGGATGGCACTGCACTCCTAGTAAATCACATTCTTCTGGAAGCCGGATGGCACTGCACTCCTAGTAAATCACATTCTTCTGGAAGCACGGATGGCACTGCACTCCTAGTAAATCACATTCTTCTGGAAGCACGGATGGCACTGCACTCCTAGTAAATTACATTCTTCTGGAAGCACGGATGGCACTGCACTCCTAGTAAATTACATTCTTCTGGAAGCACGGATGGCACTGCACTCCTAGTAAATCACATTCTTCTGGAAGCACGGATGGCACTGCACTCCTAGTAAATTACATTCTTCTGGAAGCACGGATGGCACTGCACTCCTAGTAAATTACATTCTTCTGGAAGCACGGATGGCACTGCACTCCTAGTAAATTACATTCTTCTGTGAGCACGGATGGCACTGCAATCCTAATATTCATAGGATGAACTTTGATTTAGTAATGGCATTT
>NIVC01000984.1:100000-232500 GCA_002269645.1 Macrostomum lignano
AGGGAGCCACGATCTAGTGAGGTTGTTCGGGGTGTTGTGGATGTTGGGGCTGTTGTGGATGTTGGGGCTGTTGTGGGTGTTGGGGCAGTTGGGTGGTGTTGGGGCTGTTGTGGATGTTGGGGCTGTTGTGGATGTTGGGGCTGTTGTGGGTGTTGGGGCAGTTGGGTGGTGTTGGGGCTGTTGTGGATGTTGGGGCTGTTGTGGATGTTGGGGCTGTTGTGGATGTTGGGGCTGTTGTGGGTGTTGGGGCAGTTGGGTGGTGTTGGGGCTGTTGTGGATGTTGGGGCTGTTGTGGATGTTGGGGGCTGTTGTGGGTGTTGGGGCTGTTAGGGGGTGTTGATGGCTGTTGGGGGTGTTGGGGGCTGTTGTGGGTGTTGGGGCTGTTGTGGGTGTTGGGGCTGTTGTGGGTGTTGGGGGGCTGTTGTGGATGTTGGGGGCTGTTGTGGGTGTTGGGGCTGTTGGGATGTTGGGGGTGTTGCGGGCTGTTGTGGGTGTTGGGGGCTGTTGTGGGTGTTGGGCTGTTAGGGGGTGTTGATGGCTGTTGGGGGTGTTGGGGGCTGTTGTGGGTGTTGGGGGCTGTTGTGGGTGTTGGGGCTGTTGTGGGTGTTGGGGGCTGTTGTGGGTGTTGGGGGGCTGTTGTGGATATTGGGGGCTGTTGTGGGTGTTGGGGCTGTTGGGGATGTTGGGGTTGTTGCGGGCTGTTGTGGGTGGGTGTTGGGGGCTGTTGTGGGTGTTGGGGGCTGTTGTGGGTGTTGGGGGCTGTTGTGGGTGTTGTGGGTGTTGGGGGCTGTTGTGGGTGTTGGGGCTGTTGTGGGTGTTGGGGGCTGTTGTGGGTGTTGGGGGCTGTTGTGGGTGTTGGGGCTGTTGTGGGTGTTGGGGCTGTTGTGGGTGTTGGGGCTGTTGTGGGTGTTGGGGGCTGTTGTGGGTGTTGGGGCTGTTGTGGGCGCTTTTAGGTTGCTGTTGCTACGGGAAAGAAAATTCTGAAATCGATGGCTCTGCATTTAGAGCTGCACAGTTACCTTGTCTGGCCTTCGCAAGCCAGTCTATCGCGTAAGTCTCATGCCACAGTGAAAATAAGCGGTGAGCAGACGCAAAAAGTTAAAATTATACACAGTACGAGTCAAGCTCAAGTCATGGCCCCCCGCGATCGGATCATGGCTGACTCCCGCCTGGGCCTCTCCGGCGGCATGAAGTCGGCATAGTAGATGCTGCCATCGCCCAGCTTATCCAGCTTGGCCACCAGGTCAGACAGCTGGCTGCGGTAATACGGAATCTTCATCTCGTCCATGACTGCGGCAAACTGCTCCAGTGACACCGTGCCGTTGCCTTGGGCATCCATAGCCGCTAGACGCTCCACAAAGCGGAAGTCGTTGATAAGGATGTGCTCCCTGAGCAACACGATGGGGCTGCGGATGTCTATGGCCGGCTTAGCCAGCTCGTCGCGCGTGTTTCCGGCTCGCAGCACCGGGCCATGCTCGCACCGGAAGTCGCGAGTAGTCCGGCGCATCTGCTGTTCAACTGTCTTCACGAACTCGTAGTCTACTGGGATGTCTTTGAAGGATAAGAAGGTTAGGGGAGTGGTCTCCGAGGCCACGATCAGCTTGACTACCTGCAATGGAGGGTGGGGAGGATAATGGATTGCTAATCTAGCCAGTAGTATGGCTGAAGTATTGCAATGAATTGCTAATCTAGTCAGTGTGGCTGAAGTATTGCAATGGATTGCTAATCTAGCCAGTGTGGCTGAATTATTGCAATGGATTGCTAGTCTAGCCAAGTATCACAGCTGACTATCTATACTGGTGCAAATTTATCCATCAATGCTTTCGTCTTCACCTGCAGCAGTTCGGCAGTGTACAGGAAGTTATTGCCCATTCGCAGTTCCAGCAAAATCTCATTCCCAGCTACTGCGTTGCCAATAGCAACCGCAGCGTTGCCGTTCAGCCGGTTTCCCTCAATGTTGAGCTCCTGCAGCGCCTGATTCGCCTTCAACATGTCGGCGAGGGCGCGCCCGCCCTCCTCGGCGAAGCCGTTCCAGGCCAGGTTGCACTTCTTCAGCCGAAAGCTCTCCCGGATGCCCTGGGCCAGCTCCACGGCGCCCGGCCCGGATATCCGGTTGCCGCTGAGGTCCAGCTCCTCCAGGTAGTCGTTGATGCCGAGGCCGGCGCCAAGACGGGCAGCCGCTTCGCCGCCGAGGCAGTTGCGGGACAGGTTCAGCGACACGAGCGTCCGATTGTTGGCCAGCAGGTCGAACAGCGAGTCGGCGGCCTGGTCGCCGATCTCGTTGCCAGCCAAGGACAGGTGAGTCACCGAGGTGCTGTTGGTCTGCAGCACCCGGCAGATCTGAGCGGCGCCCTCGTCGCACAGTTTGTTGTCGGCCAGCCACAGATGGGTGATGTAGCTGTTCTCTTCCAGCATCTTGGCGATCGCCCGGCCGCCCTCAGGCTCCATCCAGTTGCCGGTGAGGTCCAGCTCAGTGATGGTCAGGTTGATGGCCAGCGGCCTGGCGATAGCGCGGGTGCCGACCGGGCCGAGGCCATGGTGCCGCATGATCAGCCGAGTGTCCGTCAGGTGCTTGAGAAAGTACTTCACCGGCACTGCGCCCAGCCGTTCGCAGGTGGTCCGGTAGAGGCTGCGCCCAGTCGTGTCGTGCAGGTCGGCCGCATGGCCCTCCTCGGGCAGCTCGTCCTCGAGGTCTGTGTCCCAGAGCTCGTCGTTGTCAAGCAGTGACTCGATGGTCCGCTCGCGTCTCACCCGGCCGGCTGAGCCTGGCGGCGGCTTCGAGCTGCGCCGGCTGCTCGGACGCGATTTGGAGGATTCTGCGGGCGGCGGCGCCTCGGTTGCTGCCGCTGCTGCCTCGCCGTCCACCGCTTCATCAGCCTCCGCTTCATCAGCGTTCTCGGCCGCGACATCTGCCGCCTCCTCCGCCTTCTCCATAGTGGTGTCCTCTCGGATGGTGTCCAGCTCGTGCAGCTCGCCCGCCTCATTCTGAAGTTATTCAAGCAGTACTGGACTTCAGCTTACTAGACAACTAGGAGTACTAGTGGGGTTGTAGCCTAGTGGTCAGAGCGTCGGACTCACGACTGAAAGGTCGGGGGTTCGATTCTCGACCCACTCGAACAATTTGTGTCCTTGAGCAAAACACTTAACTCTGCATTGCTTCAGTTCACCCAGCTGTAAAATGGGTGCCAGCATTAGCTGGTGTACGAGGGTGTGATTGAGGGTGTGTGTGGCGACCAGCCGTACGCAGCCAGGGCTGAACAGCCGTACGCAGCCTTCAGATGCGCCGCGCAATAGCTGCGGCTGAGCTGCCGGTTGCACATCTGCCCATAGATCTCAGCAGGGCAAGTTTTTAATATCCCTTTTACAATAGGAATTCATGACGAAAAATTCATTTTGTTTTTAATGATAAGGAGTCGCTTCAAGCGCATCGTAACGGGTTCTACGAGTAGTTGATACAGCTTAGTGCTTCTTAGTGCACCCGTGCCTGACCTACTTAATATCCAGATTTTCCGAGCTGCCGTGGAGCCGATATTCCTTTTACGGTCTCAGAGCTCTGCCGGTCAGGGAACCTCGCAACCAGTCTCTCGACGCCACCTTCAGAGCCTTGCTGCGATTTGCTCTCGATCTTTGCTATCCTGAAAGGCTGTGAAACCGCGTGCTCGCTGCTCACTCCGGCGTCCCTCCGCTGAGCTCCGTCCTCAGAGCCCGGAGACAGCGCGACTTCTCGGCCATGTGCTACGCAGCTACGGACGCGGGGAAATGAACCCTCTAGGGGTCGTCGTGCTCAGTCCGCCATACGACCCATACCGTCGCGGACATGCGCGCCATGAGACGCTTCTAAAGACCTTTGCTAGTGATCTTCAGGCCATCCACCTCAACCCGCTTGAGGCCACTTCCTGCCCCTCTGATCTTTTTCGCAAGCGTGTGAGCGCAAAGGGTATTTGACTCTTCAGCTAGCGTCTTTCTATCATCTATGTAGACTGAGGCCGGGGTACCCCGGGTGTCTAAGAATGTTTTTCCTAAATATCCAAACAGCCACAGCACTGACCTCTTCTTCGTCTGCCGCAGCAGAGCTGTCCGCGTGTTCTTCAACGGCGCTTCCACCATGCTCTCGGTCTGCTGTCCTTGCCTCTGTCAGGAATGTCGCCCTCTCGTCTGCCGGCGCCTCTGCCTCCGCCTCCGCCGCCTCCTCCATGCCAACCAGCCCGGACGGGCCCTCGCCGGGCGCCGCCTCCAGGCCGCTGTCCTGAACCAGATCGTCAACACTGTCCGTCGCCGACATGTGTGTTTTCTGTCGCGTAGCGCAACTCGCCGCTACTCGCGCTTCGATGATTCGAACGAGAATGAAAAGCGATGCTCGCTCAGGTTGAGATTTCTTAGCTCTTTCTGGGTCTGGCTCGCCTGTCCGCTCCCCCTTTCTTTTCTTCTCTGCACCGCCACGTACTATAGATGCGTGCAAAATTGTCAAAGGAGCCAGTCAAGAGAGAGAGAGAAGGGCGAGCAGTGCTGCTCAAATAGGTCCCTCCCCTCTCTCTCTCTCCCAAACTCTCTTTCAAGTTTTGCTTGGCAGGGTGGATAGGGTGGCACCGCTTCAGCGTGCCTTTACACAAAATGAGAGGCGAGGGAAGAGTTGAAGGCAGAGACAGACAGACGCGGCCCCTTGACAACCAGCGGGCCAGGTACTGAACACACAGTAGCATACCTGCACAGCAGGACTGTGACAGTAGCCATTCATTCGTTCATTCGCTAACAAGCAGCTTATAATTTGGAGCTGAACAGGGAATCCTATTTAGTCCAATTTGCTTTCAATCACTGCGCTACATCCAAACCAGTTCAGAGCGCAGTGACTTGAGAGTTAACCCGTGTTAATTTCATTTATAATCATGCACACTATCCACCTTTCCCTCTAACCCAACACTCCGTAATTAGCCGCATAAATTATGCAGGACGCTGCGGGAACGGCAGTTCAGTAAAGTTTCAAGCCTTCTTTTTGAAAAAATCCCACTTTCAATCTGCCTTCCGTTATCGCCCTGTGGCAGGAGGCTGCAAAGAAAAGATGGGTCACAATAAGCTATTGTAAGCCTGCAGCCATTGGGAATCCACATTCAGCCTTGCTGTACTTTGTAGCCATTTACAGTCAAATATACTTCACCACAATCGGTAATCATAATCTACCCTCAGTCCTCCGGGACTAATTCCCTCAGTCCTCTGGGACTAATTCCCTCAGTCCTCCGGGAATAATTCCCTCAGTCCTCTGGGACTAATTCCCTCAGTCCTCTGGGACTAATTCCCTCAGTCCTCCGGGACTAATTCCCTCAGTCCTCCGTGACTAATTCCCTCAGTCCTCCGGGACTAATTCCCTCAGTCCTCTGGGACTAATTCCCTCAGTCCTCTGGGACTAATTCCATCAGTCTTCCAAGACTAATTCCCTCAGTCCTTCAGAACTAGCTCGTAATTACCTCAATCCTCTAGGACTAATTCCCCTAACCCTCCGGGACTAATTCCCTCAGTCCTCCCGGACTAATTCCCTTAGTCCTCCGGGACTAATTCCCTCAGTCTTCCAGGATTAATTCCCTCAGTCCTCCAGAACTAGCTCGTAATTACCTCAATCCTCTAGGACTAATTCCCCCAGTCCTCCAGGACTAATTCCCCCAACCCTCCAGTAGCCAATACCCCAGCCCTTTAATAGCAGTACTATTGAAACAAGAAAAAAGGCAAAATATGCACTAAAAAGTCATTAATAAACTTATTGAGCGTAAGTGATGATTCGTAATGGAAAGAAATTTTTTGGAACCACAAATTATATTGTAAAGTTAATGAAACATAACAGTTAAGAATCCAGCAATTTCGCATGATCTATGGATAGAGAATGATGCAGGAATCAATTCTGGGAGCACAATATTGCAACAGACAAAAGTTTAAGTATCTGTATCAATCGTAAAATAATGCACAATTATTGTTCCACATAAAGGACACATTGTCCGGCATTGTAGAAAAGACGGATTCTAGGAAGACAAAAAAGTCACAATTAAAACGTAATGCAAAAAAATTCACTTGTCAAACACCGGAGCAACTCGCGCAGCTACGTGCAAAGGTGAAAAAAAACAAGTCAAGACAATTAATTATCAGTCAGTTTCCAGGAAGGAACAAGCTTTAGTGAAATCAGTTTGCTATTCTATAAAGAAATTTTCACAAATATAGCCAAGAAAAATAATTACAAACGCGGCTCAGGGGAAAGACAGAGCCCGGACGGAGATAAAAAAACATCTCTCGCACCATCCGGGCTCCGGAGACCAAAATTGTAGCAAAAAAATTAATTATAATAAAAAATACTTCCACAAAAAACATCGAATGTCCTAAACATACTACTGCCTGGAGAAGTATCGTTGAAAATACAAAATCTTCAACACATTAAATAATCCTGATTCCAAACAAGTTTCTCACTTGATCCCCATTCCAAACGCTCCCATCTCACTCTTATACTTTCGAGCAGGGGTCGGCAAACTTTTATTACCCCGAGAGCCAGGTGAGAGGAGAGGCGAGGAAATAAAGGAGAGAAAGAGGAGGAAAGAGGAGATGAGAGATGAGCGATTAAAGTAAAGGCGAGAGAGATGGGAGCAGTGATGGGATGAGATATAGGATGAGAGAAGAGATGAGAGAGGAGATAAGAGGAAAGAGGATGAAAGGAGAGATAAGATGAGAGAGAAGATGGGAGAAGAGATGAAAGAAGAGAAACGAGAGAAAGGGGGAGAGAGGAGAGAAGGTATGAGAGAGCTAAGAAGAGACCTTGAGCGGGCCGGATTTCAAAGGACCCGAGGGCCGGATAGAGAGGCCTGCGGGTCGGAGTCTACCGACCCCTGCTCTAAGGGATTCCATACTCCACAAGATTGGCTATTATGATCCTCATTTTTTAGAATAAGTCTCTTCACAATGCTTTCACGATCCCTATTTCAAATTAGTCTCACAATAATCATCCTTATCCAATCACTTGATGGAGAACCTCAGTTCCCCCTTCATCTCCGAACAAAAGTCAGTAGCGACCCTGCAGGCGCAGATTCTCCGGATCGAATGGCGAGCGCAGGTGCAGCTTGGCCGGTCGCCGCTCGCCCATGCATTCGACCTGATAGGCGCCAGCCTTCAGCCAGGCCGGCTTTACCACCTCGCCGTCGGGCCGGGAAGCGTAGGCGTAGGCCATGGTGACGCCGTCGCCGTCGCCGCCGGCAAGGCAGTAGACCTGCTCGGCCCGGCGCACGAAACCAACCGGCTGGCCGTCGCGCAGCACCAGCTCGTTGCCATGGAGACGCTTGCCCGGCTCAGCGTCGTCCAAGGTCAGACATATCAGCCGCTTGCGCAGGCCGTCAGCGCGCTGACGTTCCAGAGCTTCCCGGCCGATGAATGGCCGGTCGGGCAGCTTCAGCTTGCAGGTGAAGGCAAGGCCGGCCTCTAGCGGGGTGTCGTCACTGCGCAGGTCCACGTGGCCGTGCCGGTAGCCTTTCTCGCAGCTCAGGCTGTCTAGCGCTCTGTGTAGCAGCATGAAGGGGGTTGAGTACGAGATTCTGGATACGAAGTAGTTCTGTGACATTAGCACCCTTGAACTCGTCTGCTGCAAATATCATCATATAAAAATTTATTTAGACTGATACAGTCAGACATTACGGTCTCATGTAAAACCTAAAGAGTCTGACACAGGACTCAAACAAGCCTGACACAGGACTCAAACTAGCCTGACACAGGACTCAAACTAGCCTGACACAGGTCTCAAACTAGCCTGACACAGGACTCAAACTAGTCTGACACAGGACTCAAACTAGTCTGACACAGGACTCAAACTAGTCTGACACAGGTCTCAAACTAGTCTGACACAGGACTCGAACTAGCCTGACACAGGACTCAAACTAGCCTGACACAGGACTCAAACTAGCCTGACACAGGACTCAAACTAGCCTGACACAGGGCTCAAAGTTGTCTGACACAGAACTCAAAAATAGTCTGACACAGAACTCAAAACTACTCAGACACAGAACTCAACCCAGGCCCCACCTGTAGCCGGCATTCACAACGCCAAGCGGCTTGCCGGCCGCCATCACCGCGTCGTAGACGGCCGGCGCGTCCGCATTGGCCAGGTGAAGCTCCCAGCCCAGCTCGCCAACAAAGGACACGCGCAGCATCAGAGCCGGCCGGCCGGCCACCTTAGCCTTGCGGCACTGTCCAAACGGGAAAGCCGAATCGGACAAAAAGCCTTCGCCGCCGTCAACAAGGCCAGCCAGCAGCTGACGCGACACCGGGCCCTGCACACTGATCAGGGTCATATCGTCTGATCGGTCCTCCAATTGGCAGCGATTATCAGCTAGCCAGCCTCTGTCCTGCATCACTTTCAACAGGTAATGCTTAACGTAGAGTGCGGCAGCCCCGCCAATGGCCAGGTAATACTGAGCCCCAGGTTCCAGCACGGACACGGTTAGATCGGCTTCGACACCGCCGCGTTCATTCAACAGGCAGGTATAGACTGTGCTGCCAACCGGCTTGCGAATATCGGCAGAGAATAAATAATCGACAGCCTCGGCCGAGCCCGGGCCGGTTAGCATCAGTTTGCCAAAATACGACATGTCGAATACGGCGCCGGCGCTTCGACAGGTGCGGCATTCACGGCGCAGGGCGGCCTCCTGCTCCGGAGCGGAGAATGTGTAGTCCATGGTCAGGCAGCGCTCGTATTCGTAGTCGGAGTGCGGCGTGTGACCGTAGTAGCCGTAGTAGCGATAGTCAGCGGTCTGAGGGGCACGGTTTTTTATTGACTTATTGATGTTGAGAGGCCAGCTAATAACAGCTTCTCAGTACGAGAGTGACACTGGGGAGAGAGGGAGTGACACTGGGAGAGAGGGGTGAGACTGGGAGAGAAAGGGAGTGAGACTGGGAGAGAAAGGGAGTGAGACTGGGAGAGAGAGGGAATGAGACTGGGAGAGAGAGGGAATGAGACTGGGAGAGAGAGGAGTGAGACTGCGAGAGAGGGGTGAGACTGGGGAGAGAGGGAATGAGACTGGGGAGAGAGGGAGTTAGACTGGGAGAGAGGGGTGAGACTGAGAGAGAGAGGAAGTGAGACTGAGAGAGAGGGAATGAGATTTGGAGAGAGGAAGCAGGGAAAACTGAGATGGAAGGGAGTGAGATTGAGAGAGGGAGAGAGTGATTGAGAGAGGAGTGATACTGGGAGAGGAGAGGGGATACTGGGAGAGAAGGAGACGGGGATACTTAGAGAGAGGCACGAGAAGGGAGGAAGAAACAGGGTAGGAGTGAGTGAGAGGAGTAGTGAGGAAGTAGAAGTGTTGAACAATCGAGATAGAAAGTGTGACAGGACGAAGTTAAATGCATGAAGTCACTAGCAAAGATAAAGCCTGCACAGAGACAACTCTTGAACCAGGGCTACTACAGCAGCTACTACTACAACTCAAACAGCCAGCAATAGCCTGTCACTAACCTCGGCCGGTCTATCGTGAAACCAGCCGGGCCGTTCGAACCCGTGCCGCTCCTGATACACGCAGCCGGCGGCAGCCAGCCGACTGTGTAGCGGACTCCGCCTGGTCAGCGAGCGGCCAGCCAGAGGCTCGTCGTGATGATAATGCACCGAATAGTGCTTGGCGTAGGTCTCGTGCGATCGCTCTCGCAGCCATTGAGAATTGGCCGCCAGACCTGGCCGGAATCGTTTCACATCGAAGGCGAACATGTCCAGCTCCGGCCGGCCAGTGATAATCCATCTGGCCAACTCGCGTGCGGTGCCGCCAGAGTACATCATGCCGCCGGAATTGTACGCCGACGCGTGATAGAAGCCGCGCAGATCGGGATCTTCGCCTAGCAACGGCCGGCCGTCCGGGGTGAACGACTCCGGGCCGCACACGGTGGACTTGACGCCGACTTGGCCAATCGCCGGCACCCGATTGACCGCGCCGCCAATTTCAAAGGCGAACACGTCCCAGTCGAGCTCGTATAGGCTGAACGCGAAGTCTGACGGCATTTCGTCAATAAATATCGGATTGGGCTCGTAGCCGCCCACAGAGAGCGCGTCGCCCTGCAGTCGGAGATAGACGGAGGCGTCGTGGTCTCTGGTGTTGGGCATGTTTTGAATGCCTTCGATTCGTTCGGTCACAATGTAGGCGTGTCGCATTGCCACCTGCGGCACGGAGACGCCCGCTAATTTGCCGATGCTAGGCGCCCAGACGCCTGAGAGCCAGTTAGGCGGGTAAGCGATTAAATTGCTAAAAAATAGAATATTAGAGATTTGTGAGACCGCAGCTCAACCTCCTGGCCAGTAACAATTCTGTCAGGCTGAAGTGGATCCTGGGGAACGAGTTGGCAGATATCCTCGCCAAGAGGGGGGGCGGCTTCGGCTCTTTCTTTGGCCCTGTTCCCCTGGTCCCTATACCTTATAGGTCATCAATCGTCAGATCGATGATGACTGGGCTGATTCCCTCTACAGTGACAGATGGGCGGGCACCCAGAACACCAAAAACTGCCAACAATCTCGTGCCGCAGTTCCGTGCCAATCTCGCAGGCTCAGGAACGTCCTTCGGAAGGATAAAATCGGAAGGATATTCGCGCCCTTGTCATGACCTTTACCGGCCATGGCTACATCGCCAGATCATGCATGGAGATCTAATCATTCTTCGCCCTTTCGAGACATCATGCATGGAGATCTAATCATTCTTCGCCCTTTCGAGACAGATCATGCATGGAGATCTAATCATTCTTCGCCCTTTCGAGACATCATGCATGGAGATCTAATCATTCTTCGCCCTTTCGAGACAGATCATGCATGGAGATCTAATCATTCTTCGCCCTTTCGAGACAGATCATGCATGGAGATCTAATAATTCTTCGCCCTTTCGAGACAGTTCATGCATGGAGATCTAATCATTCTTCGCCCTTTCGAGACAGTTCATGCATGGAGATCTAATCATTCTTCGCCCTTTCGAGACAGTTCATGCATGGAGATCTAATCATTCTTCGCCCTTTCGAGACAGATCATGCATGGAGATCTAATGGTTGTTTCTATTAGAAATCTTGAGATTTTTTAACTGTTTAGAACTGGGTGTCTAGAGCTTGAAAACGGGTACTATAGTCGTTAAGTACAAGTGTTTTTTTTCAGGGCCAGAGTTGAATGGCTTACCCGACGCGTTAACAATACACGAAGTGACAATGTCGCCTTTGTTGGTGCGCACTTTTCGTATTCGTCGGACGCCGAATTCGTCTTCGGCTGTCTCGATGCCGGTGACTCGGCAGCCCAGGACCGTCTGCAACACGGTTGGGAATTTGATGGGAAAACTTTCTGTTGGGGTGGGATTTCTGAGGGTCTCAGATTTTGGAGAGGTAAAGCGTAGGTTCCGTAAAGGAACCCAATCTGGTTCCAGGAAGGAAATTCACTGTATAGGTGCTGGGATCTAGGGAGAGAGTGAACTTCGTGATGCACCTTGCCGCCCATTTTAGCCGAGGCCCGAGACAGTGCGCTGCAATAGCCAGCCGGATCGATGGTGCCGTCGGTAGGCGAGTAAAGAGCGCCGGCCATGTCAGACACATTCATCAGCGGGTAGAGCTGCTTGGTCTCGGCCGGGCTTAGTATGCTGGACTCGATGCCGAACCACTTGCCGAGCTGTCGAATAAAATTGTTTAGAAATTCAAAAGTAGCATGTTACTTATATTTCTACTAACAGTAGGATAGTTAGTTCGTGTTTATCATTATTTTAATTAGCTAACCACAGCCAAATCCATGGTGCCTGCCTTAAGATATAAAAATTTGGCCACTTTTATAGCGTCAAAACTTCACAAGTTCTAAATTTGTACCGAGTGTTTTACAGTGCCAGCATAACAAATAAATATTCGCAAGTGGGCACATCGTCCCACAACAAGAGATAAGACAATTCTGCCCATTCCGCTGACTCCTGAGCACATGCATGCTTGGGCGCAACCTTGGGATTCACTCGGCCGCCTCTATCGGCAACACACACATGTAAGTCGCTATTGGACGGAATAGTAGTCACGTGACTGCTCTCAGCCAATAGCGACTTACATGTGTGTGTCGCCAATAGAAACGGCCGGGTGATTCCCAAAGTTGGGAAAGTTGCATTTAGGGTTGACCCTCATGGGTGTGAATCGCACGACAACCCCCTAGTTACGGAATCGAACCAGGGGTCGTGGCGCGAGAGTCGCTGAGCTGCTCCGCCTCTGTAGCAATACGAAGCTATTTGAGAATTGTAAAATTGGAATTATCTTCTTAGATTCTAAATTGCAAGAGAAGTTCTTCTTGAAAAAAAACAAATTCTTCTTACAGTTTGCATCTGCTTGTACTCTAGCAGTCTTTTCTCGTTGTTAGCAATAAACAAGCCGCCATTCTGTATGTAGCCAGTACTGACGCCGGTTTCAGCTTCCAGCGACTTCATCAGATCCCAGCCGTAGGTTAGCATAACAATGTCAGTGTCGGACGGTCTCAGATGCCAGACTAGGCCTATGAGTTGGTTAATGAGAAATTAATATTTGCTTAGCTGTCTCGTAGCTGCTCAGCAGACCACTGCAACCCAACAGACATTCTAGACAGACAAACCCTGTAGGTCTTTCAAATCCTGTAGGTTGCAATCCACCAGATCTTCCAGCGGACTGTTGCAACCCACCATATCTTCCAGCGGACTGTTGCACCCCACCAGATCTTTCAGAGAACTGTTGCAACCCTACAGATATTTCAGCGGACTGTTGCAACCCTACAGATATTTCAGCGGACTGTTGCAACCCTACAGATCTTCCAGTGGACTGTTGCAACCCTACAGATCTTCCAGTGGACTGTTGCAACCCTACAGATCTTCCAGTGGACTGTTGCAACCCTACAGATCTTTCAGCGGACTGTTGCAACCCACCAGATATTTCAGCGGACTGTTGCAACCCTACAGATCTTTTAGTGGACTGTTGCAACCTTTTAACACTATTAATACTTTAATACAGGCAAAGTAGTAACAAAAGGCGCCCACCCGCAGTGTGCCAAGTTGTTCCGGCAGTCAGTGCATCTTTTTCAAGCAGTACCACATTGCGCATGCCCATTTTGGCAAGGTGATAAAGCATGGAACATCCAATTGAGCCGCCACCAATGATGACAACTTGGGCCGATGTGGGAGCAGAAGTGCCTTCTGCTGTGGACAGGGAGCATCTAAAAATATCTAATCAAGTGACTTTTACAACAGATAAATTATTTCAATATAGGAGAATAAAAAAGATTAGTAATACCTTGGTATTACAGAAGAAGCCTGCACAAAAGATAAGCGATTTAAATTTACAATTTTTGCATAGCTTCTAGCCAGTATGCGGGACTGCAGCCAGGACATAATGATGCTGAAAGGTGATTTGTAAATGAAAGATATGAGCTATATATCTAAGTAGCAATTAAATTAAAATAAATAGATTAAAAACAACATAATGAGAAATATAAAGAAGTAATAAAGTTAAATTACTTTAATAAAGTATAATTAATTAATATTAATTAATTAATTAATTAGTTAATTAATATTAGTAATTAATATTAATTAAATTATAAAAGTAATTTATAATAAAGTTAATAATATAAATATTATATTATTGTAATGTTAAGTTTATATTATGAACTTTTATTATACTAATAATATTGTTATATAATGCTTATGTTGACCTTGATTGCATAGAAGAAAAAATAAAAATTAAAAATTAAAATAAGTTCTTTCTTTTGGTTAATAAAAATGTATCCTCTCTTACAGAAGATATAAAAAGAAAGGTGAAAAGCAGAAAATATAGCCAAAAAGTATACTTCCTCAATATGTTTTCTTATAAATAAATTTTAAAGAAAATGCCAAGATACAATATTTTAAAATATAAACCAAAGCTAATTGTTCCAAATTTCTTTAATTACACGAAAAATTCTGAAATTAAAATATTTGTATATCTCTGATACTTCAATATACTTTCAATTATAAATACTAGAGCAGTTTGTAGAAAACAATTAATGTTGACTGATTTTATGCCAATTAAAAGTATATACAGAAATAATAAATAGTCTAGTGTTGAAAAAATATTTGATTCTGTAGTTTCTAGTTTCTGACATCACGAAAAGAAGAAAGCAGAAGTCGCATTGGCCTGTTTTACTAACACAATACCACCTAATATGCTCGCAAAACTGACTAAACTGACTTCCGGTTCTGGGTCTAATTGGTTAGGGGAGGCCACGTGACTAGTTACAATTAATTATCGAATGCAAACAATTTATTAAAAGTCTTGCAAATAAGAATTTCTCATGAACACAGTTAATGCTAAGTTACATAACCTAATTTCGAATATACAACGTTTGAAGCATCTTTTTCGACACAATGACGATTTTTTGTTTATCTTTGTTCGAGCGCGAAAACTTTGAAAGCGTGGGTTAAATTTTTTACGATGAATTGCTTATCACTACAAAATAAACTACTACATAATTGGGTGGAATATAAGTAGACTACTTAAGTCGTCCTTGTTCATTATTTATTTAATCGAGTGACTCGATCAATAGAACTTATTTATTCGTCTTGGGTTTTCATTAAAAATCGTAAAAGTATTAAGGGCGACTTAAGTAGTAACACAGAATATCCCACAGAATGCTCATTTGCTGAAAAACTATCTGGACGAATTAAAATTCCATGACTCTACTCTTGGAGGGAAGAAAGCAAGTAACAAAAATTCTTTTGTTATAAGTCATTTGTTATAAATCTTTTGTTATAAATCATAGACAATCGAAAAGTACTATTAGCTCAATGCTTATTCGTTCATCGATACACACTGCTGTGAGTAAAATACTACACCATGTATAAAACTCAGAACTGAACACTTTACTCCAATATGATTGAAAAATATAAATATTAGCCTAAGAGCCTGGTCAGGGCTGAGGCGCTTGAACGTATCAAATAAAAAAGAAAGAGAAGTAAAACACTGCGCCAAAATTCGAAAATTGTAAACTTTTTAACTCCAACTCGAACTGAAAATATATTAGCGTAAGAGCTCTTTCCTAATTGATATTTAACAAGTAAATTTTTAGATTCAGTCGGGAGATGCAAGTCTCTCTAATTTCTGGGCAGCTTTCTTATACCCAATATGAAAGGGAGGGGCAACTTCCTTAAGAAAACATCTATGGCACAGCTCCTAGAATTTTTACTAGAATTCCCCGCAGCGTTGACTACATTTAAAAGGATATAAAAGATGTATGTGTGCTACTCAGTTAACTCGGTTAACTCGATAGCTCAATGCGTATCTTTTTTGCATGCGGTTTTCATACGGAGATCGGGAATGAGCATTCGGGTGATATTTTGTGTTGTATATATTGAGCAGAGAGAGTGAGAGCCCCTAAATTGAATGTGCTCGTAATTTACAGTACAGTGTACAGTGTACAGTACAGTGTAATTTGTTTATTTGGAAAACAATGCTTTGTTTAGATTTTCTGTCAATAGTGTAAATGTGATGCTACACTAAATAATCAGCGATGATCACCAAAGCACCTAAGGTCAAAATTTAGGGAATTTTCGAAGTTAAGATCAATCCTAACTCTTACCATATCACGGCTGAAAAAAAAGTTTTGTTACTTCAAAGCAATCTTACTACTAAAATGTATTGCTGCTAAAGTTATAAGACTTCATTGATAGGCAATGATATCTCGCTTTGAACCCTGACTGCTCTTTGAATCTGTTCAGAGAGGACCCAAAAAAGTGATCGGCTTAGTTTTCATGCTAAATCTTGATCAACTTTATCTACTAGCGTACTCAAGTTTTTAGCCATCTAACATAAAGTAAATCTTAATAACGCTCTTAGAATAATTATTAAACTGTTCGATTCGACCCTGTTTACATTTTTTCTATCGTTCTCTACGAGCCAGTTCACGGCGATCCCCCGCACCGGTAGCAAGAAAAAAATTGTTTTCAACCGAGCCTTAAAGAACAAATTCGCGCAAGGGTTGGAGGGTTGGCGTTGCCTAAAGAACGTTTTGCAGTTTTCGTTTCTTTCCTCGTGATGCGCCAAACGGACTGCGGCAAGGAAGTTTGGGGAATTCCCAATCGGCAAGTTCAGTGCAGCGTTAGAGGACGAAAAACACAGGGCTAACGGAAGCGGTTCAACGGGAACAGTTCGTCAGCTAAGCGGACAAACATGTTTACCGGTAGCGAACGGGGGTTCTGAAAGTTCGTGGTGCACACCTATCTGAGGGTGCTGCTGGATTCTTCATCTGAATACGTCAGAACTTTTCCAGAACTGGATACGTAACCAACAACTGCCAATCGGATTCTCCACTTCCCTGGGCCAATCTGGCCGGCCCAGCCGCAGTCAAAACACTTTGGTGCCGGGGTTCCCCAGCCCATTCCGAATTGCCGACGTCAACAGAATTCGAACTCTTAAGAAGGTCGAACAAAACTAAGGTGCAAAACAGATCGATGCATCGCCTAAGAGTTCGAAAAACAACTCCAGTCTATATATACGATGCAGGTGAAGGCCTGTCCAGCAACAAATCTCCAAGGAGCTCATTCAGCGCTAGAAAGCTTTACTGCCAAGCAAGCTCGAAAAACCCAGCATGAACTTCATCAAGGATTCGATCTTCGGCCGGCCGGACGAGCCGGAGAAGCTCAAGAAGAAGATCCCGGGGCCCGGAGTGCCGATTCTGGGCGACCTGCCGACCGCCACCAAGTGGACGCTGGCGAACCCGGGCAAGCTGCCGATGCACCGCACCCTGGAGCTGCACGGCCAGTTCGGCCCGGTCTACTCCTTCGGCGTCGGCTCGGCCACCTTCGTGATCGTCGGCGACCCGGCCATGTTCCGCCAGGTGCTCACTCACGAGGACTTTCAGGAGCACATCAACCTGCCATTCCTCAAGACCTTCGGCGCCCGCAAAGGAATCTTCATGGCCGACTACGAGCGCTGGAAGGTGCACCGCCGGTTCAGCCATCGCATCCTGCGAGACCTGGGCTTCGGCAAGATCCAGATGCAGGTGAGAGACGCAGCTGATCATGGTTGAGTTCAGGTGCAGCCCATCCAATCATTCAGGCATTCCAAATCAAGCACTGTTACTCCCCTCTCCCCCCAATCAGGACAACATCCTCCGTGAGGCAACTCACCTGGTGGACGATCTCCGGTCGCGATGCTCGGAGCCGGTGGAGACGCGCGCCGCCATGTCCTGCGCAGTGTCCAACGTCATCAACCAGCTGGTGTTCGGCAAGCGGTTCGACTACAGCGAGCCGGAGTTCGCCAGGCAGCTGGACAGCGCCCGCATGGTCACCAACATCAGCCTGACTCTCGTGTTCTTCCCCATGATGTTCCCCTGGCTGGAGGGCCACCCGGACGTCATGAAGGCCCTGCCGGGCTCCGCCAGCTTCGCCGAGGGCTACGCCTTCATCAAGGCCTTCTGCAAGCGCGAGATCGCCTGGCACAAGGAGAAGTTGGACTTCAACAATAACGAGGCCGACCAGCCCGAGGACTTCATTACCGCCTTCCTCCGCGAGCAGGTGCACCAGGACCCCGAATCGGAGCACTACTTCACTGACGACGATCTGTGCGACATTGTGGCCGATTTCTTCGTGGCCGGCACCGACACCACGGCCGTGGCGCTCACCTGGGCCGCCCTGCTGCTGGCCAAGCACCAGGACGTGCAGGACCAAGTCCGCGCTGAGCTCTTCTACCTCGGCGACACCATCCTGGAGAAGCAGGCCGGCCTGCACTACACCCGCGCCTTCTGGGACGAGGTGCTGCGCTTCTGCATGCTGGTGCCCCTCAACATGCGCCACTCAGTCCGAGAGACCAGCGTCGGCGGCTACCGTATCCCGGCCGACACGGTGGTCGGCGCCAACGCCTACGCGGTGTCGCGCAACGCCGAGCTGTTCCCCGAGCCGGAGGCGTTCCAGCCGGCGCGGTTCCTGGACGCCGAGGGCTGCTACTGCCGCAGCCCGGCCATGGACGGCCTCGTGTTCGGCGCCGGCAAGCGGGGCTGCATGGGCGAGAGCCTCGCCCGCATGGAGATGCTGGTCTTCCTGGCCAGCCTGGTGCAGAACTTCCAGCTGGAGCTGCCGGAGAAGGAGCGACCGAGGTTCAGCGAGATCTTCATCGGCGAGGACGGCGCCGTGCACCAGCCAAAGCAGCACCGGATTCTGTTCACCGAGCTGCACAGGGACTGAGCCTCATAGCCTCATAGCCCTTGACTTACCTCTACTTGTCTGCTAGTGCTTGTTCTATTTTTGTTCCACGCTTCTCTAGTCTGCAGATTCACAACTGTAATGTACTTGTTTATTGGTACAGCAGAAATCATTTTTCCTCCCCCTGGAAATCCATTGGGGGGAAGACTTTTTTGGTTGTTAACCTCTCGTGTACAAAGTTTGCATCTAAAAATACAAAAGCACTGCGCTCGATCGTACTGAAGCGCATTTGCCTAATACGGCAATCGGAAAATACTCATCATTTGTGCTAGCAATTGTCAAAGACGTTTTTGGCCAAGAACGCGTCTCAAAGCCGAGTTCAAGACCATGAGGTTTTTACAATATTTAGTATTTAGCATGGCGCTGCTTGGGGTCTTCCATGACTGTGAACTATTGTGCATAGCGGTTAGAAGTATTTGACATAGTTTATCTCAAAGATAGCAACTTCAATAGTTGACAAAGGTTAAACAGTAAAGAAAATAAACTGAACAGTAAACTGAACGTACGAGCGTACATGTAAACTAAACAGCCAAGCTCCAAAGTTCTTATGTAAGGCATCCTGTTTTGACTCTTGGTGTAGATCTTGCTCTGGTGACTGTCGACACTCAAAAGACGTCTTTGGTGGCTCCTGCCGCCAAGGAAACTACTCTGGTGGCTGTCGACTTTCAAGAGACGTCTTTGGTGGCTCCTGCCGCTAAGGAAGCACTTTGGCTGGCTGTCGATTCTCAAGAGACGTCTCTGGTGGCTCCTGCCGCTAAGGAAGCTACTTTGGTGGCTGTCGACTCTCAAGAGACGTCTTTGGATGCTCCTGATGCCAAGCAAACTACTCTGTTGGCTGTCGACTCGCAAAAGATACGTCTCTGGATGCTTCTGCCGCCAACACGCACCTGCTTCAGTTGCAATTCGGAAGTCCAGAAGCTGAGACATTATGAATTTAAGGCTAAAAAGTTGAAAACTTTCTGACGTGACGCGAAAGTCAGGAACCGAATGTTGTTTAAACGAGTGTAAATTCTTGCGATATATTTGTAGTAGAATAGTCTAAGTTACTAGGTTAAATATTGTGAATATCGAATTACACTGATGACAATGGGCCCGTACTATAAAACTTTCGTAAGTTCCGTCGTACGATCGAACTTACGCACGAGAGTTGAGAACCGTCTCAGAATGTTCTTAAGTGCGTTCGGTGAAACTTTCGCAGATGCGTCGTAACTTACGCAGTAGCTGCGATCAAACTTAAGAATTCATGCCTGACTTTTTCCTCTGCCAGTGGTCTTTTTGGAACTGATTTTACCGTAATTGGAACTTAGCTCGTAAAACACACACGTTGCACTCTTAAATTAAAGTAAGAAAAAATCATGCTCATTTATACATTACCATTACAAGCAATATGAGCTATGACCATTTTAACACAGGTCGATTCCATTGTTGTATTTAGGCACATTAAAAAACTTTCAAACAAGGGTGCCTTATTCATTCGCATATACAAATAAGGCCTAGCGAATTCCTTAATTACGCTCCTAGTGTCATTTTGACACATCACATGTCATTAAAATTAAGCTGTTGACTGCTCTCATTGCCTCGATTTTTCTTTTCTATCGTCAGTCTTTCCTGCTCAACGCGTAGACGTTCCGTCTCGATCTTCAGCCTCTCTCTCAATCTGTCGTTTTCAACTTCCAATCGAGCTTCCTCCACCCGAAGACGTTTTATTTCTAAGCTTTCGATCAGCCCAAGTTTGCTCTGCTTTCGCTGACGCTTCGTGTTCTTGGCAGCGGGGTTAGCAACAGACTCTTCACTTTTTTCGTCGTAAGCTGTCTCGTACTCAGGCGATGCGCTTCTGCCAACAGCTTCGGAAAATTCATCAGCAGGCGCACTTGCGATATCAATGTACTTGGCCGCCGAGCTTGATGCTGCACTGTTGGATTTAGGCAGCTGCAGCGTGTCAACACCACGTGGCACGCCTTCCACGACCTGTTTTCGGATGGACTGCGCCGCCTTCTCCTCTAAACTCGACAGCTGTGGGGCCTGCGATGGACCGCCTCCTGTCTTAGCTTGCTCCTTGCGGATGCTAGCTACTTTGTTCTTCAGTTGACTCTTGAAGTCAGACCACCGCTTTCGGCAGTTCTCTCCAGAACGTCCTTGTCCACCGACTGCATTCACGATATCGGCAATTTGCTGCCATCCGCGTTTTTGCGAAAATTCGCTTTGACAGTATTTGCCGGGCTCTCCAGGTAACCTTTCCGTTCGTTCGTTGCTTCTTGCAGCGTCTCCAGTTCCGCCGTTGACCAGTTCGCCGCGCGTTTTTGTGCTGCGTTAGAATTCATTGCATTCCAATTATTTGACACTTTCGACCGTATCAGCTTCTCTTTATGCTGTTATACGAGCTATACGAGCGTAATTGCCACTCTACTTAAATATCGATTGGTCAAGGCTGTTTGCAACCCTTCGACGGCAAGATCAATTAGAGTCCTTCTTATTGCTACGACACGACAATGGCGTCGCGATCAGACGACCTGCCGCTGAACGACCCCGCAATGACGGAAGCTTGGCTACGAAGCTTCGCTGCTCTCAGCCGCAGCAAAAATCTCACGGACAGCGCAGAAAATCGGCAGGTCACTGACCTCTTCCTGGCGAAAGCCGGCGTGAATGCAGTGCGGATAGTCAGCGTCATGGCAAAGCCCAAGGAGCTGGAGGAGATGGACTTCGCAGATATAAAAAAATTGATAATCGAGAAGACTCTCCCGAAGAAGAAGCTTGTCATTGCTGAACGATCGAAATTCATGTCAATGCGCCAGGAGCCAATTGAGTCAGTGCAGGCCTTCGCACAGAGACTTCGGGATGCCGCCCGCTTCTGCGAATTCGACCAGTTGAATGCGGAGGACAGCCACCAGTCTGCCGAGGACGAGCTCATGCAGACGATGCTCGTCAGCGGGCTGCACAATGCGCAGCACCGCAGCCGGATTCTGGAGCACATTCAGGGCTCATCGCAGCCGGTGGTTCTCGACAGCAGCGTCGAGTTCATCCAGCAACTCGAGTTGATCCAGCAGTACGGCGGCGCGGACAGTCAGAAAACAGGGGAGACTGCAGCCCTAGCGCCTGCTTCCATCGCCAGCATCGACAAGAACAGGCGAGCTAGATGGACGAGCAACTTGCAGCTCTTGCGGAATGCAGCACCAACCCGGCCGTTGCCCAGCTCGAGGCAAGACCTGCAACAAGTGCAGCAAGCGCAACCATTTCGCGGCGGTGTGCAAGTCCGCCCCCAGATCAGCTCACGAAGTCGAGGCGGCCGAGGCAACGGAGGATGGACCCATCTTCTCTGTCATTAGCACCCAGCAGCACAAGACCAGCAGCCTGAAGACCGTGCTGATTGACGGTCACGCTCTGGCGATGCAGCTGGACTCGGGATCGGACAGCAGCATCATCCCACAGAACTTCTGGAAGCAGCTCAGCGAGCCCCGGCTGCGGAAGTGCAGGCGCCAGCTTCGCCAGTTTGATGGCTCGATCATCAAGACTCTCGGCAGCTTCACAGCGGCTGTCGAACTGGAGAACAAGATTGCGTGCGTGGAAGTCACGGTCGCGGCCTGCAGCAAGACCCTCCTGCAGTTCGATCTGGACGCTGTCTGTCTCAACCACGTGGGGAAGGCGCCTCTCGGGAAGCTGAATGCCTTCAAGGCGCGCATCCTGCTGAGGGACAATGTCCGGCCGAGTTACTTCGAGGCGCAACCAGTGCCCATTCACCTGAAGCCGCTGGTCATCACGAAGCTCCGGAAGCTCATCGACAGCGGTGTTCTGGTGTCAGTCGCGCCAGGCGGCAGTCAGTGGGCGTCTCCGATCGTGGTCGTGAGGAAGCCCAACGGCGACATCAGGATCTGTGCCGACTACAAGATCGGGGTGAACCCCAAGATCTGTGCTGATTCCTATCCGCTGCCCAACATCGAGACGGCGTTCTGCGAGCTTGCGGGAATGTCTCACTTCGGCACCATCGCCTGGCGGACTCGTACAATCAGCTCGAGCTGGACGAGGCTTCAAAGGAAATTCTCACCATCAACACCCCGATTGGACTGCTACGCTGGACAAGGATGCCCAACGGCGTGAAGACGCCAAGCGCACAGTTCCAGGCGGCCATGGAAGCAACGATCGGTGGTCTGGTGTCGAACCTAGTCATCTACCAGGACGATGTCTGTGTCGGAGCCAGGTCCGAGGCCGAGCTAGACGAGAAGGTCGAGAAACTGTTGCGCAGGCTCAAGGCGGCCGGAATGCAGATCAACGAGCGAAAGTGCGTCTTCAGAAGAACCGCGATCTCATTCCTCGGGTACAAGATCTCCGCTGATGGTGTTCGGCCCGACTCGAAGCTGGTGGGAAAAGTTCAGCAGACCCGTGCGCCGATGAACCGCAAGGAGCTCGAATCCTTTCTGGGGCTCACAAACTACTACGCGCGGTACGTCCAGGCCTACGCTGAGCGGGCCGAGCCACTCACGAAGCTGAGAAGTAAGCAGACACCATTCAAGTGGGGCCAGGACCAGCAGAAGGCATTCGACGACCTCAAGAAGGCTCTGGCAGTGTATCCAGTAGTGCGCAGTCTTTGATGCTTCGAAGCGCACGACACTGACAACAGACGCCAGTGACAAAGCGATCTCGGCCATCCTGACTCAAGACGAGCACCCGGTGATCTACCTGTCTCGACGGCTCACAGCGGCAGAGCAGAACTACTCCAAAATCGAGCGAGAGGCCCTCGCCATCGTGTGGGCGACTCAGCGAGCACGACACTTTCTGCTGGGCGCCAATTTCACCTTGAACTGCGACCATCAGCCGCTGGAGCCAAGGAGATCCCGAAAGTCACGTCTGCGAGAATCACGCGGTGGACGATCCAACTGGCTGCTTTCGACTACGATATCGCGTACGTCCGCGGAAGAAGCATCCCACATGTCGACGCGATTTCGAGACTCGAGTTCGAGGAGAAGTTCGAGCAACCGGAGGTGGTCGAGAGTGTTATCCACTGGACAGAGACGGACGTGCTAAAACTCGAGGACGTTCAGCAGTCAACGGCGACCGACTCAGTGCTGCTGGGCATCAAACGCCGGATCCGCGACAACGTCTGGAGCAACTGCTCTGCGGCCGAGCGTCCCTTCAAGAGCGTGCGCCAGCAGCTGTCCGTCGAGGACGGCGTCATCTGCATGGGTGACCTGGTGGTGCCGCCAGCCGCGCTGCGACCTCAGCTGCTGCAAGCGGCACACGGCGACACCCACTGCGGAGCGCTGGCGACGCGCAACCGGCTGAAGCGAGAGGCCTGGTGGCCAGGCCACTGCGATGACGTCGAGCAATACGTCAAGCAGTGTGTGAAGTGCGCGGAGATCCGCACACCACCAGCCCGCACGACGCACACCTGGCCAGCGGAGACCACGGCGAGGCAGCGGGTGCACATCGACCACGCGCACGTGCAAGGAGCCGGCTCCCTCCTCATCGTGGTGGACGCCTTCTCTGGTTGGCCGGAGGCGGTTCTGGTGCCCGACAGGACGGCCAGAACGACGCTGCAGGTTCTGCGGGCGATCTTCTCGAGGCTAGGCGTGCCCCGGACCTTGGTATCTGACAACGCGCCAGGCGGCATGGTCCAGACGGTGAAGCACGGGCTCCGGGCATTTGCAGCGCACCGCGGCTCCTTCGAAGCGTACCTGGCCAAGCTGCTGCTCAATTACCGTTCGACGGCGAGGAGCGACGGCCGGGGCAGCCCGTCGGCGCTGATGGGCCGACAGCTGAGGAGTCCGCTGACAATGACCTTCGAGATCGACGCACCAGTTGTCTACCAGCCAAGCTCCAGTGCAACGGCCGAGCCCGCTCGCTTTGTGGTCCAAGCAGGCAGCAACACGGCGGTGATCATCCGCGACAACAACCGGCCGGCCCTTGCCCATCGGGACCAAATTCGGCCGCTGCCGTTCGACTTGACGGTCACGCCAGGGCAGGAGCAAGCGACCGGGCGCGGACAAGAGACAGCGGCTGAGGAGACTCCAGTCGAGCCCGAGACTCCGATGTCGGGCAGCCCCAACACCGAAATCGAGGTGCCGGCGGCGCCGAGGCGTAGCGAACGCGGAAACAAAGGAGTTCCCCCTCCGTGGTGAGGCGTCGCTTGGCGGGGCTCATCAACTATCTCTGACTCGCCCAGCGTATCTGCGTACTTAATATCTAGTGTACTCATTACCAATGTACTTAGTGTGCACGCGCGGAACGTTGCATCTTTCTATCTATATGCTAAAGCTTAAAGTTTGATCGCGCTGTACTCGTAATGTAGGCGGCATGTTGCCGTCGGTCGTTTTCAAGTTAATATAAAGACCGGTTTGGCTATCAGTTGCAGTCTCGTATTCTATGCTCAGCTAAGAGCTCTCTTAAATAGAAAAGAGTCCATCTTATTGCTACGACACGACAAAAACATCCCAAAGTAAGGATGTTTGCTCGTTGAGGCTCCTTGACACTTGTCATAGTAGAAGCTGGCTGGTTGACAGACCATGAGTATTGGCAGCTCCAGATGCAGCCGCAGGGGCTCAGTAGTAACAATGCAGCTAGGTGTTAATAGGAGACAAAACCAAAGGCGGATTTCCAAATCTTCAGCTGGATTCAGAGATTTAAATGCTTCAGAATGCTTCTTGTTCCATTGAGCTAGAAAACGATAAGAATGCAAGACATCCCGGGATTTCGATTGGGCCTAAATCCCGGGATTGACCATCGGGATCCCGATCCCGGTTTGCAATAATTCAATCATTCATTCTCGAGTAGTAGTATCTGCAGCTGAGCAATTTGTCAGGTGAAAATCATCACCCATTTGTCTTGCTTTGATTTATTAATCTTTTAAGCATGCAGGCAAGTGAGACGGCTAGGACTTCAGGGATACAATATAGAATTTTGCAGCCCATTTGGGCTTACGCGCATTTAATTTAATCCAAGATACGTTTGCCAATGTAACAGAGCTTTTGTCTATGGTAGCAAGGCTGGCGCAGCGGCATTTAATTTGGTCCAAAATTGACCAACAAGCATCCATTTGGTCCAAACACTCGTGAGCCATTAAACAAACTCTTGCCTTCTCTCAACCGTCTGCAGGTTGTTGCGCACCGCTGGAATGTCAGCGTCTCTACCAAAAGTTTTCAGTTGCTTTTCCAGAGCTCTGCTGATAGTCGAAATCTGATAACCAACTGGAGCTGTTCCCTCAACTTCTGCTGCATTTTCTGCAACGTCAACAAAGGGTTCGTCTCCACTGCATCGAGTAGCAGTTGGACCTGAGGCTCTCGAGCAACTTTCCTTGGCGATTGCCACCCTTTCGCAGGCAATCTCTGCCGGCAGAGTTTCAACGCGCTGCTGGATGCTGTAAACCACCTTTTCTTTTACATTCAGCAACCTTGCAATGTCCTTTGGGTGTTCACCTCCGTCGAGTGCTTCGATCACAAGCCAATGACATTCGTTCAATAGCCTAGCATATGGTCCACAATTCTGGGACTGAGCTGAAAATGAACTAAATGGACCAAATTGATGCTTGTTGGACCAAATTAAATGCCGCTGTGCCAGCCTTGCTACCATAGACAAAAGCTCAATTACTTTGACAAACATATCTTGGATTAAATTCAATGCGCGTAAGCCCAAATGGGCTGCAAAAAGCTATATTGAAGCTATTGGCAGATCGTAAAGGAGATTTTAGGTGTAACAATGTACGTGCAGCTGTATGTATTTGTTACTCGCAGACTAATGTAATTATTAATCAAAAACCTGTAAGCAGAGCCTAAAGCAATAGAAGCCAATTCCTCATTGTTTCCTATCACAGCGCTATAGCTTGCCATACGGGAGTCAAATCATTGTTCATTTGAACTCTCCCTCTATCTCAAACCCAGCTAAAGTCGGGGGGTCTCGAGTCTCGACCTTGCGCAGATCAGAAGCCTCCTATGCGAAAGACCTCATTCTCAGCACTGTCAGGACACCCTTTGGATGCCCAGAATAGGGTTGGTGGCAGAACTACTTTAAACAGTCCCTACCTTCAAAACTTCTTGGCCGTAGTTGGGATTAGAACAGTGGGAGTCCGGACCTTGCTATCGGACCACAACCCAAGCTATCTATGGCGGGTGCCCCTGGGAGGGTGAGGTCTGATCCCCTTCTAACCTGGTATAGCTCTGTATGCTATCGTTCCCCAGGTTACATCACAATCAAGTGTGATTCTCCTGAGCTGATACCGAAATGCAAAAAAGCATGTCTAATACGCCAGCCCGTACATCCCACTCCAATTCAGAGCTCACTGTCAGTTTCTTGTTTGCAAAAATCTTTTATTCTGTTGTAATTTTATCATTGAAAGCCTTTTAAAATCATATTAGATAGCTTCGTAAAGCAAAATTGCACCAACAAAAATTAGAAACCTTTTCAATTCCGGGATCTCGGGATCTTGGCCTAATTCGTCGGGATCCCGGGATTGGCAAAGTCCGGGATATCCCGATCCCGAGAATCCCGGGATCAGATTGAGTTTCATGAAATGAGAATTGAAAATTGAGTTCAGTAGTTGATTTTTGCGCTGTCGCGAGTTGCAAAATTTTTTACATTAGCTTTTATGGCCATATAAGTGGTTAATGAGTGGCCCATCTTGTGTATATATGATCTTAGGACTCCTTTGAAAGCGGTTCACATAACAAAAATTGTGATTCGCCATTAAGTTGTAACAATTGCAATTGAAATTGTAATCAATTGAAAAAGATTGCAATTATCGTGTGTAACGTTGCAATTATCGTGCAATATATCGCATTTTAGCACAATCCACTTATCTGGTGAATACTGGGCGCATACACAACCGAAACGGCGTTTTGTGTCGACTGCTTGTTGAACAACAAACAACGTCCTCGTTGGTGCGCCGCGTCGACCTGCTGTTCAATTGAGCCTGTCAACGTCCTGATATCGGGGTTTTAAATTTTGGTCCATTTTGCAATCACGTTTTTGAAGTTTTTTCATCGAAAAGTACTAATATTTGGTGGTGTTTAAGGAGAATTTAAGCATAGTATCGGATGAAGCATTTAAAAAATTCTGTCCCAAAAGCAGAATGAATGAAATATGAATATTTAGCCAGTCTCAACTGTCAGAAAGTTGGGCTGCCTGTGACGAGACATTGACAGCTACTCGGGTGGCTGCTGAGAGTTGCGCATGCACACATTTTTATCCTGTGCTTTGTAAAAATTTGATTGTCAAATTTCAAACAACCCATCTGAATTTTGTGCCCAACATGCGCTTCAAACAGAATCCTTTGCCAACGAGTATGAATGCATTGAGCACGGTGGAATCTTTCATGGCCTGCCTTGTGCAGCGCACTTTGATGTGTTTCTTTGAATTCTCAATTGTCCAGACCACTTCAATGTCATTCCAATTTCTATATGAATTAAGTGAGCGCATGTGCACCAAAGTTTTAACTCATCATGCTCTCTGAGTGTTGGAAATTACTGAAACTTGCGTAAAAACTCAATAGTTTGAGCATCAGAGTATAGGGCTTACTGACGCTAAAATTCTAATCGATAAGCCGTGTAAATAAAGTTAGCATCACGGACTTCGGAAGCATTTTTAACAAAGTTATAAATGGTGAGATTTCAATTGTTCCTGTCTATTTTGTGTATTTTTTCGACTGATTCCGCAGATTGTATATAATTACCTAGATTTAACACTCCAGCATTCGCTAATGTATGTAGCGGCCATCTACCAAGACCCGATAACCCCGCGGTTAGGGCCATAGACACTGGCTGCTGATAATGCTTGAGAGCAGCAGAAGCTACAGTCTATGGTCTTAACCCCGGGGTTTTCGCGCTGCGGCCAGGCGGCTGGATTATAGAATCTTTGACCGAAGTCTGTCTACACTAAATAAGGTTTCACCATAGACAAAGTCGGTCGAACGCATACTGAATGCACTACCGATACGACTTAGGAGAATGGTCATTTCTAGGAAAATAGAGTGTATAGGCGTCCTTCTACTTTTAGTTGCAGATGTGCCGCTCTGCAATGTAACGATATATGAAGAGTTTTTCGGCAGCAACTGCTGCCGTGAAATAATCTGTCCATGTCGTTATTGTACCCTTTTGCCATGGATGAAGGACGTACCCTTTTGCCCTTCATCCATGCCTTTTGCATGAAATTTGTTTTTGCCGGATTTCTAGTCAATTCTGCTGTCTATGGCACTTTGAAAGAGCAGTAAAGCTAATAGTCAGTCGTCTATGGTAGTTGGAAAGGACAGTGAAGACGACTCGACTATCTGTCATAAATAATTCTCTAGTGGATTTTCAGCTTTCAATTAAATTACCAATAGAAAAAGGAGCTACATGCATGTTCGTTTCGCTACAAAAACCCTGGCGGAGGAAATGTGGACTCTCCACGGACGAGTTGGCTTTTGTCAACCGAGAGTCGAGCAGTCGCTTTTCTGGAGATGAAAAATTTTGATGCGTCGTTTAGTACCAAAGTGCTGCCTGAGCTGACTAGCGAAGATCTACAAATGCTGCACCGGATTGAGAATGAATCTGCGCCGAAATCGACCGAGACTCAACGAAAACTTTGCGTGGCAAGGTTCCGTCAGTTCCTCAACGAGAAGGGGAGTTTAAAGCGGGTGCCGGGTCGATTCCTGAACGATAATCTGAGGCTTTTCTATTCGTCTCTTCGAAAGCAGGAAGCCTGAAGTCTTTTATCTGTTTTCCTGCGGCAATTCAACGGCACCTGCACTGGAGCCCGTCCGTCAATCGCCAGGTGAACATCATTACCGGAGAATCATTCAAGTGTTAAAACGGAGTTCTTGTCGAACTTATATGTGACAGAAAAATAATACTACTCCTTTTTGTTTTTGTTGTTGTGCGTCATTGTTTAGCAATTTGACGATCATTATTCGCATATTTTATGCAGAACAATCCATTACTACAAACAATGCATTGTCTGTAGGATCGTCAAACAGAAAAACAATGCAAAGAATCAGCGGTCGCAGCACGTGACAACGATTTGTCTATGGCTCGCGCCTACCGGCGCTCGCCAGACAATCGTTGTCACGCACTGGGACCGCTGATTATTTATCCATTGTCAGGTTTCGATTCTTTTCTAGAGCCAAATGCATCTGTTAATTTACCGGCAGCAATATAAAACAGCCGGCAAACAATTGAATTGTTGCCAAGAGGATCACTGCCGAAAACCATAGACAAAAGAGTACAATAAAAATTTTATAAAGCTTTTTTTCGCTGCAAACTTATCGAGCACACCTCGAACGGAACACATAAGCTGCCTAGATTTTTATAGCTTTTTGCAGCCCATTTGGGCTTACGCGCATTTAACTTAATCCAAGATACGTTTGCTAATGCAATGGAGCTTTTGTCTATGGTAGCAAGGCTGGCACAGCGGCATTTAATTTGGTCCAACAAGCATCAATTTGGTCCAAACACTCGTGAACCATTGGACAAACTCCTGCCTTCTCAAAACCGTCTGCAGGTTGTTGCGCACCGCTGGAATGCCAGAGTCTCTACCAACAATTTTCAGTTGCTTTTCCTGAGCTCTGCTGATAGTCGAAATCTGATAACCAACTGCAACTGTTTTTTTAACTTCTGCTGCATTTCGGCAACGTCAACAAAGGGTTCGTCTCAACTGAATTGAGCAGTTGGTTGGACCTGAGGCTCTCGAGCAATTTGCCTTGGCGATTGCCACCCTTTCGCAGGCGAAATCACAGGCGAGATCACAAGCCAATGGCATTCGTTCAACAGCCTAGCATATGGTCCACAATTGTGGGGCTGAGCTGCAAATGAACCAAATGACGGACGGACAAGCAAAAAAAGACGGACAAACGAGGCGCGCTTCTTCTTGCCAAGGCGGACAAATGAAGCGCGCTTGCCCAAGCGTACTAAATGCTATATTCATTTCAATTTTGTCTGCTTAGTCTGCTACTTATTCTTATAGACAATAGAGCTAACATGCAGCGAAATTGAAGAAGCCGAAAAGCAAAAAAGTTTCTGTTGGCTCAGAATAAAGCCAACTTTATTATAGATAGAGCTCCAGTTGCTTTGTACGCTCGTATATTTTTTCTGTTATTCAATTTCAGATCGTCTGCAATCAGACTTGGGCAGAAGATGACGCTGGTTTGGGGGCGGCGGGGGTTAACATTGTTCCTATTAATTCATTATCCAGTCTTTGAAACTGGGGGCGACTTGAAATAATAGCAGCTGTCAAGGACCTCAAGCCCTCAACCCAGTCGGACAAAGCTCGCCCTCTTCTTGGCGTCGTTCAGCTGCTCATCGTCCAGGTAGCTCTCGTCCTCCGGCTCGTAGCTTGGCCGCTTGCCAAGACGGACGAACGAGGCGCGCTTACCTAGGCGGACAAATGAGGCGCGCTTCTTCTTGCCGAGGCGGACAAACGAGGCGCGCTTGCCAAGACGGACAAACGAGGCGCGCTTTCCAAGACGGACAAACGAGGCGCGCTTCTTCTTGCCGAGGCGGACAAACGAGGCGCGCTTCTTCTTGCCAAGGCGGACAAATGAAGCGCGCTTGCCCAAGCGTACAAACGAGGCGCGCTTGTCGTTGGCTAGGCCGGCCTCCTCGCCGAGCTCCGCGCAGTAGGACAGACAGTCATCGTCCACCTCGTCCGAGAGGCAGTCGGCTGGCGCGCAGGCGAAGGCGGCGCTGACCGCCAGCAGCAGGCAGAGTCCAATAAGTTCGGCTCGCATTCTGCGGTTTGAGGGGTTTTGGAATGATAACAGGATGTACAGGATGAGGCCTTTTCAAGTCTATGGACATAAACAGGCTGAAATGATGTGCTTATTTAGCTTTATCTGTGTAAATAGTTGTCGAATAGACAATTAACTAATAATACGAGCGATAAGCGATTAACGGGGCAGAAAAGAAGTGAAGCAGAGGACGAGGACACGGGCCTAAGCCGCGAGTTGAACTTTGTATTTATACTAACAATAATGAACAGGTTAGAGGCTGAATTGCAAAACAGAAAGTACAAATATTTGCAGGATTGAAATCCGACAATAGTCTATTTGGCCCGGCCAAGGTTTGACAGTTGTTAGAAGTAGTTATGCAGCTTCAGTCAATTGTAAATGAAGCTATCAATAATTCTAAAACGCTTGCTTGATGGATGGGAATTTTTTTGGAGAAAAAAATCTAGGAGTCAGTTTCATCTCAAAGCGAAATTCGAAGTCTAAAGCTCCCGATCTCATGTTATTTACTCAGACAAGAGAGGGCTCGACACTGAGATCAATCTTGCCCCATTTTCTAGTCTCTAAATATTTGCTTTCCGGTATTGTTTCGATTAAAGAAACTTTGACTTCCTTTTTGACTGAAGAGTTCGGATAATTGGATTTTGAGAAATTTGATAACGCACCGCGGTTGCTGGCCAAGCTATACCCGACTTTCTCCCCGAGAGACTTTGGCAGAAGTTCTCTGCTAGATGCGCGCTTTGAACGGAATCAGTTCGGCTCAAAAGTGTCAAACCGAATGCTTGCACCCCAGTCTCACTGAATTCTCGTCACTTCAAAGCCCCAAGGCCTTTTCTTTACTTTGATGGCGATAATTTCGTTAGTTGCTAAGCCACATTCTTCCAGTTTGCGACACCCACACAAAGCATTTGCATTCAGCTGCCAACAAGAGAGAGAGTTCCAGGCTTGCCAACAAGTATCTACCAATGGAGAGCAGTGCAAACACCTGCTAACTGCTTGCCGGAAAGTGTTTACCACTGTCAGCAATGCCTGCAATTGTTTAAATTCAAACATGCAATAAATGAAGAGGCTCCAGTACTGAGTTGTTAGCTGATTCCACTCTAGACACAGCAGCAATTGTCTCAAGACAAATACTACGGCTTGTATCTTCGGGTGTTCGTCAAAAATTGCTGCAATGGAATTGCCGAATTTAAACAACTTGCCAACTGCAGCACGCCCAGCTACTCCAGCCAAGCACTCGGGTTTATCGCTAGTCAAAGGATTTGCCAATATCAGCTCTCGGTCCTCGAGTCTGCAGGACTTCGCAGCGCTCTTGAGTTCTGATGATGGCGACAGGCTGAAAGTCTCAGCAGCCTCCATCTGCGCCTCTCCTATTCCCGTCCGCTTTCTTGGGAAAGGGCGCTTTAGGAAGTGGAGAGTAGGATAATGTTTCATGCAAAGCAGGGGGCATGGGAGGGGGGTCAGCGGCGCCCGACTTCGAACCTTTGACTCTCTGCAGCCGCTTTGCCAATAAGCAGCAAGGCTCCGAGCCGCTCGAGCGTTGACAGTAGGAAAATATCAATTCCTTCTGTTCAGGCCAGGCCCATAAAGTCTCCGGCTGGCTGAACTCAATAACATTTTTTCTGTGCGCCGCCTTGGACTCGTTCGCGCACACGCGAAAAGATTTATAAGCTCCTCTCACAGAGCGCCATATGGTTTCAGCTGGCTTGTACTCCGAGCTGCCCCCGACTGGTTAATAGCCGCGAAATTGAGACCTACGATATCAATAAACGAAACTTCGCAACGCCAAAAGTGGTTTCGGTGTTCGCCGGCTGTCGAACTGGCTGAGAAGCCAGTTCCCCTAGCAACTATTATTTGTGGGGCGTTACAAATTATGGCCGGTTCACAGATTCGATTTCTAGTTGCAGCCCCAGTTCGCTCTTATTAAATCGATTTTGATATGCGGCGTAGCAGCTCGACTCAATATTAATAAATTATTAGGCACAAAAGTTGTGTTTTTTCATAGCGGGAAAATTCTACTACAGGAGGAAGCCTCTCTCTCTCTCTCTCTCTCTCTCTCTCTCTCTCTCTCTCTCTCTCTCTCTCTCTCTCTCTCTCTCTCTCTCTCTCTCTCTCTCTCTCTCTCTCTGTCTCTCAGCATCGCAAAACAGACTTCTGAGCAAACTGCTGAACTATGTTTGTACAGGGCTTGGAGATTTTTCTTGTTCTAAAAAATCTACAATCTACAAGTCGGAATAGCGATTGTAAACACTTGAAGTCTTTTTAAGCGATCTCGTACTCTGCCTCGTTCCGATTCTGCAGTTCCTTAGCCTCCTTCCTGGATGAGAGCATTAAAATTTGCACAGAGCAAGCACTTTATTTGCTTTATTGCATAGTTACATGTAGACCTAGCCTTGATGCTCACCCAGCCTCTTTAACGGCTGGATCTGCGAGACAATGCGCCGACAGGGGAGTGGCATGGGTAGCCCCTCAAGAGTCGCTAGTTAGTCAAGTCGACCAGCCCACCGACTTACATTGAGCTTCATCAATATTGCATCCGTTTGCATTGCTAAGAAAGAAAGAAATAGAAAAATCAAGGCGGGGAACCGGGGGGGGGGTAGGACCGGAGAATAGAGGACATCGGGGATAAAAAATAACGCCACAATGCTAGAGAACCTTTTGCCGGCAAATTGTCCTTCAAAATACTTATCTAACCCCATTTTAATGCAATAAAGCCGTTGACAAAAAATTTTTATCTAAAGCATCACAGCAGGTAACAGACAGTTTAAAAGTTTAAAAGCAAAAAACTGCAATACATTAAAACAATTCTGTGACATCAAGTTCAAATTGACTTACCTGTAGTGCTTTCTCTGCCTTAGCGTTAGAAATAAGAGGAATTTCAAAAGCAACTTTGGTCTGTTGATTGAAGTCCTATACAAAGCCGAGATTTTTTGGGAGCGGCACCCCTCCGGGCCCCGCGGCTCAGCCGCTTTTATCGGCTCTGGATCGGCGTCCCAACCCCCCCCCCCGCCGTCGCTGCACTCGCCCGGCTCTTGCCAGTTGAAGTAACTCAGTCAGCTATTGGCTGGCTTGAAAGGGAGATTCAACTATCCATGGCCCAGGAGGTGCAGCTGCTGTCTCTTAGAGCCAGCTATGGACGAGCAAATCAATCATTGCCGCTCTCAGGGTTAATCCGAGTGCTGAAAATTTTTTAACTAGCTATTAAAGAAATTTTTAAAGATAAACTTTCTAGATTCAGGGAAACTTGATGGACCAGTCCGTTTGTACTTTTATGGCGAAATTCTCCGTATTCTGTACCTAGACTGTGTATGAGAATGGGTATGAGGATGGGTATAAGAATGGGGATGGGGATGGGTATGAAAATGGGGATGAGAATGAGCTTGAGAACAGATGAGAATGGAGATAAGAATAGAGATGAGAATGAAAATGAGAATGGGGATGAGAATAGGGATGAGAATGAGCTTGAGAACAGATGAGAATGGAGATAAGAATAGGGATGAGAATGAGGATGAGAATGGGGATGAGAATGGGGATGAAAATGGGCTTGAGAACAGATGAGAATGGAGATAAGAATAGGGATGAGAATGAAAATGAGAATGGGGATGAGAATGGGGGATGAGAATGAGGGATGAGAATGGGGGATGAGAATGGGGGATGAGAATGGGGGATGAGAATGGGGGATGAGAATGGGGGATGAGAATGGGGGATGAGAATGGGGGGTGAGAATGGGGGATGAGAATGGGGGATGAGAATGGGGGATGAGAATGGGGGATGAGAATGGGGATGAGAATGGGGGATGAGAATGGGGATGAGAATGGGGGATGAGAATGGGCATGAGAATGGGGGATGAGAATGGGGGATGAGAATGGGGGATGAGAATGGGGGATGAGAATGGGGGATGAGAATGGGGGATGAGAATGGGGGATGAGAATGGGGATGAGAATGGGGGATGAGAATGGGGATGAGAATGGGCTTGAGAACAGATGAGAATGGAGATAAGAATAGGGATGAGAATGGGGATGAGAATGGGGATGAGAATGAGCTTGAAAACAGATGAGAATGGATATAAGAATAGGGATGAGAATGAAAATGAGAATGGGGATGAGAATGGGGGATGAGAATGAGGGATGAGAATGGGGGATGAGAATGGGGATGAGAATGGGGGATGAGAATGGGCATGAGAATGGGGGATGAGAATGGGGGATGAGAATGGGGGATGAGAATGGGGGATGAGAATGGGGATGAGAATGGGCTTGAGAACAGATGAGAATGGAGATAAGAATAGGGATGAGAATGGGGATGAGAATGGGGATGAGAATGAGCTTGAAAACAGATGAGAATGGATATAAGAATAGGGATGAGAATGGGGATGAGAATGGGGGATGAGAATGAGGGATGAGAATGAGGGATGAGAATGGGGGATGAGAATGGGGGATGAGAATGGGGGATGAGAATGGGGATGAGAATGGGGGATGAGAATGGGGGATGAGAATGGGGATGAGAATGGGGGATGAGAATGGGGATGAGAATGGGGATGAGAATGGGGATGAGAATGGGGATGAGAATGGGGGATGAGAATGGGGGATGAGAATGAGGATGAGAATAGATGAGACTGTGGATGAGAATGGGCATGAGAATGGGATAAAGACGAGTATCAAGTGGAGACGGTAGTTGAGAGTAGCAGTAGATGCATTACACCATCTCTCGCAGCTTTACTAAACTCTTGAGCCTATTTTTGTGCTGAAGGAAATTATTGAGCACCAAATTCTGTTGCTAGGGGATATTTCTTTCCAATAAAATATGCGCAGATTCGGTGCCCGGTAGGCCTGATTAGAATTGAGCATCTCTCTGTCTGCCAGTGAATGGCGCCAGTCCATCTTAGGCAATCTGCCGGTCTTGAGTGATATTCCATGTAGGCACAGCTCCAATCTCCCCCCTCAAGTCTCCGGGCTTCGTCAACCAAGCCAACCAGCCAGTGCACAAAAAATACTCGTATTTGCCAGCAGAACAGGAGAATCTAATTTTCACTCTAACTCTGTCTATCTGGGGTCTGGAGTGGCTTTGGATGATACATTGATATGGCAACCATGGCAACCATCGGAGGTTTGTTGAGGTGAATTGCTGATCGGTTTTATTTGAGCCTGGATCTGATAGACTTAGTTCAGGTGCCAACCAATTCTGTTTTTCTGACTCGATTGCAGATTCATGACTGACTCGATTGCACACTCATGTCTGACTCGATTGCAGATTCATAACTGACTCGATGGCACACTCATGTCTGACTCGATTGCACACACTCATGTCTGACTCGATTGCAGATTCATAACTGACTCGATGGCACACTCATGTCTGACTCGATTGCACACTCATGCCTGACTCGATTGCACACTCATGCCTGACTCGATTGCAGACTCATGCCTGACTCGATTGCACACTCATGTCTGACTCGATGGCACACTCATGTCTGACTCGATTGCACACTCATGCCTGACTCGATGGCACACTCATGCCTGACTCGATTGCAGATTCATGCCTGACTCGATTGCACACTCATGCCTGACTCGATTGCAGACTCATGCCTGACTCGATTGCACACTCATGTCTGACTCGATGGCACACTCATGTCTGACTCGATTGCACACTCATGCCTGACTCGATTGCAGATTCATGACTGACTCGATTGCAGATTCATGCCTGACTCGATTGCAGATTCATGCCTGACTCGATTGCACACTCATGTCTGACTCGATTGCAGATTCATGACTGACTCGATTGCAGATTCATGCCTGACTCGATTGCAGATTCATGACTGACTCGATTGCAGATTCATGACTGACTCGATTGCAGATTCATGCCTGACTCGATTGCAGATTCATGCCTGACTCGAATGCAGATTCATGTCTGACTCGATTGCACACTCATGCCTGACTCGATTGCAGATTCATGCCTGACTCGATTGCACACTCATGCCTGACTCGATTGCAGATTCATGCCTGACTCGAATGCAGGTTCATGCCTGACTCGATTGCACACTCATGCCTGACTCGATTGCAGATTCATGACTGACTCGATTGCAGATTCATGCCTGACTCGATTGCAGATTCATGCCTGACTCGATTGCAGATTCATGCCTGACTCGATTGCAGATTCATGCCTGACTCGAATGCAGGTTCATGCCTGACTCGATTGCACACTCATGCCTGACTCGATTGCAGATTCATGACTGACTCGATTGCAGATTCATGCCTGACTCGATTGCAGATTCATGCCTGACTCGATTGCAGATTCATGCCTGACTCGATTGCAGATTCATGCCTGACTCGATTGCAGATTCATGACTGACTCGATTGCAGATTCATGCCTGACTCGATTGCAGATTCATGACTGACTCGATTGCAGATTCATGCCTGACTCGATGGCGGATTCATGACTGACTCGATTGCAGATTCATGACTGACTCGATTGCAGATTCATGACTGACTCGATGGCGGATTCATAACCAACTCGATTGCGCCAATTATTTATGACGTGCGTCAGTTTTTCGTCTTGACTGCAAAACCATAAGACATGTTTTCTTGAGTCTATCTTTAGATGCGAAGTTTCCATATAGGCAAGGTTTGACGTAAAACGATTGACATATCTATTATTATTCATAAACTTCGATGAGTTGCTTATATGGCATTTCAAACATTTCGCTGATCAATTTCTGCAGCAAAGTTTGGCGACATAAGGCGATTGACTCGTGACTAAACATCCCCGTGAGCTTAAATTGCGGGAAGCAATTTATCAGTTGAGTTGCAAACAGCTCTGCTAACAGCTAGCAAACAGATTACATTGATAGATACTAGCAATCTGCGCTCCCATTGGGGAAAGCAACAAAGAGAAGAACCATTTTTCAATAACCAATACGTGTGGCTTCTGACGCTGCACAGTCACTATTGCTGGTTTCTTAAGGAAAGTAATGTGTAGATCTAAAAAGCAGCAGCCCTAAAAGCCAGCTATCATCTATCTAGGCAACCCCCTCCCCATGAGCCACAGCATTTTAGCGATTCCACCATGAGCCTTGGCATCTCAGCAACTCTCAGCAAAAGGATTTAAGATACCGCTAGACTTTATTAGAGGCAGGGGGCTGTGTGCACCCTGGCGCACTTTAAGCGACATTGTCACACAAACCGGCTACAGGTATTACTGCCCATTCCGCCGACTCCCCTGAGCAGGCACACAAACGCGCGGATACGTACCGCAGTCATACGCACAGGCACACACTCACACAAGAGTGTACAGCGGCCCTAACTTTATTTTATCGCTTGACATGTACACTTCACTGTGCCTTGGGGGCTGGCCCTCAAAGCCGTTAATTGCACGAGCAGAGCCAAGCCGAGATTCCAATTTAGCCCCAAATTAATGTGACTGCACTTGGAATCGAGCCTCTGCCGCTGGCACATCAGAGCACTGGGCTACGGTCCTCGATACCTCTAGACAGATAATATACCTCTAGACAGATAGGATACCTCTAGACAGATAAGATACCTCTAGACAGATAAGATACCTCTAGACAGATAAGATACCTCTAGACAGATAAGATACCTCTAGACAAATAAGATACCTCTAGACAGATAAGAAACCTCTAGACAGATAAGATACCTCTAGACAGATAAGATACCTCTAGACAGATAAAAAACCTCTAGACAGATAATATACCTCTAGACAGATAAGATACCTCTAGACAGATAAGATACGTCTAGACAGATAAGATACCTCTAGACAGATAAGATGATACCTCTAGACAGATAAGATACCTCTAGACAGATAAGATACCTCTTGACAGATAAGATACCTCTTGACAGATAAGATACCTCTAGATAGATAAGATACCTCTAGACAGATAAGATACCTCTAGACAGATAAGATACCTCTAGACAGATAAGATACCTCTAGACAGATAAGATACCTCTAGACAGATAAGATACCTCTAGACAGATAAGATGCCTCTAGACAGATAAGATGATACCTCTAGACAGATAAGATACCTCTAGACGGATAAGATACCTCTAGACAGATAAGATACCTCTAGACAGATAAGATGATACCTCTAGGCAGATAAGATACCTCTAGACAGATAAAATACCTCTAGACAGATAAAATACCTCTAGACAGATAAGATACCTCTAGACAGATAAGATACCTCTAGACAGATAAGATACCTCTAGACAGACAAGATACCTCTAGACAGATAAGATACCTCTAGACAGATAAGATACCTCTAGACAGATAAGATACCTCTAGACAGATAAGATACCTCTAGACAGATAAGATACCTCTAGACAGATAAGATACCTCTAGACAGATAAGATACCTCTAGACAGATAAGATACCTCTAGACAGATAAGATGATACCTCTAGGCAGATAAGATACCTCTAGACAGATAAAATACCTCTAGACAGATAAAATACCTCTAGACAGATAAGATACCTCTAGACAGATAAGATACCTCTAGACAGATAAGATACCTCTAGACAGACAAGATACCTCTAGACAGATAAGATACCTCTAGACAGATAAGATACCTCTAGACAAATAAGATACCTCCAGGCAGACACCCACAGACGCTCTCTCTCTCAGAAAGTCTCTCCGTGATATTGCCACCACCCAGTATTTCCAAGAAATTTAACAGCGGTGTACAGGTAGCGAGAGGGATCCAATTGTAAACCGATAATGCGATACGGGCTCGCGGCACAAGTGCCTCTCTGTCTTGTCTCGCAAACAATTGCTTGTCAGAAGGAGAAAAGTGGCTGATTACCGCTGCACGCACAGATATAATCGCGGGGCCAGGTGTTCGCGGATGGCTGCCAGTTTGGGATGCGGCGGGAAGAAATGCCGCAAAAATTGAAGGCCAAGTCATAGAATTCTAGATAACTAGTTAGTTATCTAGAATTCTATGGCCAAGTCACGCGCCTGGCATGCTTTGGGTGGGGGTTCCGAGAGACAGGGGGGCCCACTCAAACATCTGCTCCAGTCTGCCACTCTTCCGGGTGGAAATCGCCTAGCAATTAGAAGAATTTAGTTGGGAAAATATCGCTAAATAGGGATTTGCTATCAGCTTAGGAACAGTCTCTATCAGCTATTGATCCCCCTAAGCCGGTCGTATTTTTCAATTCAAACGGAATGGCTGAATACAATTTGCAAAACAAGCAGAGCAATGGCACACAGGTGAAACAATTCAAAGAGAATTCATTTGTTTTACTGCAAATTCACTCTATTAGAAATATAGCTGTACACTTCGAAATTCGCAATAGAAATAACTTTTTGACTCTGTGAATACGACGAGATCATTGCACTGAGGATAGTCTCGTGTTATGCAGCAAATATTTGGTAATTTAATAGGGAAACAAACTGTTTTAAATACTTTTGTAGGTTTGTTTATAAATACGACGCTTTTTTATTGGCAAACTGTTTTGAGGTTGCTTATCTGTCTAGAGGTTTCTTATCTGTCTAGAGGTATCTTATCTATCTAGAGGTATCTTATCTGTCTAGACGTATCTTATCTGTCTAGAGGTATCTTATCTGTCTAGAGGTATCATCTTATCTGTCTAGAGGTATCTTATCTGTCTAGAGGTATCTTATCTGTCTAGAGGTATCTTATCTGTCTAGAGGTATATTATCTGTCTAGAGGTATATTATCTGTCTAGAGGTTTTTTATCTGTCTAGAGGTATCTTATCTGTCTAGAGATATCTTATCTGTCTAGAGGTATCTTATCTGTCTAGAGGTATCTTATCTATCTAGAGGTATCTTATCTGTCTAGAGGTATCTTATCTGTCTAGAGGTATCTTATCTGTCTAGAGGTATCTTATCTGTCTAGAGGTATCTTATCTGTCTAGAGGTATCTTATCTGTCTAGAGGTATCTTATCTGTCTAGAGGTTTCTTATCTGTCTAGACGTATCTTATCTGTCTAGAGGTATCTTATCTGTCTAGAGGTATCTTATCTGTGTAGAGGTATCTTATCTGTCTAGAGGTATCTTATCTGTCTAGAGGTATCATCTTATCTGTCTAGAGGTATCTTATCTGTCTAGAGGTATCTTATCTGTCTAGAGGTATCTTATCTGTCTAGAGGTATCTTATCTGTCTAGAGGTATCTTATCTGTCTAGAGGTATCTTATCTGTCTAGAGGTATCTTATCTGTCTAGAGGTTTCTTATCTGTCTAGACGTATCTTATCTGTCTAGAGGTATCTTATCTGTCTAGAGGTATCTTATCTGTGTAGAGGTATCTTATCTGTCTAGAGGTATCTTATCTGTCTAGAGGTATCTTATCTGTCTAGAGGTATCATCTTATCTGTCTAGAGGTATCTTATCTGTCTAGAGGTATCTTATCTGTCTAGAGGTATCTTATCTGTCTAGAGGTATCTTATCTGTCGAGAGGTATTTTATCTGTCAAGAGATATCTTATCTGTCTAGAGGTATATTATCTGTCTAGAGGTATCTTATCTGTCTAGAGGTATCTTATCTGTCAAGAGGTATCTTATCTGTCTAGAGGTATATTATCTGTCTAGAGGTATCTTATCTGTCTAGAGGTATCTTATCTGTCAAGAGGTATCTTATCTGTCTAGAGGTATCTTATCTGTCTAGAGGTATCCTATCTGTCTAGAGGTTTCTTATCTGTCTAGAGGTATCTTATCTATCTAGAGGTATCTTATCTGTCTAGACGTATCTATCTGTCTAGAGGTATCTTATCTGTCTAGAGGTATCTCATCTGTCTAGAGGTTTCTTATCTGTCTAGAGGTATCTTATCTATCTAGAGGTATCTTATCTGTCTAGAGATATCTTATCTGTCTAGAGGTATCTTATCTGTCTAGAGGTATCTTATCTATCTAGAGGTATCTTATCTGTCTAGAGATATCTTATCTGTCTAGAGGCATCTTATATGTCTCATTATTTGATATTTCGTCTGCGTTAAATAAGTTCATTTCTCTTGCGTGTCAGCTACTGACAGTAGTCTCCATTAGAGAAATTTTCAAGCGTATAATTGGTGACGCAAAAGTCAGAAAACACAAGCAGATTGGGGAGGGTAGGGAGAAAAATAGATAAGCGCACCTGATCGCGAATGTCTTATCCCTTAAAAGACTGAACGTTTTTACTTGCAGGAACGAAGCCAATTATAGAAGACTGAGCTGTGGCTTTGCATAAGTAGGTTTAACTCTATGCTTTCAATGCCAGTTGCTACTTGTTGGCAATTTTTTTCGCTATTGACTCCCTTATGCACCAGGCTCTGTCTATCATCCAACAGCTCTTTGGATAATTAATCTCATCATTTGATAAAAAACTACATTTCCCTAATCTGCCTTTTTTTCATCCATCTTACAATTCCTTAATCTCATTTGGTCTCAACTCCCAGATTTGCTCTTTGCATCTTTCTTGATCTGTACCTGACAGTATGATCTATCGGTCCCTATCTCTTGTATCCCTCGGCTTCTTCAACTGAGGAAGCCGCACGGCTATTCGCCCCCCCCCTCCCCTCAGCCAGTCTCTGAATCCCGATTGTTGGGGAGTCGATTAGCTCTGCCGCTCTGCCGGGTGAGAGCGGCATAAAAGCGGCACAGCAGGGGCAGGGCTAAGCAAACCAGCTTACGATAAGAGCAGAGCAAAGAGCAACAATTAAGCACTTCAATGCTAGGAAATCATTCAAATCGGTTCGCTGATTCCAGTAGCCATGGCAACGCCACGCTGCTCAGCATGCCAACCTGGACAGTCGTCGGCGCCGTGAAAGCCACCATCATGCTGGCGCTGTTCCTGACTGCCCTGTTTGGCAATGCCGGGGCCGCTTCCGTGCTGCTGCTCATCCGCCGACGGCTGAACGGCGGCGGCTGGGACGGCGGCGACAGGGCAGGAGGCGGCTGGACTCTGCTGCTGCACCTTCTGGCCGCCGACACACTGGTTGCCATCTTCTGCATGCTCGGCGACGCCATGTGGCAGGCCACGGTGCAGTGGCTGGCCGGCGACGCCATGTGCCGACTGTTCAAATTCTGCCAGTCGGCGGCCCTCGCCGCGTCCACCTACGTCACCGTAGCGGTGGGCATCGACCGGGCCATGGGCGTCGTTGACGCCGAAACCTCGGATAGTCCGCAGCGCCGCCGGTGCAGACGGAGACTCCTGACTGCCGCCTGGGGCCTCGCATTACTGGTCAGCTGCCCGCAGGTTCGTGCACCGGGAGACTGGAACTCGGGAGGCCTGTTCGATAATGATGGAGTGCTGAGGAGACTGGGACTTGGATAGCCTGTTCGATAATGATGGAGTGCTGAGGAGACTGGGACTTGGATAGCCTGTTCGATAATGATGGAGTGCTGAGGAGACTGGGACTTGGATAGCCTGTTCGATAATGATGGAGTGCTGAGGAGACTGGGAGTTGGATAGCCTGTTCGATAATGATGGAGTGCTGAGGAGACTGGGACTTGGATAGCCTGTTCGATAGTGATGGAGTGCTGAGGAGGCTGGATGATTAATTTTATCTTTTCGTCAATAATAAATTTACTTGTCAGGGATGAGTACTCGTATCTCAGGAGAAAACAAAAATCCCCATTATGATTCTCCTAAAACTAGCTGCTACAATTTCGCGTCGCCCGCGGGCCCTGGGAGCTGCCGTTCTACCAGTGCGTCTCACTGCATGTCGACCCGCCAGCCGAGCTCGCTGGCAGCATTGACCGAATCCTGATGGCCGTGATGATCTTCAACCTGACCTTCATGTTCCTCCTGCCTGTGACGGTCCTCTCGTTCGCCTACGGCCGCCTCGTGCGCGCCATCGACGAGGGGCGTCGCGTGATCGGTAAATTGAATCACCAGCTCAGTCACCAATTCAGCCACCAATTCAGTCACCAATTCAGTCACCTGTTCATTCACCAATTCAGTCACCAATTCAGCCACCAATTCAGTCACCAATTCAGTCACCAATTCAGTCACCAATTCAGTAAATAATTCAGTCACAAATTCAAACACCTATTCAGTAAATAATTCAGTCACAAATTCAGCCACCAATTCAGTCACCAATTCAGTCACCAATTCAGTCACCAGTTCAGTCACCAATTCAGTCACCAATTCAGTCACCAATTCAGCCACCAATTCAGCCACCAATTCAGTCACCAATTCAGTCACCAATTCAGTCACCAATTCAGTCACCAGCTCAGTCACCAATTCAGCCACCAATTCAGTCACCAATTCAGTCACCAATTCAGTCACCTATTCATTCACCAATTCAGTCACCAATTCAGTCACCAATTCAGTCACCAATTCAGTAAATAATTCAGTCACTAATTCAATCACCAGCTCAGTCACCAATTCAGCCACCAATTCAGTCACTAATTCAGCCACCAATTCAGCCACCAATTCAGTCACCAATTCAGTCACCAATTCAGTCACCAGCTCAGTCACCAATTCAGTCACCAATTCAGTAAATAATTCAGTCACTAATTCAATCACCAGTTCAGTCACCAATTCAGCCACCAATTCAGTCACCAATTCAGCCACCAATTCAGTCACCAATTCAGTCACCAATTCAGTCATCAATTCAGCCACCAGTTCAGTCACCAGTTCAGTCACCAATTCAGTCACCAATTCAGCCACCAATTCAGTCACAAATTCAATCACCCATTCAGTCACCAATTCAATCACCAGTTCAGTCACCAATTCAGTCACCAATTCAGTCACCAGTTCAGCCACCAATTCAGTCACCAATTCAGTCACCAATTCAGTAAATAATTCAGTCACTAATTCAATCACCCATTCAGTCACCAATTCAGTCACCAGTTCAGTCACCAATTCAGCCACCAATTCAGTCACCAATTCAGTCACCAATTCAGTCACCAATTCAGTCACCAATTCAGTCACCAATTCAGTAAATAATTCAGTCACAAATTCAATCACCTATTGAGTCACCAATTCAGTCACCAGTTCAGCCACCAATTCAGCCACCAATTCAGTCACCAATTCAGTCACCAATTCAGCCACCAATTCAGCCACAAATTCAGCCACCAATTCAGTCACCAATTCATTCACCAATTCAGTCACCAATTCAGTAAATAATTCAGTCACCAATTCAGTCACCAATTCAGTAAATAATTCAGTCACCAATTCAGTCACCAATTCAGTCACCAGTTCAGCCACCAATTCAGTCACCAATTCAGTCACCAATTCAGTAAATAATTCAGTCACCAATTCAGTCACCAATTCAGCCACCAATTCAGTCACCAATTCAGTCACCCATTCAGCCACCAATTCAGTCACCAATTCAGTCACCAATTCAGTCACCAATTCAGCCACCAATTCAGTTACCAATTCAGTCACCAATTCAGTCACCAATTCAGTCACCAATTCAGTAAATAATTCAGTCACAAATTCAATCACCTATTGAGTCACCAATTCAGTCACCAGTTCAGCCACCAATTCAGCCACCAATTCAGCCACCAATTCAGCCACAAATTCAGCCACCAATTCAGTCACCAATTCAGCCACCAATTCAGCCACAAATTCAGCCACCAATCCAGTCACCAATTCATTCACCAATTCAGTCACCAATTCAGTAAATAATTCAGTCACCAATTCAGTCACCAATTCAGTCACCAATTCAGTAAATAATTCAGTCACCAATTCAGTCACCAATTCAGTCACCAGTTCAGCCACCAATTCAGTCACCAATTCAGTCACCAATTCAGTAAATAATTCAGTCACTAATTCAATCACCCATTCAGTCACCAATTCAATCACCAATTCAATCACCAGTTCAGTCACCAATTCAGTCACCAATTCAGTCACCAATTCAGTCACCAATTCAGTCACCAATTCAGTAAATAATTCAGTCACCAATTCAGTCACCAATTCAGTCACAAATTCAGTCACCAATTCAGCCACCAATTCAGCCACCAATTCAGCCACCAATTCAGTCACCAATTCAGTCACCAATTCAGTCACCAGTTCAGCCACCAATTCAGTCACCAATTCAGTCACCAATTCAGTCACCAATTCAGTCACCTATTCATTCACCAATTCAGTCACCAATTCAGTCACAAATTCAGTCACCAATTCAGCCACCAATTCAGCCACCAATTCAGCCACCAATTCAGTCACCAATTCAGTCACCAATTCAGTCACCAGTTCAGCCACCAATTCAGTCACCAATTCAGTCACCAATTCAGTCACCAATTCAGTCACCTATTCATTCACCAATTCAGTCACCAATTCAGTAAATAATTCAGTCACCAATTCAGTCACCAATTCAGTCACCAATTCAGTAAATAATTCAGTCACAAATTCAAACACCTATTCAGTAAATAATTCAGTCACAAATTCAGCCACCAATTCAGTCACCAATTCAGTCACCAATTCAGTCACCAGTTCAGTCACCAATTCAGTCACCAGTTCAGTCACCAGTTCAGTCACCAATTCAGTCACCAATTCAGTAAATAATTCAGTCACCAATTCAGTCACCAAATCAGTAAATAATTCAGTCACTAATTCAATCACCAGCTCAGTCACCAATTCAGCCTCCAGTTTAGTCACCCATTCAGTCACCAATTCAGTCACCTGAATGTTTATCAATGTTTCCATCGCGGACGGCAAATCCAACGAAAACTCGTGTTATGGTTGATTAAATTGAATAAATTGATTAAACTGATCCAATTAAGTTGATTCGTTATCATTTTTTAATCACGCATGCATGAAGCGACAAATTTACTCTGATTAGACAAATTAAAGCTGAAGGATCTGTATTGCCTTAAAAGGTAGTGCCTTCCTTAAACAGTATTGAAAACATTGGGTAAAAGAGTTATACAGCTGTATCTTGTTCCAGACCGTCCGCCCCATCACACTTCCCCATCCGCCCACTCCCCCCTCTATCTGCTCCCTGTATTTATCTTCTTCCTATACTCTTCTGCCTCCATTTAACGGTGTGCATGCTCGTCTCCAACGCCCCACTTTGTACTTCACCGTCCGCCATCATCATCCCTACAACCGCCCCTTCACTAACACTCTCTCCGCCCCCTCTCTCCGCTCCCTCTATCCGCCCCTCTCTCCCGCCCCCTCTACCTGGCTCCGCCCCTATCCGCCCCCTTTATCCGCCCCCGCCCCCGCCCCTATCCGCCCACTTTATCCGCCCCCTCTCTCCACCCTCTCTATCCGCCCCCGCTCCTATCCGCCCCCTTTATCCGCTCCGGCTCCTATCCGCCCCCTTTATCCGCCCCGCCCCTATCCGCCCTCTGCTTTATTCGCAGCCGAGCGGCAAGCTTTGGACAGCGATCGCGAAAGCGGCAGCGTCGGCGGACTGATGAGGCGTGCCAGAGTGCGGAGCCTGCGGATGTTCGCCGCGATCATCTTGACCTTCATTGTCCTGTGGACACCCTACTGGCTGATCTACCTCGCCACCTGCGTGAGCAACCTGGTCACCGGTGTTCTAGATCAGACTTCGGACCAGAATTATCACTCCAGACTCGAACTGGCTAGCGATTTAATCTTCTGCTTCGGCATGAGCGTTAGCTCTGTGAATCCCTTTATCTATGCCTTCTGGGGTGGAGGCAGAGGCGGCGGCGGAGGTGGCGGCGGAGGCGGCGTCGGAGGTGGCGGCGGAGGCGGCAGCGGAGGCGACGGCGGAGGCCGGAATCATCAGCAAATTCTGCAAATTCCAATGCTAATCATCTAAATCTTCATGTTGGATATTTCTTTATTAACTTACCAAACTCGAGTCAAGAATTCGTAGAAATTACAACTTCCTGAAAGTTAAGCAAAGAAAACTTTTTAACTAATGTCTGGGCGGGATGGTTTTGAAAGTGAGAAAAATTTTGTAAAATATTTTCAGGTCTTGACTCGAGGTGCAAATTGTTTGTTTGTCAATTCCCGCTGTATTTCAATAATTTGTACTGTGAGGCAACCGCTTCATCCTAATCACATAATTACGTAATTAGCCAGTTTTTCTCCTCTAATAAACATCTCTATGAGAGATGGATTTTATGGGTTCTGATTGGCATTGTAGTTGCTGTTGCTGTTCGGTGTTGCTAACGCTGCAAGTTAAGCACAGTTGAACACGGTTAGCTATGGGCCATTCCAGCTGCTTCATCTGGCATGTATTTCTGTGTTTCTAAATCAAATGTTGCTGCTTTTTTCTTTTCTACTGTTTGATTTTTGGGAAGTATCGTCGTAAAAAGTTTGTGAAAATCTTGAAAGCCTATGATCTACCTGACAATGTTATAAATAGGATTTGGAAACTGTTTGATAAGATTGTGAAACTGTTTATAGGATTGTGAAACTGTTTATAGGATTGTGAAACTGTTTATAGGATTGTAAAACTGTTTATAGGATTGTGAAACTGTTTATAGGATTGTGAAACTGTTTATAGGATTGTGAAACTGTTTATAGGATTGTGAAACTGTTTATAGGATTGTGAAACTGTTTATAGGATTGTGAAACTGTTTATAGGATTGTGAAACTGTTTATAGGATTTGGAAACTGTTTGTAGGATTGTGAAACTGTTTATAGGATTGTGAAACTGTTTATAGGATTGTGAAACTGTTTATAGGATTGTGAAACTGTTTATAGGATTGTGAAACTGTTTATAGGATTGTGAAACTGTTTATAGGATTGTGAAACTGTTTATAGGATTGTGAAACTGTTGATAAGATTGTGAAACTGTTTATAGGATTGTGAAACTGTTTATAGGATTGTGAAACTGTTTATAGGATTGTGAAACTGTTTATAGGATTGTGAAACTGTTTATAGGATTGTGAAACTGTTTGATAAGATTGTGAAACTGTTTATAGAATTGTAAAACAGTTTATAGGATTGTAAAACTGTTTATAAGATTGTGAAACTGTTTATAGAACTGTGAAACTGTTTATAGGGCTTTGAAACTGTTTATAGAACTTTAAAACTGTTTATAAAACTGTGAAACTTTTAATTGTTACACAGTTCCCCTGTGAAACTATGTATAGAACTATAGAACTGTGAATCTGTTTATAGGGCTAAGAAACTGTTTATCGGACTGAAAAACTGTTTAAATGAGCTAGAAACTACACACATTTATGTCCAAGATTTGCTACTAAAAGTAGCGCTAGAAAAAGCTTCAACAATTATTCTTGAACAGCCACAATTTTTATGATGGTAAGTTTTCAGTCAGCCTGTTGAGAAGTGAATTGCCTGTTGAGAAACATTGAAATAGACTAAAATACCTCAGCGCCCTAAGGACAGTCGGTATTTAATTAGAGCGTTAAAATCTTAAAGCTTTGATCAGCTGTAAAACGCAATCAAGTACGACATTCTGCAGTGCTTGCCATCCAAAAAGTGTAAGCTCACGCGACTCTTGTATATTTAGCTGGCGCGAATGAAATTTTTTCACATTTTCACCTGAAAGAGCGTTAATTAGGGGTGAACAATCTATTAATTCCCAAGGTTTGGGATTAAAAGGCTCGGTGACAATTGGTCACTCTTTCTTGGCTAACTAAGGAATTGCCCTTGTGAATCATATGATATCTGACAGAGGAATTCCCCTTGTGAATCATATGATATCTGACAGAGGAATTTCCCTTGTGAATCATATGATATCTGACAGAGGAATTTCCCTTGTGAATCATATGATATCTGCCTGAGGAATTCCCCTTCTGAATCATATGATATCTGACAGAGGAATTCCCCTGTGCATCATATGAGAGGAATTCCCCTGTTGCATCATATGATATCTGCCTGAGAAATTCCCCCATAGTGATGAGCAATCGGTAAGACCTCAATTTTATAAACTGTCACCGCGCACAAACGTGAATTCAATCCTACTAAATTTCTACACAAATGCTTTCGCTTCGCTTCCGCCTGCGACTCCAGCAGCTGTCGATGCCGCAACGCTCGCACCGGAAGCTGTGGCGGCACTTCCGGCCAGTTCGCCGGCTGTGAGCAGGCTGACTGAGAACTTCTTGCCGCTGTTGGCGTTGCCGCCTCCGCCGCCGCCGCCGGTAGAAGCTGCTGCTCCAGCTATGCCGGATTCGGCGACGTCTTTGAAGTCGGACCGGATGATGTAGAGCAGGAAGCCGAGAAACTGGAACACATCGGCCACCACAGCTAGCCAATAGGACCAGCGCAGCTCGTTTCTGTGCAAAGCGTTCTGCTCGCCATGCTTGATAAAATCGCCCCACACAGCCACGGCTACCAGTAGGCAGAGAACTGCAAGTTTATAATGCAATAATTGCAAGTAATATTTGTATGATGCAATAATCGTGCGTCACATTCGAAGCTCGGAGAAGCTCATCACAGCAGGACACTAACCGAGACCAACTCTGCTTAATTTGCACAAGTGGCTGCGAGTTTGCTAAGATCTATCGACCCCTTGCCTAATATAGTTAACTCAATCCCTTCCAGCCAATAAGAATGGAGCAAAGGATTGGGGAAGCGGGATAGGCGTGAGGTGGGTAACAGTCGCAGCCAATCAAAACTCGTCACTGCTAAATCGATACTCACGAAGCATTCGTGATGTACACACTTACAGGAAGCAAGCAGACTGCTGACAAATAGCAATCTCAGAGTCTTGCTGTGCATCGAGGCCTCGAATTTCATGCGAACAATGCCGATCGCTAGGGAGGCTACGGACGCCACCAGGCCTAGAATGAATGCCGCCCTGGTCTTAATGAAGTCCGCTGCAATAGAGACAAGTTTTACACAGATTAGATCTGCTTAACAACAGCTGGCACCCCCCTGAACCCACAGCAATGCCATTCTATTTGATTCGAGACCATTTTATTTGATTAAGTGCCATTTTATTTGATTGGATGCCATTTTATTTGATTAGACGCCATTTTATTTGATTAGACGCCATTTTATTTGATTAGACGCCATATTATTTGATTAGACGTCCATTTTATTTGATTAGACGCCATTTTATTTGATTAGACGCCATTTTATTTGATTAGACGCCATTTTATTTGATTAAGTGCCATTTTATTTGATTAGACGCCATATTATTTGATTAGACGCCATATTATTTGATTAGACGTCCATTTTATTTGATTAGACGCCATTTTATTCTATTGGAGGCCATTTTATTTTATTGAAGGCTATTTTATTTGACTAGACGCCATATTTTTTATTAGACGCCATTTTATTTTTTGGAGGCCATTTTATTTGAATCAACGCCATATTTTTTATTAGACGCCATTTTATTTGATTAGACGCCATTTTATTTTATTGGAGGCCATTTTATTTGTTTAGACGCCATTTTATTTTATTGGAGGCCATTTTATTTCACTAGACGCCATATTATTTGAATAGACGCCATTTTATTAGACTAGACGCCATATTATTCGAATAGACGCCATTTTATTAGACTAGACGCCATATTATTTGACTAGACGCCATATTATTTGATTAGATGCCATTTTATTTGATTAGATGCCATTTTATTTGATTAGATGCCATTTTATTTTATTGGAGGCCATTTTATTTGATAAGGAGGACATCAAGACACCAAAATGTTGGGCGATCAAGATCAAGATTTGTACGCGAGTTAATGTGTAGCTTAGTGTGTAATTTTCACGCATACGAGGTATGGATTAACTCTGACAGTTCTCAGTTTCTCGGATAACTATTTTATCTTCAGAAGACGAAAGACTGTTACTGAGGATACTAAAAGTACTGAAAATGGTAATGGGAGCAGTAATCCTTCAATTGGAATGGGACAAGCTCATACTTCGTAAAAGGCTCGTATAAGAAGCAAAGTGCTTCCGACTTGTGGTTCCGCTCTCCAATCTTTCTCTTTGCTATGCAAATGCGATTAGTTGTCAATGATTTCTGCTTTCTCTTGCCTTATTTTTCCCTCGAAGTCTGACCATCACACAGTAAGTACAAAGCCAGAACTAAGCTGACCGATTATATTTGTCTTACGGGACCATTGCAGTTACGGATGCTTATTAAAGTGCAGACCCGATGGAAGGGCGAATAGCGACTGCCGCAGGCTTGTTCGAAGTTGGCAGTTCCTACTGGAGCCGTTCGCCCCAGTTACTTTTGCCCGCAGCAGCAGCAGACGCTGCACATAGTCAGCCAGAGCTTTCAGTCCATGCGCACCACTTGCCGCATCGGGCCGCGAAATCTGCCGGCTGAATCGCGTGCGGTTGGATTGGCGGAGTGCTTTTGTTCCCATGGCTCTTTAGTTAGAATGCTTGAAAGATAGCGATAACCCACGGAGTTAGGGTAAGAGTCAAGGTAATACAAACTGCTGACAGAGCGGAAGCCTTGTCACCTGTCCGTCAGTGCCTCGGCAGAAAATTTCAGCCTCGATGTCATCCGGCACGCAGAGCACGACGTGTCCTCGACGGTCGAGGACAGCAGGGCGAGATCGTCGGCGTAGCCAAGCACGCTGAGCCGCCTCTCCGGTCGACCCACGCGTCGCTGCAACAGGAAGCCGTCTGCCTACCTCGAAGTTTGTCTACCTTGGCGGTCTGGTGCCTGACGTGTGTGACATTTGTCCCACGCTTGACTGGCTGACAATGTATTTTCTTGTTGTTTTTGGAAGGTAAGGATTAGGGTAAGGATTAGGGTAAGGATTAGGGTAAGGATTAGGGTAAGGATTAGAGTAAGGATTAGGGTAAGGATTAGGGTAAGGATTAGGGTAAGGATTAGGGTAAGGATTGGGGTAAGGATTAGGGTAAGGATTAGGGTAAGGATTGGGGTAAGGATTAGGGTAAGGATTAGGGTTGGGGAAAAATTCAGCATTTTCATCCACTGCGCAAGTGTCACTTCAGAATAAATTAACCAGGATTTCTGTTCTCCACCAAGTAAAGAGAAAGTATATCCAGACACTCATCTGCCACACACAGCTGCCCAGACTTCCCAGCGGCTGCCTCAGATTGAAGTTGAAGAAAAACAATTGGCAAAGAAGTTTCAGAGACTCTGCCAAGAGGACAGGCAGACGCCATACGGTCTCTGGTGTTTACGAGTACCAGCTTCAAGCTTTCTCTGTTTAGGTTGAATTCTGTGCAGTCACTTCTGGCTCGCCTGCGCTAGGGAGATAGACAGATTATCAGTACGGAGAGGAAGGGGGATCATAACCCGGGCAGATTGCGGCAGCTGACGTGGGGCAAAAGAACTTGCGCTTTTTCCTGCTGGCCTTTGCAGATCCCACTGTGACCCGATTTTTTTACACAATTCAAGCTGAGTTTGTAGTGCAGCGCTTTGGGAAGTTATTCTGCAAAGTGTGTTTTTTACTTAATCGTTTTTTGCAGCCTTACCAGAGGATTTGTTCTACAGTGCTTTGGGAATAACTTGAGAAACATGGCGCCTCTCTTTTGAGAATCGTGGCGCCTCTCTTTTGAGAATCGTGGCGCCTCACTTTTGAGAATCGTGGCGCCTCTCTTTTGAGAATCATGGCGCCTCACTTTTTGAGAATCGTGGCGCCTCTCTTTTGAGAATCATGGCGCCTCTCTTTTGAGAATCGTGGCGCCTCTCTTTTGAGAATCGTGGCGCCTCACTTTTTGAGAATCATGGCGCCTCACTTTTGAGAATCGTGGCGCCTCACTTTTGAGAATCGTGGCGCCTCACTTTTGAGAATCGCGGCGCCTCACTTTTGAGAATCGTGGTGCCTTAATTTTGGGATTATGGTGTCTCACTTTTGAGAATCGTAGCATCTCAAATTTGAGAATCGTGGCACCTCACTTTTGAGAATCGTGGCGCCTGACTTTTGGGATTATGGTGTCTCACTTTTTAGAATCGTGGCGCCTCTCTTTTGAGAATCGTGGCATCTCAATTTTGAAAATCGTGGCGCCTCACTTTTGGGATTATGGTGTCTCACTTTTGAGAATCGTAGCGCCTCAATTTTGAGAATCGTGGCATCTCAATTTTGAGAATCGTGGCATCTCAATTTTGAGAATCGTGGCATCTCAATTTTGAGAATCGTGGCATCTCAATTTTGAGAATCGTGGCATCTCAATTTTGAGAATCGTAGCATCTCAATTTTGAGAATCGTGGCATCTCAATTTTGAGAATCGTGGCATCTCAATTTTGAGAATCGTAGCATCTCAATTTTGAGAATCGTGGCATCTCAATTTTGAGAATCGTGGCATCTCAATTTTGAGAATCGTAGCATCTCAATTTTGAGAATCGTAGCATCTCAATTTTGAGAATCGTGGCATCTCAATTTTGAGAATCGTGGCATCTCAATTTTGAGAATCGTGGCGCCTCACTTTTGAGAATCGTGGCATCTCAATTTTGAGAATCGTGGCATCTCAATTTTGAGAATCGTGGCATCTCAATTTTGAGAATCGTGGCATCTCAATTTTGAGAATCGTGGCATCTCAATTTTGAGAATCGTGGCATCTCAATTTTGAGAATCGTGGCATCTCAATTTTGAAAATCGTGGCACCTCTTTTTTGATAAACCAACAACAACCAAGGATTAAGAATTTATTACTATAGTCCAGAAGTCTTTGGCTGCAACCAAATTCGAGAAAAACTTATTGACAAAAGTCCCAGTGGGAACTCACGCTCAGCCGAGTGATCCTCCTTCATCACAATTGGCCAGCTCGGCAGCTGGGTGGCTGCCACCACAGTGCCGGCCAGCCCGCAGCCGCAGGCCACCAGTATGGTCCTGTCTATCACTTGCAGCGAGGGCCACATAGCCTTGAATATCGCCAAGTCCCAACACGACTGCAGACGGCGCGAGCCCTTCTAAAACCAATTTTCTAGCCAATAATCCGAGGAGGGGGGGCGAACTTACTGAATATGCCAGATTCTTGTCCACTGCTCGCATCTGTGTTCAGGCCGTTAGCCTTGTGCGATTGGCTGCGGACGAATAAGTCCCCCAAGATCCGGAGGGAAATGTGGGGGGGGGGGCGAGAGTGATTGAGAGTGGACGGCGCCCAGCGTTTGCTCCGACATAGAAAGTCGAGAATGTTGTGTTGAGCAGTGATGGCAGCTGGACCACACAGGCGGAGCTTTTTCTGTTCAGGCCGCCCCCACACCAATCAAACTATATGCAAGGATTGCGAATGCTTTCTTGGGCTTTGCAAATGACCCTTGAGGACTGTAGCTCGCTATATGAATATTTGTTAATCATTTTCCCTTGTGTTTGGCCTCCCTGTGCCATCAGCATGGGCGATGAAAGACTGCCGGGATTGCGGTTAGGGATAGGGTAAGGTTTAAGGTGTTAACGGCTTCCTGTAAGAGGTCAGATTGTATACTCTGAGGGCATTAGTGGCCAAGAATTAACATCTCGTTTTAGCAACCGTTTATCTTACTGATATGATCAACAATCGATCAATCAGGCTTAACTGTCAGGATTGAGATTGGCAATTCCAAACAGCTGAACTCGTGCTTAACTACAGAGAGCTGACAACTGAGGACTCAAAATACAGTTGTTCTAGAAGCGTCTCGCACAAACTATATATGACAGGCAGCGGAAATTAAAACCCCGGTTCTCTATTGGCTATCAAAACTGAAAAAAATAACGTTGAATTTGCTTATTTTACTCCTGCCACCTCAGAAATTGACATTCGTCAGTCTACGACAGTTGGACAGTTGACTCCTATCAATCACTATGGACTTTGATTTTGAATTTGAGAATACAGATGTAGCGATTTTTAATTGGCTTTAACAATTACTCACTCACAATGGCTGATGTGAGCAATCCGGCTGGTAAGAAAGTACACTCATTCACCTTCGAATCGTGAACGTTTTTCAAAATCATTTTTTTGAAAAGGGCTTATCAATGAGGGCTAATCAATGAGGGCTAATCAATGAGGGCTAATCAATGAGGGCTAATCAATGAAGGCTAATCAATAAGGGCTAATCAATGAGGGCTAGTCAATAAGGGCTAATTAATGAGGGCTAACCAATGAGGGCTAGTCAATAAGGGCTAATTAATGAGGGCTAATCAATGAGGGCTAGTCAATAAGGGCTAATCAATGAGGGCTAATCAATGAGGGCTAGTCAATGAGGGCTAGTTAATAAGGGCTAATCAATGAGGGCTAGTCAATGAGGGCTAGTTAATAAGGGCTAATCAATGAGGGCTAGTTAATAAGGGCTAATCAATGAGGGCTAGTTAATAAGGGCTAGTCAATAAGGGCTAATTAATGAGGGCTAATCAATAAGGGCTAATTAATGAGGGCTAATCAATGAGGGCTAGTCAATAAGGGGTAATCAATGAGGGCTAATCAATGAGGGCTAGTCAATGAGGGCTAGTTAATAAGGGCTAATCAATGAGGGCTAGTCAATGAGGGCTAGTCAATGAGGGCTAGTCAATGAGGGCTAATCGATGAGGGCTAATCAATGAGGGCTAGTCAATGAGGGCTAGTTAATAAGGGCTAATCAATGAGGGCTAGTCAATGAGGGCTAGTTAATAAGGGCTAATCAATGAGGGCTAGTTAATAAGGGCTAGTCAATAAGGGCTAATTAATGAGGGCTAATCAATGAGGGCTAGTCAATAAGGGCTAATCAATGAGGACTAATCAATGAGGGCTAGTCAATGAGGGCTAGTTAATAAGGGCTAATCAATGAGGGCTAGTCAATGAGGGCTAATCAATGAGGGCTAGTCAATAAGGGCTAATCAATGAGGGCTAGTCAATGAGGGCTAGTTAATAAGGGCTAATCAATGAGGGCTAGTCAATGAGGGCTAATCAATGAGGGCTAGTCAATGAGGGCTAATCAATGAGGGCTAGTCAATAAGGGCTAATTAATGAGGGCTAGTCAATGAGGGCTAATCAGTGAGGGCTAGTCAATGAGGGCTAATCAATGAGGGCTAATCAATGAGGGCTAATCAGTGAGGGCTAGTCAATGAGGGCTAATCAGTGAGGGCTAGTCAATAAGGGCTAGTCAATGAGGGCTAATCAATGAGGGCTAATCAATGAGGGCTAATCAATGAGGGTTAATCAATGAGGGCTAATCCAAAAGGGTTAATCGATGAGGGCTAGTCAATAAGGGCTAATCAATGAGGGCTAGTCAATGAGGGCTAATCAGTGAGGGCTAGTCAATGAGGGCTAATCAATGAGGGCTAATCAATGAGGGCTAATCAATGAGGGTTAATCAATGAGGGCTAATCCAAAAGGGTTAATCGATGAGGGCTAATCAATGAGGGCTAATCCAAAAGGGTTAATCGATGAGGGCTAATCAATGACGACCATCCCTAAAGGCGCGCACAGTGTATACACTGACTTTCGATGAAAAAAGTCAAGGCTGCTGTGCACCCTGTGTGACTGTGGCACCTGTGTCAGCCGGTTCAGCGCAATGGGCATGACTGCTTGCCTCCCCTCCCTGCTGGATGTGGGTCGAACGTCGCCTTGATTCCCCAAAGCCTCTAACCCAAAAACCTGCATGCAGTTCAAATACCACCGCCATCAAAGCACACACAAAGCTCGATAACTTTGATAACGCAAACACATCATTTTTGTACCGTTGAACGAGACTTAACTATTCGCAAGTGACAGTAACGCGTGGACTGCGACCACTTAAAAAAGTTCTAGTGCTGCTTTTCAGGTTTGAAAGACAATATTATTTTACAATCAGCCTTCAGCCAATTGAGCTGTTTACATAGAGAATTCATTTCATGGCTTCACAGCCATCAGCCAGGGACTTCTCATCCATTCGCTCTAACGAAAGCGAGCAGGGAAATTATTTTTGCAGTGGCGCATCAGCAATTCAGGTAAGTTATTACCTAGAAGTCCGGCCCTCTCTCTGAAGCGGCGTTCCTGTCTTTCCAATCAATTCGCGGTGACAGTGGAAACAGCCGGGGCGGGCAGTCTCCGAGGAAAGATAAATTTACTCTGGGCAAGACAAGTGAGGTGGGAGTGGACAGAAACTGGAGTAGCTAAAAGGAGTGCGGCACAACTGTCTTCTTTTGCTTTTGAGCCATGTAGTTCAGAATCCAATCACTAATTCATCATTTCTTCTTCTCTTCCGTTCTTTTCTGCTTTCTCCAGTCAGCTGGATGGGGAGGGCTGTGTGTGTCAAACACGATTTCAGCTGGATTGTGAGAGCTGTGTGTGTGTCAGACACGAGTTCAGCTGGACTGTGAAAGCTGTTTGTGTCAAAACTGAGTTTAGATGTCTGTTATTTGTGTCAAATTTGAGACTGAGAGTGATATGAATGCCTTGAAGGCCTCTCATACTGTACAGTATAATCATAAATCAATCGAGAATGTGACATTAAGGGGCAGAGAAATGAGAAACTCGTTTGATAAAATGTTGACCGAACTGTTATTTTCGACAAGTTGACAGAATATTATTCTGCATTTTTGTAAGCTCACTGAACCATCTGCTCCGTCATAATCACCTCGGCCATACACAGGCCCTTTGCCACAACACTACGAACTCCCGGACAGTCGCTGACTGCACCCGGCAGCTCAACCTCCTGGCCAGTTGCAATACTGTCAGGCTGAAGTGGATCCCAGGGCACGGGAACGAGTTAGCAGACGACCTCGCCATGAGGGCGGCTCTGGCTCCTTATGGGCCCTGAGCCACTGGTCCCTATCCCTTCTACGGTCATCAATCGTCAGATCGATGACTGGGCTGATTCCCTCCACAGGGACAGATGGGCGGGCACCCAAAACTGCCGGCAATCTCGTGCCGCGGTTCCGTGCCCCTCTCGCAGGCTCAGAAACGTCCTTCTGAACCAAAATCGGATAGATATTCGAGCCCTCGTCATGACCTTTGCCGGCCATGGCTACCTCGCCAAGCACTGCTTCCTCCGAAGCGATCTGGAGAGTGAACTTTGTCCTTTTTGCGAGTACAACAATGAAGATGCTCAGCACTTTGTCACTGCCCTTTCTTTACCAGCGACCGGCTGCGCTACCTCGGGCCAAACCCGTCCATTGACGAGGTCTGCCAGCCCGCGGACAGCATCCCACACGGCTCATCCAGCGACAAGCCGAGCCACTTTCTTCCCTAGGAAAGTTTACACTGCAGGACGGACTGGCGGACCACCCTGCGACCCGGCGTCCACGCCTCTGCCTGTCTGCGGGCCTTCAGGGGTTTAGCGGAATGGGCGACCCTCGCCTCCCTAGTCTACGGATCACCCTCAGCTGAGTCAAGTAAGTCACCTCAGCCATGTTGTCACTGCGCGCCCATACGGTGCCCAAGCTGTTTTTGCCTTTCCAATTGTCTTATTTGCAGATGCAATAGCAAATTAATTCAGACTCTGTCGGACAGTCCTACAGTAAATGCACAAGCTATAGCCGTAAGCTTAGAGTTTGAACCTGAGGATAGTTCTGAACAGCACCTCAGTGCTGCTTCACAGATTTTAAAAAGATATGCTTCTCTCAATTGCAAGACACGGAAATCCCTCAGAATAAGGTAGAACGCCAAGAGAATGAAGAGTTGCAGGAAGTATACTAAGCCTCCTCCCTAGACCGCTTCGCCATCAATAGTGCAAGGTGCAGATCACCATTGACAGCAGCTTCTAAAGCCATCCTGTCAATCGGCTATTGAAGGCAGGTAAATTTGAAGTTGGCCTCTTCTAATTGTGCATGACAGCCTAGCTCGTGCCGTTCTGGCTCCGCCTCAAAATGCTTCTGCCGGTCTGGGTCCACTAATTTACACAGGAAGTTGCGTGCTGCACTAATTAGGTCAAAAAAATGGTTTTTTTTTAAGTGTTAGCTAAATTTTGCCTTTGACAATGTTCCTTAACAAAGGAATCAATCAAGCGTTTTATTCGCTTCTCGTCGTTTCAGAAACAAGGCATAATAGTATAAGGATACTAACAGTAATAATAATTGATTACACGGTACACCTGCCCCAACAATCGGCCGCCAGATGTGCAACCGACAGCTCAGCCGCAGCTATTGCGCGGCGCATCTGAAGGCTGCGTACGGCTGTTCAGTCCAAGGACTGGCTGACATCCTCAATTACCCCAGCTAATGCTGGCACCCATTTTAGACCGTGGATGGACTGAAGCAATGCAGAGGGACCAAGAAGAGGGACGTCTTGCTGAAGGACCAAGAGTCGAGAATCGAACCCCAGACCTTACAGTCTGGAGTCCGACGCTCTAACCCTTAGGCTACAATTCCCCCAACTAGTTTTGAACGAAATATCGCCAAATAGCTAGAATTTCAAAACTTTCTACTCACCATCATTCTTAGTAACAGTAGTAATATCAGAGTTTGCGAAAAATAAGATCAGAGTTATGGTTAAAAATTAAAAACGTTTGTGCATATGAATGTCAGTAAATATTTGTTTTAATGGTTACAATTACAATTAATGGGTCGGGACTGACTCTGGTACATTTCCCGTAGAAATCCAATTATATGAGCGTAATTACTCGTAGTGTATCTTGGCAAAAAACTTTATATTCTTCATTTAAAATATAGAAAAAAGTCAACTTGAGTGCAGATTTGCATAATTAATTAAGCTGGTGATGACTGTGTTTATTTCGAGTCCATATCTGGAGGAGGGGAGGTTTTTTATTAACTACATTTATAGCAAATGGGAGTTAGAAAGGATTATAATAGCACACATTGTACAAGTCAAGCAAATTCTATCAAATACTAGCGATAACCACTTTCGGACTTGAACATGTCAGTCTCCCCTTAGTCATTCACAATATAATAAAATAGAAAAAAACAACAGCAGGTACAACAGTGAGTGAATTAAGGAAAGGTATTTCAATTAGAGCTTGAACTGGAAGTGAATGGTAGGCATATAGCAATATTGATGCGGCTTGCTCTCATTCAATTAGTCGGCAAGGCCTAATTTAAACAAATCAAGCCGGCTGCGATTCAGCGCCAGCGCCTCGCGCGCCTCCGGCTCGCTTCCGTTCGCGCCTGCGCGCTTTCCTCTGCCTGCGCCGGAGTTTGCGCCTCTCCCGGCGCTGACGCTTGCACTCGGGCGTGCTGCACTTGGAACGTCGGCCGGCCTTTCTGCCGCCCTTCCGGCGGCCTTTGCGGCCTTTGCGGCCTTTGCGGCCTTTGCGGCCTTTGCGGCCTTTACGACCTTTACGGCCTTTCCGGCCCTTCCGGCCCTTCTTCTTCCTTCGGCCGCGGCGCTTCCGGGCGCCACTGGGGCTGGCTTCAGATCCGGCGCTGGCGCTAAAAATAAAAATAAATGAATGACAATTCAAGGTGATCGAAAATCAATAGAATGGCGCCTATTATTAGTACGGTCCAGCATTACAGATAGACTTACACTTCAGGCCGCTGATTTCCGGTCTGAAGTGCGCCGCCTGCTTCAGGAGCCAGAAGCTGCAGCGGCTGTCGGCCAGAGGCTGGAGCCGCCTCACAGACGAGGCTGTAAGCGGCAACGCTGGCCGCAACGACCAGGGCCAGTGTACAAAGGCCCTTCATGTGCGCGCGTCTTTGACTTTTTAAAAAAGTAAATGTGTATTATAATCTTTTGCTTCGAATAGCTGTCCGGTTCGACTCTTGAACGGTAGCAATTTAGTTTTCTGAATGCTGTTGTGGGCTTGACTTCTGTTGTGGCCTTAAATATGAAACTTCATAGAGCGAAAGGGACGGGGAGGGAGGGTTGACGGAGACGAAAGGAAAGGAAAGGGAAGGGAAGGCCTTGGGTTTGGCGGCAGCGAGACTGAGGACCCATGCAAAGGGGAGAGTGTGGAATCGGGGGGCTCAAGAGAAGATGGAGGCTTAGGAGCCAATGTGCAAACGAAAGAAGGATGAATCGAAGGAATTTAGCCCATGCAGGGTTGGGTAATGTGATGACTAGGCGCCGCGTCCAGCCAGCCCCTCCTCCCCAAGTCCACACAAGACCCAAACCCTCGCTTTGAAGGCAAGAGGTTTTGCAGTTTCTGCGTTTGCTGTACTCTGAGTAACTGAACATTTAGTTAGTAACCTTGTACGCCTCGTCACGTGCGACCGATGCGGACCGCTGGGCCCGCGTCGACTTCGTCGCTCTTGATGTCGCCCGATCTATCCGCACAACCTTCCCTCTGCTCTCTCCCTCCTTCCATCTACATGTTATTGGGCGAGCCGAGCGTGTGTTCTTGCATGAAGCTGGGCACATTAGCACTTTTCACCCATCTGGCTGCAGTTAACTTATAGAGTTCCCTACAGAAAGCGAACTCGATACCTCCTATAAGTCGTGAGACCTACATGTAACTACTGTATAGCGTGTTGCTGGTCTGGTTGTTGCTAATGAGACCTATGCTCGTTCTACTATGCGGTCTACATGTACGAGCGATACGTCTACTACATATATTAGCCAATGCACCTTCCTTTGGTGTACGGCAGATGAACTAGACATACCGATAGAAGAAAAACGATCGAGCCTTTCAATCCGCCATTGAACACAGCATGATATGCGACGCATCGATAGAGTTCGTCAAGAGATATTGATTTATCAATACAGATGCTCATGGTTCAAGTGCGATGCTATCAAACTATTATGCTGTGTCGCTGAGACAGTACATGTACATGTACGAGCGTATTTTGATCTTGTTATGTACCAAGAAAAAATTGAGGGGGGACAATTCTTAGTTAATTATATATTAAACTTCTAAAAAATTGGCAAATTTATATCATGCATTTTTAAGTAAAAAATCTATAAAAACGGGACAAAGGGGTGTGGTAAATAATTTTGGCACCAGCTGATGGACCATCCCCCCCGTCCCCCCGTCCCCCCTGGATCCGGGAATGTGGAAATTTAGTATTACTAACACAGTTGGTCGTTGCGCGTTATAGTTACATTATTACTACATCGTTACTTTTCCATCTTGCTTTCCAATCGACTTAAGGCGAGCCTAATAGCTGCATTTATATATTTAGCAATATAACTTACTTGCGGAGAATCACAAAATTCCCAATTTCCTATCGAATCGATCAACTTTCAAGCCGACATCCCTTTTAGTATTTAGCTACTGTTCGTTGCCAATCAAATCGATTTTAGACTCATAAAATAATAATTACCAATTAACTAACTAAAAATAATCTTTTTTGTTATTATAAAATCTTTCATCTGCTGATGAACTACAAATATTTGCTTTAATTTATTTTACTAAGATTTTCTCGTTTAAAATAGGAACCAGCGGTAAATTATTATTCTTTTCAGCGAGGCTGATTGTTGCGCGGTAGTTCACTGTAAATTTTTCCTACCTGTCCATGTCCGTATTTACATTAGAATATTGTTACACAAATATTTTTGCTATTGTAAGTACCTTTCAATATTTCCTGCATTTTTTGTCATTTTGTGTTCACTATTATTTGCTCTTTTGCAGCCCTTTTTGCTTTGAAAACTGCTGACATGCCACCATTTGCTTTTGAAAGTAAAGCAAAATAATTTTAATCAATTAAATTTCAATTTTTGGTGAAAACCGATACTTATCTTTGCTCTTAATGACAAAATTTCACTAATTAGGCCCTAGCCCTATCCATTTTAGCCCTATTAAGTATAACCATATTTATGTCAATGGTAAAAGTATGTATTAAAAATGTGGCAGTTGTTATTGTTATGGTGACTGTATAAATATTCAAACAGATATTTTTACAGTAAATGAATAAGGCACTATCTGGGCCAAATGCTAAGGTTTTAACTTAATAAAACCATATAAATAGTAAAACTGTTATTTTAATTTTTAGGGTCATTATACATAAGAAGCAAAATGGCTATTTTTATATCGTCATGGGGAAGAAATTCAATTTATAATAATTAGTTAACAATTAGTGACAAGAACTACTATATACATTAATAACATATTTGTTTAATTCTTTAAATTCTCTTATTATTTGCACTGCAAGTTTCTTATTTAATTTAGAACTATCTTTCTATTGATATGGTCATTGCAACAATAACAACTGCTTAAAAATTTTTGTCTATAATATCTAAATGTCAATATAATTTAATAAATTCAAGTTATTGTTTATTGCAACCAAGGCATAAAAATACTATTATTATGATATTTGTATTAGTTATAAGACTAATGACAACTTAAAGCAATGCCAATACTAACTAAATATCAAATTGGTAGGAACCCATAGTCAGGATGATTGAAATTACGCCAGAAATTTCTGGTGTACAATTGAAAATTTTACTTTTTTTGATGTACAATTAGCGTAAAAAATGAGGCAAAATATATTTGGCATACCTTTTGGCGTGATGCCGTGGCGTAAATATGCCAAGTAGCATATGCCAACTACAACCTTCATGCCAAAGTTAATATTAACAATTGTTGGCATAATGCCATAACCTCAGAATCTTATTATAAAATCATAAAAACTGTAAAACTCATTAGATGAAAGTTCATAACTATTTGTGACTTATAAAAATTTAAAATTCCATGCAAACTAATTGTGATAATTTTCTAAAACAAACTTAAACAAAAAAATGATTTTTGTTAGCATTATCTATAAGCCAATTTACTTTAAATGAAAACCACACATTTGTTAAATTTTTATTGTTAAAAAATGTGTAACATGCAAAACAGGTCATTTATTGTCGCAAAGCCTAGAAAACCTAGCGTAAGTTCCTAGGACCTTGGCGTACGTTTCAGTATGAAGTGGCATAGATTTTTTTAGGGGACTTTTTATTCTGGCATATACCATGACATGATCCTGACTATGGGTAGGAACTAGTCTAATATATCAATTTCATTAATAGCCTTATATATATACTTTGTATATCTTATATTGCTATAATACATAGTTAAATTAACTAATAATTATAATAAAATATGCTAAGGATTCCAAAAACTAGTTAATGAAAACAAAATCTTTTCACCCCATTGAGCTTTGGGGTTGGAATTTTATAATACCTAGTGTTGTATCAATTATTTAAAGAGATCTAAGGCATTATTAATGCTGATGCTTTTAATATTTTGTGTTGTGTCATATATAAAGTTAGCCTAATAGATAAAGTAGGGCAAGAGTTGTAAAATGTCTCTAATGTCAAATGATTTTTAGAAAGGGAATAAGGATATTGATTCCCTAGGGAATTATCTTATCTAGAACCCGGGGAATTTACTGTCATTCCCTGGGGACCCCTGGGAAAAGATAAAAATAAGTAAAATAGTGGATAACTTAGAATCTTAGATCAAAGTAGAATTTTATAAACTTTAATTTAAGGTTTGTACTACATGTTCAAGGCGCAAAGGCAAGGGTAAAAACTTTGGGTTTGGAATTAAATGATGGCATCAAACTGTTTTTTCCATATTCCAAAAATTATAATGAGCACTTTTCCACAAAGCAGTTTGAGATCATGCTTTTTAGTCCTTCGGCTATAACTTACTTATTTCAAATGTTTAAGAATTGAAAACTTCCACACTTGTGTATCTTTGAATTGCGCATCAATTGGTGTATAGTATTTATTGCACCAATAGTTATGTTACTTATCCTATGATCATGATAGCTGTACCTAATTATAAGTATTTTACTACAAGCAAGCAATTTAATAATCAGTGTGGAAACCTAGTACTAAAAGATAGTTTTCTCAATACTCTATGGTTTAAACCATGGACTTGCAGCAACCAAGTTAGTAATTTAAGCACTCATTTAGTTATTTCCAGTCACTGTCACAAAAAACATTGTATCTAGGGTATAAAGCAATAAATCACAAATAGTTAAAGAACATAAACAGAGCAAAATTAAACAAACTAAACTGACAACTGATGGGATACAAAATTAGCATAATCAGGTCTTACATAGAAAAGTAAGTCAGTCATTCAAATTAGCTTGTTTAGGCATTCTGTCAATTGGTAGCACCATTAGATAGAATACACAGCCTGTGGCTTCACTTTCAGCCATTTTGAAATGTAGGCAGTGTTATCATCCCTCTCAATTGCACTTGATCAAATTGTACTTTGTGTTACTTATCTTGTTGTAGAGGCCATGTGCTGTGATATTGTTCTAATGTTTTATCTGTAGTAACAAAGCCTAGCCCATCTCCCCATCTTCCTTTAAAGGTCATTGGATTCCCTTTCTTCTAGCATGCTGAATCAGTATATCTTTTTGCAGCCAAAATGGCACTAAAGACACTGAAAATGACTTAATGAGTGCTTTAATTATTAAATTGATTGCTCTAATGACCTCTGGTTTAGACCATAGACTAAAAAAGTCTATCTTTAAGCATTGCTTTCTTTACTGGTTATTAAATTGATTATTAATATTATCAAAATGGTTTTCAAAAAGCTATATTAATGCCTGGGGCCAATTTCATAAAAAAACTACAAGTGACAAGTGACAAGTCGACAAATGACAAATGACAAGTGTCAAGCGTCAACAATTTTGGTTTCATAAACATCACACGTTACTAGTGTTAAAAATAACTCACTTGTGTTTCAATGGTTGAACCACCTTATAAAATCGATTGAGCCTTTTGATCACAGACCAAAATCTTTGGAGTTATGTTTTGCTTTGCTTTGATAGATTTGCTTAAATGATGGCCTCTGTGTTCTTCTCAGTTTGTAATACTTTATTTACTGCAATGAAAGACAAAGAGGAAGCAAAGATTTTTTTGCTAGATCGTATCCAGACCAATAGGGAAGTTTTGTTTGGAAAGTTCATTAGGGCTGTAAAGCTGTTAGGGGTTTGTTACTGAGCGTACCATGTTCAATCACTGGACCAATAGTTTGTAAAAGAGTCTCCACCTGATCCATTCTGGGATAGAAGCATTCGGAAAATTTAAGGCCCTGAGGCTGAAAGTTGATTCATTCTTTAAAAACTCTTTGCACAGGTCCTAGAGCCACTAGGAACTCTAATTCTTCATCTTCGCTATCGGACATGAAAAGATAAAACATAAGAAAACAATTTGATAAAAGCTACAAGTGTTACAGTGACTTGTCAAAAACACATGACAAGAGGAAGTATTTTTACACAGAAGCATCCAGCTTAGTGCATGTCTATAGACGAAAATCCCAAACAAACACTTGTAATTTGTCAAATTTTGCTTGTCACTTGTCACTTGTAATTTGTCAAGTTGTAGTTGTTTTTTATGAAATGCATTATTTTTTGGACTTGTCACTTGTAATTTGTCCAACAAGTGCTTTATGAAATAGCCTCCTGGTAAAGTTTTTATTTAAAAACCAAGATTGTAATATGTTTATTTCATACAAAACTTGTCTAGCTTCTTTAACAGTTACATATTTGTGCAATAGATGTGTATATTAATATTGGTAGACTAAATGTTTTATAAATGGCTTAATTTGAATTTCTTGGCCTATTTATAGAAACATTTACCAACTTAATATCCTTTATATGCTTTATATGCTTTTGCTACCACATGGAGTTAGTCATAGTTTATAGTTGGCATTGGACACTACATACATGCACAGTTTGGTATCAAAGGCAGAAGTCACATGACAAGATCCAGGCTAATTTTTGTGCACAAGCCCCAAATTAATGTGCAATTAGAGAGCATTCTATAAACGCACCCCTCCAAATCAACCCCTATATAGGCCTCCCTAAAGGAGATTCATTATCGCCGGTACCGAATAGCACAGCCAGTAGAGAGTGCGCACACCTGCTCCGATCCGGTGTTTAGCAGCTTCGCAAAATGCCAACGCTGCGGCATTTTGTCAGCCTGGAAGCGCTACCTACCTGACACTGGCGATCCCAGCAAGCCGTACGATTATGGCAATTATGAGAAGGAATTATGGGTATTCTGGCATGGCGGCCACGACCCGCCTCAGCTGCGGGACAGTCTGGCGCACGATCTCACACCGTGGTCAGACAGCTCGGATGGCGGCGGCATCAGCTACGAGGTTCGGACTATGCTATTCAAAGCAGTGCATAATTGCATCGAGCGCTGTTTAACTGGCAAAGGCTACGTTCGACTAGGCCAATGGTTTGTCCGGCCGCTGGTGCCCGGCCTCTGTTTGGATCCGGCTGTGACGCAACAGTTCAGTCTGGCTTTGAACTATTTCCTGCACGGCGAATCTGTCTGCGCCGCTGTTGATGCTAAACTATATCCCCCTGTAAGCTAATTTAATACTCCTTTGCAGCAGCTTTACTAACTCACAATACCTCCCGCCATTGAGATTTGTTAAATAGAAATTACCGTTGAGATTCATCTGATCATTAATCTTCTCTTGTGAAACTAGATTACAATCTTACCAGTTGAGTTTTGATGCTTCAAAATAATCCTCACCGCTCGGTTTATAATATCCCCTTGTGAGATTTGTTAGCCCATCTCACAATATCCCCTTGTGAGATTTGTTAGCCCATCTCACAATATCCCCTTGTGAGATTTGTTAGCTCAGCTCACAATATCCCCTTGTGAGATTTGTTAGCTCAGCTCACAATATCCCCTTGTGAGATTTGTTAGCTCTGCTCACAATATCCCCTTGTGAGATTTGTTAGCCCATCTCACAATATCCCCTTGTGAGATTTGTTAGCTCAGCTCACAATATCCCCTTGTGAGATTTGTTAGCTCAGCTCACAATATCCCCTTGTGAGATTTGTTAGCTCAGCTCACAATATCCCCTTGTGAGATTTGTTAGCTCAGCTCACAATATTCCCTTGTGAGATTCTATTTAATGCCTGTGTGCCCAATTGAATCAATCGCTTGTCTTAATTCAACCACAATACCCAACCATGAAAATGCAGGTACACAGCCTGACCAAGCAGCAGTGCCAGGCTCGGACTCCCGTCATTCTGTCTCCACACGGCATTGCTGGCGAACTCACTGGCCGAGAATGGGATTCACAAAATCAGATTGAATCCCTAGTCTGGCGCGAGTTCTTTCCTCACGTTCGCACCGATCGCGGCTTTGTTGAGGTGGCCGTCGGGCAGCATCGCCTCTGGTACCCGGTGGATCTTCTGTTCGCCACCCAGGCGCCGCTGCCGCCGGAGCCGCTATCCCAGATTGAGCTCAATCTGGCTGCCGAATCATCAGCAGATGCCTGTCTGCAACACCTGCTCGGCTGTCAGGGCTCGGATGCTAACGGCGTGCATCAGCAGCAGCAGCAGCAGCGCTGCACGTGTCGCAGGCGCACAAAGCCGCGCCCGGCACTGACCAGCGCCTATCACAATCGTTTCTTTCAAGCCACCGAGCGGACTGTAGACCGAGAACCGGCTATGCCGACGCTTAGCCCGCAGGAGCCACTCAGCGTTGAAGAAAGCGAAGCCGCAGCCGCCGCCGCCTCTGGGGCAGCCTCCATCCCAACGGCTGATGGCGTCGGGCAACAGCCGTCGTTAAAAGGCCTGCCAAAAAGTGAGCCAATCTCGCCGCCGGCCGCCGCGTCAGTTGAAGCAGCAAAGTCTCAGGGCGACGGCGTCGGACTGATGGACGACGAGTCGCAACAGCAGCAGACCCAGGCGGCCGCCGCTTCTGCGCTTGCCGAATCTTCGTCGAGTCGGCCAGCTTCGGTCAAGACGCCGCAGTCTCAGCCAACTGGCAGCGAGTCTCAGCCCGCTTCGGCCGCCGCCGCTGCAGCCGCCCCGACGCCGCCCCTGCCGCCTCCGCCTCCCCCACCGCCGACATCCTCTGCCCAACAACAGCAGCAACAGCAGCCGCCACCGCTTCCCGCCTCCTCGATGCCTAACGGTCAAGCTAGCAGTGTTGCAGCCGACTCACTGTTGGAGCCTGGCCTCGGCTGGCTTTCCGTAGTGCAACAATCGCTGCGCAAGCGGCCGCTACCGCAGCTGGAGCCTTGGGAAGCCGATCTGAACGATTCTGGGCACGACGTTGTTAGCGAACTGCCCGAATGGACATCGCTGGCTGCATACGCTAAGCACGCTCGGCTCCTGCTACCAGCTCGCGGCATTTTGAACGGTCCCGCTAGCAGTGCTAATGCGACTGCCGCTGGCTCCGTAGGCGGTAGCGGCGCTGCCAGCGGCGTCGCTTTACCTATTGACGATTCGGCTTCGCCTTCGGGCATTGGTTCCCTAGTCGGCCTGAGAAGTTCGCCTAGTAAAGCCGGTTTGTCAGCCGACTCTAAGTCAAGTAAGCTTTTCATCATTGTATAATTTTTATTCATTATCTATTATTTGATTCATTCTCTTTATACTCGTATCCGACCTCTAGTTCGATTTGCTATTTTCAATATATCGAAGCAATCATCCCAAAAATTTCAGCCGCCGTGTCTCTGAAGAGCGAAGACATACTTAAAGTAGAGAATCTGCAGATGCAAAGCATTTTTGAAGTTGAATCGCCAGAACCCGTGAGTTGGTGGCTCTTTTTCTTATTTATTACCTTCTGTAGCCCAATCATTTTTGTTGCTCTTTAAATCTTTTAAAAGACTTGGCAACCAAGAAGCAACAACCCTATGGAAAATCGCCTCCACACCACAACACCCTATGTAATATCGCCTCCATGGCACAACACCCTATGGAAAATCGCCTCCATGGCACTACACCTTATGTAATATCGCCTCCATGCCACAACACCCTATGTAATATCGCCTCCATGGCACAACACCCTATGGAAAATCGCCTCTATGGCACAACACCCTATGGAAAATCGCCTCCACACCACAACACCCTATGGAAAATTGCCTCCATGCCACAACACCCTATGTAATATCGCCTCCATGGCACAACACCCTATGAAAAATTGCCTCCATGCCACAACACCCTATGGAAAATTGCCTCCATGCCACAACACCCTATGGAAAATCGCCTCCATGGCACAACACCCTATGGAAAATTGCCTCCATGGCACTACACCCTATGGAAAATCGCCTCCATGGCACTACACCCTATGGAAAATTGCCTCCATGGCACTACACCCTATGGAAAATCGCCTCCATGGCACTACACCCTATGGAAAATCGCCTCCATGGCACTACACCCTATGGAAAATCGCCTCCATGGCACTACACCCTATGGAAAATCGCCTCCATGGCACTACACCCTATGGAAAATCGCCTCCATGGCACTACACCTTATGTAATATCGCCTCCATGCCACAACACCCTATGGAAAATCGCCTCCACACTCGCACCCGCAACGCTTTGCAGTTGGACAACGCAAACGCCACTTGCGAAGGCCCAGGCTTACACGGCAATCCGTCCAGCAGCGGATGCGTCATCGGTGGCACCTCCATGGCCTCCTGCGGCGGCTCCGGCACGCTGCCCGCCTCAGACTTGTGTCGGATCTACCCGACCCCGCCCTCTCTAGAGAATCACATTCACCCGTCACCTGCGCCGGAAACCGACCAGGCCAATATGCTCAGTCCTGCTGCTGCGGCCGCTGGACACCATCACCACCACCATCACGCCTCGGCCGACTGCGGATCTGGCCCCGATCTAGCTAACGACGACGATTGGAGCTTCTTGACCTCGCAGCGTCATCAGGGCGGCAGTCTGGGCCAATTATTTACTGCCCAGAATCCTCCGATGCCTCATCTATCGATTGTGTACGTACCGGAGCTGCCACAGACGCATCGGCCGCATCGGGCTGCTGCGGCAGCTGCTGGCCACGCAGGCGGTGGGCACTACGGCATTGGCCAGCAGATTGCTGCAACACCTTCGTCGGCCTCTGTCACCGCTGTCGGACACATGCCGGCCGGAACGCCGGTCACGCCCGGTTCATTCGCCGCGGTGGCAACGCCGGTCAGTGTCCGGACGCCCGGACCGGCGGGCACGCCGTGCGGTTCGATTGTTGGCGAACAGCTGGACCAGTCTCAGCTGTCCACAGGGCATCAGTCTATTCAGGCGTCTCAGGCGCAACCGGTTGAAGCGCTGAGATTAAATTTGTTGCTATCTGACTCACTGCTTTGTCTGTGCCGAGATCAGGTACTTTCTTAGATTTTTGGGTTGTTATCATGCTTGGTTAAAATCTTAACTGGCTCTACTCTACGGCAATTGCATTCCAGTATCCTCGATTAGCCACCACCCTTCCAAACCCTCAGCTGTTGAGCCACACTCCCATATCCTCAGTTGCTGGGCCAGCCTGTCAGATCCTCAGTTGCTCGGCCAGCCTCCGATATATTCAGTTGCTGGGCCAGCCTCCCAGATGCTCAGTTGCTCGGCCAGCCTCCGATATATTCAGTTGCTGGGCCAGCCTTCCAGATCCTCAGTTGCTGGGCGACCCTCCCAGATGCTCAGTTGCAGGGCCAGTCTCCCAGATCCTCAGTTGCTGGGCCAGCCTCCCAGATACTCAGTTTCTGGGCCAGTCTCCCAGATCCTCAGACTGAGCCATCACCCTAGAAAAGATCCAGAAAAGACCTTGTCTAATCTCTCAGCGCCTTATACCTTCAATTAGCCGACTCGCCACTGCAAGCCAATATTCACATCATAGCACATAGCAATTCTTCCCCGCGCAATCCCCAGAACTTCGAGGCCTGCAACATCTGCGTGTGCCACGGCGACCTGACAGGCTCCGAGGCGGGCCTCTACATGCCCGGCCTGTTGGACCGGCGGCCTTCGCCTTGCCAGTGCGGCTTCTCAGCCAGCGCCAACCGGGCCCTTGGCCTCGGCTCCAACATCTTCTATGAGGATCTGTGCGACCTACTGGGCGATAGACGACGCCTGGATTATCGGCCCTGGCCGTCAACTTATTCGCCGGCTGTGATTGACAGTCTGCTGAACTTTGTCTCTCTCACCATTCCGCTCAGGCAGTTCCGATCTCCTCCAGCTCAGCAGCAACAATCGCAGTCAGACGCAACCAACTCCGCCGTTGCAGTTGTCGCTGGCGCCGCTGCAGCCGCGGGCGCCGCAACTGCTGATCCCGCTGCTAGCAGCAGCCTGCATCCCGGTCATCTCGCTCAGTTTGAAGATTGCAACGAAGCGGCTAAATTAGTGCTACAGGTAGCCAGCTTGATCCGACAGAATCACACTATGTGTACAGCGGGGGGTAATTTTCTCATCATCAGGAAACATTCAGCGCCTGTCCTGGGGGGTTGTGGGATTCGCAACTTCAAGGTCGGGGGTTCGATTCTCGACCCACTGGGAACAATTTGTGTCCTTGAGCAAGACAGCTGCAAAATGGGTGCCAGCATTAGCTGGGGTAATTGAGGGTGTACATGGCGACCCCCCATTCCTTGGACTGAACAGCCGTACGCAGCCTTCAGATGCGCCGCGCAATAGCTGCGGCTGAGCTGTCGGTTGCACATCTGCCCATTAGGGCAGGTGTAATCAATTATTATTATTATTATGAGCTATATAATAGATTGCCTACTGACAAGTAGCAAATAAAGATTGTGAAGTGAATTTCTTATAGTGTGTGCAAAAAGACTTCAACCATGTCTACATTTGGGGTGCTAGCTCAGCGTTTAATAACCAGCTGGTCTCATCGTGAGATTACAAGCTCACAGGGTTGCCTCTCATGAGTACTACAATGAATCGAGCATTCATCTTGAGTACTTAACCTGTATTAAGAGTACTTTGTTCAGGCCCATCGCGGAACAATTTTGTTGCTAGGCCGACTGGAGGGAAAGGATGGGAAAGAGTCCCAGATCCATCAGTCCTCCCTTCGAATTTCAGTTAAACAAGCATGAACGAAACAATCTAATAAGCCAGATAATCTTTAATAATCCACCTTTAAACAATCTAATCCGCAGGCGTGTACGCAGGGACTGCATCAGCCGCAGCAGCAGCAGCAGCCATTTTCACTGGCTGAGCAGCCAACCCTGCTGCACCGATGGAGCTTAACTGGCCAGCTGCCCACGGCTGGCTCAGATTTGGTCCGATTATTAAAAAGCCTCAGACCCTGGTTCCAAGACTCACTATGGGGCAAAGCGTTGCAAGGCAATTATTGGGTAACTGGCCCAATGACCTGGCAAGAGTTTCATCAGTTTGCTAGGCGAGGCTCCGAGGAGAGCTGCGAGCCGCAGCCTTTGCCATTAATATCTGTCTATACTGACCGAGACGAGGGCATGCTGATTGCGCCGACCGCTGTGCGCGACTGGGAGCGTCTCGGCTTGGAGCCCTATAGCCGGCCAAAGAAACTGCAGTTTGTAGTGCTGGCGCCAGTCCAGGCTAGCCGGGTATTGAAGAAAGCGGTCCGGCGTACAATGAGCGAACTGACTGTAGCATTCGCCGATTGCAAACTAGGCGAGCACAGTCCCGTTGCTTTATCGACTGATGGCGATTTCTTTTTAGATACCGGCCGATTAGAGTCCACAGAATTGCCGCCTAATTGCGTGGTTTATATGCTGGTTCGTGGCCAAACTGAGGCTTGCCAACTGCGCGACACAGTGGCCAAACTGACTGGTGGAGCTGTCCCCGTGCCGCTGTCCACCAGACTGTTGCTGGCTCCGGCCAAGGGCGATTTGCGTGCTCTGGCTCTGCGTGTTTACACTCAGGTGAGCCTGCTAGGTCATCTAGCATCTGTTGGCATTATCTAGCCTCCACGGAAAATATATGATCTCTACTGACATGATCTAGTCTCTATTGGCATGATCTAGTCTCTGTTGGCATGATCTAGTCCCTACTGACATGATCTAAGCCTTACTGTCATGATCTAGTCCCTACTGTCATGATCTAGTCCCTACTGTCATGATCTAGTCCCTACTGTCATGATCTAGTTCCTACTGATACTGACATGATCTAGTATCTAATAGCATGATCTAGTCCCTACTGACATGATCTAAGCCTTAATGTCATGATCTAGTCTCTAATGGCATGATCTAGTCCCTACTGTCATGATCGAGTCTCTAATGGCATGATCTAGTCCCTACTGTCATGATCGAGTCTCTAATGGCATGATCTAGTCCCTACTGACATGATCTAAGCCTTAATGTCATGATCTTGTCTCTAATGGCATGATCTAGTCCCTACTGTCATGATCTAAGCCTTAATGTCATGATCTAGTCTCTAATGGCATGATCTAGTCCCTACTGTCATGATCGAGTCTCTAATGGCATGATCTAGTCCCTACTGTCATGATCGAGTCTCTAATGGCATGATCTAGTCCCTACTGACATGATCTAAGCCTTAATGTCATGATCTTGTCTCTAATGGCATGATCTAGTCCCTACTGTCATGATATAGTCTCTAATGGCATGATCTAGTCCCTACTGTCATGATATAGTCTCTAATGGCATGATCTAGTCCCTACTGTCATGATATAGTCTCTAGTGGCATGATCTAGTCCCTACTGACATGATCTAAGCCTTAATGTCATGATCTAGTCTCTAATGGCATGATCTAAGCTTTAATGTCATGATCTAGTCTCTAATGACATGATCTACTTCCTACTGCTACTGACATGATCTAGTATCTAATGACATGATCTAGTCTATATTGATATGATCTAGTCCCTACTGTCATGATCTATTCTCTATTGGCATGATCTAGTTCCTACTGACATGATCTATTCTCTATTGGCATGATCTAGTCCCTACTGTCATGATCTATTCTCTATTGGCATGATCTAGTTCCTACTGACATGATCTATTCTCTATTGGCATGATCTAGTCCCTACTGACATCATCTAGTCCCAGTCCCTACTGAGATACGCTACTTAATCCTATCCCAACAAAACTACCCCTCCCCAGGTGCCGAAGCGAGTGCCTTATCCCACGGACGGTCGCTCGCTGTGCGGCTTCGGGCCGCTGAAAGATCGCGAGAGCTGCCAGCGCGAGCTGGGCATGACCGGCCCCGTGTCTCTGTTCGCTCCGCCCTACGTGCTGCATGCAAGCTCCGATGAACCGGTGCTATTGTGCGCCTACTGCCTATCTGAGGACAGGCGCTGGCTACTTGCCACCCTAACAGACGAGCGGGGCGAATTAAATTATCGCCGATTAATTAATCTACGCGTGCCCGACTGTCATCGGCGTAGGAAAGCATCAACTAAACAGCTGGGACCCGAACGCCTGCTAGAGTGGATCTGCGACCTGCCAGAGACCAGAGCTCAACGCTGGCGGCTTGTGCTCAGCCGGCTGGGCCGTCTAGGCCACGGCGAACTGCTAGTGTGGGCCGACCTGCTCAAACGGGCCAGCCTGCAGCAGCGCGGCGCCCGCTCGGCCGCTCTGTGCGCAGTCGACGCCGATCCCCATCTGCGCGTCCTGCCCGACCAGCTCAGTCGGGAAGGTCCGCAACGCGGTCCGCCCAGCGTCGGCGCCGATCGGCGTGTCAGCAGCGCCATCACGCACATCCTTGTGCTGCCAACTTCGGCCAGTTTTAGTCAGGCTAATCCGGCCGACTTTCTGGGCGGCAGTCTGGGCGAGCCGGACCTCATGAACGAATTATTAGGCGATCCCGGCGTTCTAGGCGGCGACACTGGCAACGATTTGTTCAACGATTTGGATTTGAATTTCGATATCCAACTGCCAGATATTGAGGAGCCGGTTGTTGGGCCGCAGGGCGGCGACGGGTCCGGCCAGTTGATGCAGCAGCCGCTGGCTCTTGGCTACTACCTGTCCAGCGCTCCGCCTGGCCCTGTGCCAGCCTGGTTCCGGGTGGCTCCACCTGAGCAGGCCGCAGTCTGCCTGCGCGCCAGCCTGCACCTCAACCAGCTGGCTTCTTGCGATCGAGCGCCGCTGTCGGCCGCTTGCGATCGCTCGCCAACGCATCCGTTGAACACCTACAAGACTACTGAGGTGCTGCGCTACGTGCTGGAGACCTGCCACAGTCTCAGCTGGCTTAGCGTTGATCCGGCCACTGGCGATCGGGTCTCCTGTCTGCCTAGGCACATCAACCAGCTATTCCTGCTGTACCATTCTGTGCACGCCGTTAGCGCTAGCTGCCAGACGTCCTGATCGCCCAAGCCAGTAGTAATAGCCATGCGGAAGTGTATTTATTTGAAAAAAATTAACCTGTCCCTCTGTTTGCTCGTTTGTTTGTTTGTACTTCTAGTAAGCGCGGTTTTTTAAAAAGCACAAAGATTAACTGAAATTTACCGGTATTATCAAAAAGCTCTGCTGTTTGTACATGTAATTATTGTTGCCAGCTATTATCTTTTTTGTGTACATTTTATTGCATGTAGTTATTGTCTTTTGTCTGAGTGCTAATGACATCTGATGGCTTTGGAATGCTGATTTGCACTGATCAGGTGAGAATTGAGAATCGCTAGTCCCATCAGGTGAGATTGGAGAATCGCTAATTCCATCAGGTGAGATTGGAGAATCGCTAATCCCATCAGGTGAGATTTGAGAATCGCTAATCCCATCAGGTGAGATTTGAGAATCGCTAATCCCATCAGGTGAGATTGGAGAATTTCTATCCCATCAGGTGAGATCGGAGAATTTCTAATCCCATCAGGTGAGATTGGAGAATTTCTAATCCCATCAGGTGAGATTGGAGAATCGCTAATCCCATCAGGTGAGATCGGAGAATCGCTAATCCCATCAGGTGAGATCGGAGAATTTCTAATCCCATCAGGTGAGATTGGAGAATCGCTAATCCCATCAGGTGAGATCGGAGAATCGCTAATCCCATCAGGTGAGATCGGAGAATTTCTAATCCCATCAGGTGAGATTGGAGAATCGCTAATCCCATCAGGTGAGATTGGAGAATCGGTAATCCCATCAGGTAAGATTGGAGAATCGCTAATCCCATCAGGTGAGAGTTAAGAGTCACTAATCCCGTCAGCATGTGCAACTATGCCTGAGTAAAATGTTGTGATTGCTGTATTATAAAAGTTGTAAACTAATTGTAGATGTGTAATAAAATCAATTAATGCACTTTATATCAAGTAATATTTAAGCGTCCAAGTTAATTTGAGCCGTTCTATTGTACCGTAAATATTATATTGCTAATTTCTACTCTTGTTATAATGATTAGTTTTTATTCCATTGGAAGTGTTTTTGCAACTCCAAATGCCGAAAATTTGCCTGTCTGAAGTTTCTAACATATTGCAATTACTAAGTACATCAATCGCTTTGACAAATATGTACTTTAGCTGTAATTTGCACACATTCGATCGATCCGGCGTGCCCCTCCCTTCCCCGTGTATTGTAAGCTAGGCTAAGCTCTGTTTTAATGATTGAACTGAATTTTTTACTTTATAAAGTATTTGTCATAGATATTACTATTAAGTAGTTGAATCCGACCGTTTCTCATTCATAAAATCGTTCTGCTGCAGCTTATCTGTCGGCCACTCATCGATCTGTACAACGCGTTGCTGTATTAATTAATCTATCTGAAAATGCCAGCCTACTAACTAACGGTATTGTGTTTAAGTGTCTGTTTCAATTAATTTTATATTATATTGATTGGTATGAATGGCGTTTCTTTATTAGTCAACGCATTGTGAACTTCATATTTTCGTATCAGGTCTCCGCACCTTTCACTTGTGTAACTCCTCTACCATCGGTGGCAGCTCGTCCAGTGCGTTTTAAAGTATAGCACGTATGTGTCCTATTCATTAAATCCTAACGATCCACAACTGACTGAGATCTCACATTGTGTTCGCGATGTGTCCCCTTCTTCCCTGTTCTCCCCGTTCGTTAATTCTCTATTTGTCAATAAAGAACACCCTGTCTACTGAGGAATAAAGATTTTCAAAAAAAATTATGCAATCCTCGCTTTCCCTGTCACACATGGAAAAGCATAAAAAAAAAACTGAAAATTGTTGCGCTTGCGTGCGTTTTGGTTATTTTAATTTGACAGTACGGCACGGGCTGGTCTGCGGAAATTCCTACTGTTATAATTAGTCTATGGTTATTCCTACTGGTTTGATTAGTCTATGGTTATTCCTACTGGTTAAAATAGTCTATGGTTATTCCTACTGGTTTAATTAGTCTATGGTTATTCCTACTGGTTTAATTAGTCTAAGATTATTCCTACTGGTTTAATTAGTCTATGGTTATTCCTAATGGTTTAATTAGTCTATGGTTATTTCTACTGGTTTAATTAGTCTATGGTTATTCCTACTGGTTTAATTAGTCTATGGTTATTTCTACTGGTTTAATTAGTCTATGGTTATTCCTACTGGTTTAATTAGTCTATGGTTATTCCTACTGGTTTAATTAGTCTATGGTTATTCCTACTGGTTTAATTAGTCTATGGTTATTTCTACTGGTTTAATTAGTCTATGGTTATTCCTACTGGTTTAATTAGTCTATGGTTATTCCTACTGATTTAATTAGTCTATGGTTATTCCTAATATTTTAATTATTCTGTCTTGGGGTATTTCCAGTGGTTTACTTAGTCCGTGGGTATTCCACTGATTACTTAGTTAGTTAGTTATTAATTACTTTGCAAACCTTTCGTCTTTGTTACATAATGGAAGTAGATAATGTCTAGTTCCGTATGTGGTTTGGAGATTGCCCAGATGCTTCAGGCAAGGTTACTTCCTCATATTCAATTCGGAATTATTGACTTTTGTAAATAAAAGTCTATTTAATCGGCTGACGGTCTTAACTGGTAGTTTGCTGCCGGAAACTTTAGCTTCTCTGGCAGAAAAAAACCAGACTTTTACTTATATTTCTACTTAAAGTAGCAAAAATCTAAATCAACCGTTTTACGCGAGTAGGCAAGGTCACGTGATAGCTGGGGCCAATAGCAGCAAAGTCAAGGCACTGCAGGTCATCGCATGCAGAGGGGTTTTGAATACGGCTATATAAATTGGGTTAATGGTGAACTCTTATCTCAGACGTGACTAAATTGTAATTAAAATTCGCCATCGCTATCCGCCAACACTGATAATATGGAGGCTGCCAAGACAACATGTCGGATTTGCTTATCCGAGGCATCGAGCATTGATCTAATATCGCCATGCAGGTGTACTGGAACACAAAAATATGTGCACAATGGGTGCATAATGGTGAGCATTCTATAAGAATTATATAGAATCCAATTTTTGTAGTCTTACTCTTAGGCTTAGTCTAGCCACATATGTTAAATAAGTCTCAGCATTCTCTGTCTGCAGAGTACATGTATGTACAATGAGAATAAATTGCTTTAAACCTATCAGATTCCAGCCAAACTGAATAAATGTTGTAAGCTTCTGTCAGATAACAGTCAAGAGTTACTCTATAGATGTTGTGATATAACAATTACTATATAGTCTTAGATCTAACCTTATTCAACTTAAATCAAGTAATGTATACATCTTGTAAAACACTCTTTAAAATAACCTACTGAAAAAGACATTGTAAATCTCAACCAGGTTACAGTCAAATTGAGTAGATTCTGTAAATCTCAACCAGATTACAGTCAAATTGAGTAGATTCTGTAAATCTCAACCAGATTATAGTAAAATTGAGTAGATTCTGTAAATCTCTCAACCAGATTACAGTCAAATTGAGTAGATTCTGTAAATCTCTCAACCAGGTTACAGTCAAATTGAGTAGATTCTGTAAATCTCAACCAGATTACAGTCAAATTGAGTAGATTCTGTAAATCTCTCAACCAGGTTACAGTCAAATTGAGTAGATTCTGTAAATCTCTCAACCAGATTACAGTCAAATTGAGTAGATTCTGTAAATCTCAACCAGATTACAGTCAAATTGAGTAGATTCTGTAAATCTCAACCAGGTTACAGTCAAATTGAATAGATTCTGTAAATCTCTCAACCAGATTACAGTCAAATTAAGTAGATTCTGTAAATCTCTCAACCAGATTACAGTCAAATTGAGTAGATTCTGTAAATCTCTCAACCAGATTATAGTCCAATTGAGTAGATTCTGTAAATCTCAACCAGATTACAGTCAAATTGAGTAGATTCTGTAAATCTCTCAACCAGATTACAGTCAAATTGAGTAGATTCTGTAAATCTCAACCAGATTACAGTCAAATTGAGTAGATTCTGTAAATCTCTCAACCAGGTTACAGTCAAATTGAGTAGATTCTGTAAATCTCTCAACCAGATTACAGTCAAATTGAGTAGATTCTGTGAATCTCAACCAGATTACAGTCAAATTGAGTAGATTCTGTAAATCTCAACCAGATTATAGTCAAATTGAGTAGATTCTGTAAATCTCAACCAGGTTACAGTCAAATTGAGTAGATTCTGTAAATCTCAACCAGATTACAGTCAAATTGAGTAGATTCTGTAAATCTCAACCAGATTACAGTCAAATTGAGTAGATTCTGTAAATCTCAACCAGATTACAGTCAAATTGAGTAGATTCTGTAAATCTCTCAACCAGATTACAGTCAAATTAAGTAGATTCTGTAAATCTCTCAACTAAATGACAGTCAAATTGAGTAGATTCTGTAAATCTCTCAACCAGATTACAGTCAAATTAAGTAGATTCTGTAAATCTCTCAACTAAATGACAGTCAAATTGAGTAGATTCTGTAAATCTCAACCAGGTTACAGTCAAATTGAGTAGATTCTGTAAATCTCAACCAGATTACAGTCAAATTGAGTAGATTCTGTAAATCTCTCAACCAGGTTACAGTCAAATTGAGTAGATTCTGTAAATCTCTCAACCAGATTACAGTCAAATTGAGTAGATTCTGTGAATCTCAACCAGATTACAGTCAAATTGAGTAGATTCTGTAAATCTCAACCAGATTATAGTCAAATTGAGTAGATTCTGTAAATCTCAACCAGGTTACAGTCAAATTGAGTAGATTCTGTAAATCTCAACCAGATTACAGTCAAATTGAGTAGATTCTGTAAATCTCAACCAGGTTACAGTCAAATTGAATAGATTCTGTAAATCTCTCAACCAGATTACAGTCAAATTAAGTAGATTCTGTAAATCTCTCAACCAGATTACAGTCAAATTGAGTAGATTCTGTAAATCTCTCAACCAGATTATAGTCAAATTGAGTAGATTCTGTAAATCTCAACCAGATTACAGTCAAATTGAGTAGATTCTGTAAATCTCTCAACCAGATTACAGTCAAATTGAGTAGATTCTGTAAATCTCAACCAGATTACAGTCAAATTGAGTAGATTCTGTAAATCTCTCAACCAGGTTACAGTCAAATTGAGTAGATTCTGTAAATCTCTCAACCAGATTACAGTCAAATTGAGTAGATTCTGTGAATCTCAACCAGATTACAGTCAAATTGAGTAGATTCTGTAAATCTCAACCAGATTATAGTCAAATTGAGTAGATTCTGTAAATCTCAACCAGGTTACAGTCAAATTGAGTAGATTCTGTAAATCTCAACCAGATTACAGTCAAATTGAGTAGATTCTGTAAATCTCAACCAGATTACAGTCAAATTGAGTAGATTCTGTAAATCTCAACCAGATTACAGTCAAATTGAGTAGATTCTGTAAATCTCTCAACCAGATTACAGTCAAATTAAGTAGATTCTGTAAATCTCTCAACTAAATGACAGTCAAATTGAGTAGATTCTGTAAATCTCTCAACCAGATTACAGTCAAATTAAGTAGATTCTGTAAATCTCTCAACTAAATGACAGTCAAATTGAGTAGATTCTGTAAATCTCAACCAGGTTACAGTCAAATTGAGTAGATTCTGTAAATCTCAACCAGGTTACAGTCAAATTGAGTAGATTCTGTAAATCTCTCAACCAGGTTACAGTCAAATTGAGTAGATTCTGTAAATCTCTCAACCAGATTACAGTCAAATTGAGTAGATTCTGTGAATCTCAACCAGATTACAGTCAAATTGAGTAGATTCTGTAAATCTCAACCAGATTATAGTCAAATTGAGTAGATTCTGTAAATCTCAACCAGGTTACAGTCAAATTGAGTAGATTCTGTAAATCTCAACCAGATTACAGTCAAATTGAGTAGATTCTGTAAATCTCAACCAGATTACAGTCAAATTGAGTAGATTCTGTAAATCTCAACCAGATTACAGTCAAATTGAGTAGATTCTGTAAATCTCAACCAGATTACAGTCAAATTGAGTAGATTCTGTAAATCTCAACCAGATTACAGTCAAATTGAGTAGATTCTGTAAATCTCAACCAGATTACAGTCAAATTGAGTAGATTCTGTAAATCTCAACCAGGTTACAGTCAAATTGAGTAGATTCTGTAAATCTCTCAACCAGATTACAGTCAAATTGAGTAGATTCTGTAAATCTCTCAACCAGGTTACAGTCAAATTGAGTAGATTCTGTAAATCTCTCAACCCTGACTACACTCAAATTGAGTAGGGCCTAGATTCTGTAAATCTCTCAACCTGACTACACTCAAATTTAGTAGATTCTGTAAATCTCTCAACCTGACTACACTCAAATTTAGTAGATTCTTGCTGTAAAATTTTACCGGCTTATTATCAATAACTTCAGTAAAAATTGCTCAAACAAATGAAAACCCACAGGCCTGGATTCGCCTCGAAGGCGAGGTTGAGCCAAAAAAGCTGGCCTGCGAAATCTGCGGCAGCAAGTACAGGATGAAATCCAGGCGTTTTTTCCGGGTATGGACCGCCTTTGCTTGCTTGTGTCTGGAGACAGCAGTCATCACCCAGTTCAGTCACACTGCTCAGTCACCAGCCAGTTCAATCACACCCCAGTCACCAGCCAGTTCAGTCACACTGCCCAGTCACCAGCCAGTTCAGTCACACTGCCCAGTCACCAGCCAGTTCAGTCACACTGCCCAGTCACCACCCAGATCAGTCACTGCCCAGTCACCACCCAGTTCAGTCACACTGCCCAGTCACCACCCAGATCAGTCACTGCCCAGTCACCAGCCAGTTCAGTCACTGCCCAGTCACCAGCCAGTTCAGTCACTGCCCAGTCACCACCCAGATCAGTCACTGCCCAGTCACCAGCCAGTTCAGTCACACTGCCCAGTCACCACCCAGATCAGTCACTGCCCAGTCACCAGCCAGTTCAGTCACTGCCCAGTCACCAGCCAGTTCAGTCACACTGCCCAGTCACCAGCCAGTTCAGTCACACTGCCCAGTCACCAGCCAGTTCAGTCACACTGCCCAGTCACCAGCCAGTTCAGTCACTGCCCAGTCACCACCCAGATCAGTCACTGCCCAGTCACCACCCAGATCAGTCACTGCCCAGTCACCAGCCAGTTCAGTCACACTACCCAGTCACCAGCCAGTTCAGTCACACTGCCCAGTCACCAGCCAGTTCAGTCACACTGCCCAGTCACCAGCCAGTTCAGTCACACTGCCCAGTCACCAGCCAGTTCAGTCACACTGCCCAGTCACCAGCCAGTTCAGTCACACTACCCAGTCACCAGCCAGTTCAGTCACACTCTCACTCGCCCCTCAACCCCGCAGCCCCGCCTCGTGGTGAATCGAAAATCGCCCATCCTGGCTTTGATTTCGATCGCCCTGATCATGTTCGCCTGCGGCGCTGTGGCCTCGATGCTGAAATACTCGCATCTGCTAGACAACACGCCGATGTCTGAGCTGCACATCTTCAATCCGGGTCTAATACTGAAGCTGCTGGGCCTGCTGCTGCTGTCCGTGTTCTGCTGCGCAGCCGTGCTGTGCCTGCTGTGCGCGGCCTTCTGCGCCGAGGACTCCCTGCTGAGCTGCGAGCTGACGCGTCGGGAGCTCCGACTAGTTGACTATCGGTGTCCTGCCGATCGTAGCGACGACACCGCTGACGTCATGGCCGTATGAATACGATTGCTTAGTGTGCTCACAGTGGTGCTGGATCATGCTTTACTAGGGCCTTGATCAAATTGAGAGATCGTTAATCTCCTTCGGTTTTGTTTCACCCATTTCTGAAGACATTCAATTCTGCAGGAGGGGTTCTAGCCTAGAGCTTCGGACTCACAACTGAAAGGTCGGGGGTTCGATTCTCGACTAAATCGGGACAATGTGTCCTTGAGCCTCTGCATTGGTTCAGTTCACCCAGCTGTTATGGATGCCAGCATTAGCTGGGGTAATTGTGGGTGTGTGGCGACCCCCCAGTCTTTCAGCTGGCGGTTGCCGCCCCATTAGGGCAGGTGTAATCAGTAATCTTTAATCCTGCGTCTTGTAGCTCAGTTTTGTCTTCTTAAACAGTCAGTGAGTTGTCAATCAAGTTGATAGCTAAGCCGATCAATAACCATAATTTACTGGAGCAGCCACTGCCATAGAGGGTCGATCAATCATTGGCTAGCAATTTGACGATCATTATTCACATTTTTAATGCAGAACAATCCATTACTACAAGCAATGCATTGTCTGTAGGATCGTCAAACAGAAAAACAATGCAAAGAATCAGCGGTCGCAGCACGTGACAACGATTTGTCTATGGCTCGCGCCTACCGGCGCTCGCCAGACAATCGTTGTCACGCACTGGGACCGCTGATTATTTATCCATTGGCAATCAATAGGGGATAGCATAGATAATAAATTTTTTAGTATCTGTGGGGGATAGTTTCATAAAAAATAAATATTTATGGCCAAATTAATGGCTCAAGGCCAAATCAAGTCGTGAGCAAACGCACTCTTTGGCACAGTATATTCTGTGCTCTTTGGTGCTGAAAATATTAAAAGAACAATCATTGAGTTAAAAAGGCGCTCATATTTTTACATTTTCGTTATTTGAGATCATGTGCTACAAGAAACAGCGTTTTAACAATTTTTTACTAAAATGTTTAGTAGACTACTGCTGCAAGACAATAAGTAGTGTAGTAAGTAAGTACTGTATGATATCGTTTTTTTCAAATTTTTAAAAATCCTGGTTTTTCAGTGTCAGTTTCGTTTCATGCTTTCAGTTAATAAAAAACATATCAATCCTTTGTCTATGTACATACATATGACCATATTTTGGCATTCACTAGCTTGCTACCCCAACGGTGCCAAAGTTATGGGTGCCAATGATTCTCTATACTTTTTATGCACAACTATTTTTATAGCATTTAAATATGATTAAAATACCCGTGAGAATGCTGCTGCGTGTACTAAAAGTAGGACCCAGCAGATTCAAGCAATGATTACTGTTGTTTTCATTTTTTAAATTCAGATTTTTACTTACGATTCTTTTGGAGTGAAAATATTTGCTTTAAACTGGCCACTAGGGCATTAGTGCCGATGCGAGCGCCATACTGAAGCACGGGCCGCCAGCAAGGGGCGCTAGCTTGGGAAGAGTACATACGGGAAGAGTACGGCTATCAAAAGTCCCAAACATGGGTTCGATTTTTAAAAAACTTTCTGCACAAGAAGGACCCATTATTTCGCTATCTAGGGGGCGCCAGAGATAAACACGGAGCGCTATTTAGGGGGCGCCAGAGAGGAGCACGGAGCGCTATTTAGGGGGCGCCACAGGAGCATGCACGGAGCGCTATCTCGGGGCGCCACAGGAGCATGCGCGAAGCGCTATCCAGAGGGCGCCACGGGAGCTGAGGAGCATGCACGGAGCGCTATCTAAGGGGCGCCACAGGAGCTGAGGAGCATGCACGGAGCGCTATCTAAGGGGCGCCACAGGAGCTGAGGAGCATGCACGGAGCGCTATCTAAGGGGCGCCACAGGAGCTGAGGAGCATGCACGGAGCGCTATCTAAGGGGCGCCACAGGAGCTGAGAGCATGCACGGAGCGCTATCTAAGGGGCGCCACAGGAGCTGAGGAGCATGCACGGAGCGCTATCTAAGGGGCGCCACAGGAGCTGAGGAGCATGCACGGAGCGCTATCTAAGGGGCGCCACAGGAGCATGCACGAAGCGCTATCTAGGGGGCGCCAGAAAGGAGCACGGAGCGCTATCTAGAGGGGCGTCAGGGACCACAAAGCAGCTAGATACAACCCCTAGATATAAGTCTACGGGTTAGAGACCATTAGAGGTTCAAGGCGCCAGACCAGTGCACACAGCTGCTGTTCTTCATCAATCTGCATCAAATATAGCGCAGCTTCAGAGCTTATCAATCGACTCTTTCACGGTTCGCAGGCCCAAGTAAAACTTTCCCCAATTTTAACTGAGTGATTGATTTTTTTGTATTTTTCAAGGAAGAAAAGCTAAAAAAAGAGCTGTCATCATATCATCATCACCTATCGAAATTAGCATAATTCATTGAAAAACTCCGACATGAATAATTCATCAGCAACTCAATCGAAGTGCTCAGAAAGTCTAATTCAAACTTCCGGCTTGGAGTTGGAGTAGGTGATGATGGAGCTGTGAGCCTGGCGGCTGACGCAAATGTGCTAATACATGTAAAACTATACCCCCTGCCCAATACTTCCAAAGAATTTTCTTTTTATTCAAAGCCAAAAAGCAATGGGATGCCAGGGATAAATTGCCGGGGTGACGTCACGCATGGGGCAAGAATGAGCAGACAAAATTCGAGGTGCAAATGTCAGATCTCCGAGCTGGCAACCCCCCCCCCCGAAATCGCTCTCTGCTCCAACAACCGCACCCGACAGCTCAGGATTTGAGCATCGAACACGTCGATCTTGATTTCCAGCTGACTCCCCTCTATCATCATCCAGTCTCGCTGTGAAATGAAATTTGAGTCGCCGCACTTATCCGAGTTGAATGCCAGGGGGGATTGGGGCGGGGGGGTCGGGAGCGATCAGCTGACTCTGGCGCAACCTTTGGCTGTGGGATATAGATAGGCGGCCCTGTGTGAGGCCTCCGGCGCCTCCCCACAGTCTCTCAAGTCCTGCAGCCCTGCCGGGTGACTCAGCGCCCCTGTTCTCAAATGAGGAGTGGAAGGTTGGGGATCTGGGATATTATATAGGAGCGGCCTATACGCCCCCTTCCATCATCACACATCCATTTAGCAATCCAGCCTCCCGCGCCCCCGCCTCATCGAAAGCGTTTTTGTCTCCGGGCGTCGAGCGCCCCCTGCCTCCGTCAAAGCCCCTTGCTTCCATTCCTTGCGCATTCAGCCTGAATGGAGAATAATGGGGGATTTCTATTAAGCTCTCCCCATCTCTCTGCAGCCGGGGGTTGCGTGCTCAGCAGACCCATATTATGGATTTGGAAATCGAGGCAAAAACTGGGAAGGCAAAACTATTCAAGCCCGAAGCTGGTCCATTCTTTTTTCTAAATTCCTTGGCTTTTTTATTCAATCCTGCCCCGGTACACTTGGCCAGCTGGGACCATTGTTGAGCGGCAGGCGAATGGTTTTCAATGGCTGCAAGGGCCTCTATATATGAAGTTGTCAGTCCTTATGGAACAATGAAGTCCTTAAACAGCACGCAGTCTTCATCTCACGGGGACTCTAGGATGAATCATTGTTAGATTTATCTTATATAGTTTTGCAGCAAAAGGAATCGTTATAATAGAGAAAAGTGGCCTTTGTCACATGTCACTGGTCGGTTTGGACCATAGACATTGATGGATTGGAGGTCCCGAGTGTGCCGACTGTGTATTTTAGCTGCATGGCGCAGGAAGTTTCTGTTAGGCAAGGCATTGGTCTGCCTTCATTTGGATGTTTTTCTCACGGAAACTTGTGCCAGAGAAGGGAACTGCCTGTTGGGGGGCTATACAGGTATCATGCTGCTTGGGACACTTCCTCCTCGGCCCCCCACTTGTTCAAACACAAGTGTGTCTCCCTACTTTGGAACACGATAGCGCTAGCTACAGCAGGCAGAGAAAACGTATCAGATAGTTGTAATCGGAGTACTTACTGGTAGGCTACGTTGCAGGAACTGTTATTAGCAATAATTAGTTGTTTAAAAATAGCGTTGCTATGCCCAAGCTTCACATCCGCATCTAATCAGCGCTATTCATTTGATCCGAAATTATTCAGGACTGAGATTGCTTTCAGTTTGAAACTGGACTGGCTGGTTACAGCAGGCCAACAACACACAGCTTTGCATTGTTGCATGGACTCCTGAGAAGGAGAGTAGGGTAGGGAGGAAAGAGAGGAGTAGGGGAGAGAGAAAGAAGGAACAGGGAGACACGGAGAGAGAGAGAGAGAGAGAGGATAGAGCAAGGACAACTAGACTTGACTAGATATAACGAAGTGTTCCTAATGGTCCTTGGGATAGAGATAGAGAAAGAAAAGAGAGGAGAGAGGGAGAGAGGGAAGGGATGAAGATGGAGAGAGTGAAGAGATGGAGAGGGAGAGAGGAAAGGGATGGAGATGGAGAGAGTGAAGAGATGGAGAGGGAGAGAGGAAAGAGATGGAGATAGAGAGAATGAAGAGATGGAGAGGGAGAGAGGAAAGAGATGGAGATGGAGAGAATGAAGAGATGGAGAGGGAGAGAGGAAAGGGATGGAGATGGAGAGAATGAAGAGATGGAGAGGGAGAGAGGAAAGAGATGGAGATGGAGAGAGTGAAGAGATGGAGAGGGAGAGAGGAAAGGGATGGAGATGGAGAGAATGAAGAGATGGAGAGGGAGAGAGGAAAGGGATGGAGATGGAGAGAATGAAGAGATGGAGAGGGAGAGAGGAAAGGGATGGAGATGGAGAGAGTGAAGACAGGGAAGAGGGAGAGAGGGAAGGGATGGCGATGGAGAGAATGAAGAGATGGAGAGGGAGAGAGGGAAGAAGGAGAGATTGAGAGAAAAGAAATGGGGGGAGAATAAGAGGGGAGAGAGTGAGATGATAGATGAGATGCGAGAAAAAGAGCGGGAAGAGTGGGAAAAGGAGAGAGAGAGTGAGAGAGAGAGGGAGAGAGAGAGAGGGAGAGAGAGAGGGAGAGAGAGAGAGAGGGAGAGAGAGAGAGTGAGAGTGAGAGAGAGAGAGGGAGAGAGAGAGAGGGAGAGAGAGGGAGAGAGAGAGAGAGAGAGAGAGACTGAGCAGGAGGCGGGAGTGCGTCAGCAGCCTGAAGCACCGAGCACCAACGCAATGGAACAGCGAGTGCCAACGCTGGGGTAGCGCGAGAGTCGCATATTAAAAGCCCCCAGCTTTTGAAATTTAACAATTGCGCCTCAGGCGGAGGCAGGCATAGTCGGAGGCCCGGATCCAGAGTCAGCTCAAGCGCCTAGGAGTGAAGGCAGGGGGGGGAAGGGCGCCCCATGGCGCCTTGTCACAACTGCAACCTCCTCACAAATTCCAATAGCTTAGCCGATGCCCCAATTCAAAGGCTTCCTTCTCCCATTATCCCGTAATTAGGGAAGGGGCTTTGGTTGAGTTGGCGAGCGAGGGCTTCAGGATGCGGGGGGAGCGGCTTGAGCACTCCCAGTGAGAGAAGAACTGGGTCAGAAAATTGCTGATGAGACGGACGACGCAACCAAAGGCTGCGCAACTCCGAGAGCACACAGTCATGCAATTTGTTTGGGGATCCACGCCGGACACCTGGGGGGGGGGGGGGTAGGGAGGGGAGGGCTGAGCCGGCAGAGGGGGTTCGGGGAATTCCAGTCAGAAAAAATCCCAGCCCCCACGCAGCCCGGGTCCCTCCTGACGCTGCAGATCGTGAGTCAACCAGCTGTTGTGACAGGACTCCAAAGTCTTCAGCTCCAGATGGAGGATCGGAGCTTTGGAAAGCGGCCCCGCCTGAGGGTCGAGCCACCTGGGGGAGGATTTCTCAAGCACACACGCACGCATAGCATTGAGTCGGCTGGGGGGGGGGGTGAGGGCAGGGTTCTCTGTTCCCCTTGTCAGGCAAAGCTGCCTCCGGAGCCGCTCCGCTCCGCTAAGCTAAGCCTCCATATGTCCGCTGGGGGGAAACCGGGGAGGGCGCCCCACCACCACTGCTCTCCCTGCCTGTCCCTGCCAGGGCCATGGGGCTGTCAACTCAGGAATGGGGCCTTTACTAAATCGGATACTCCAGTGAGTCAGTCAGCTGGACGCCTCGGGTTAGAAATCTGGACTGGACGGTCATTTTCTAGACATCTTTTAGTTTAGAATCAGGGACGTCTCGGGTTATAAATCTGGAAGGTCATATTCTTTCATTCATTTTCTCTCTTTGAGGTCCTCGGGTCGGGTCCTCTAAAACTTCACTATTAGCAATCCGACCGTTCAAGGTTTGCGTCTCTTCTCAGGTCTCTTCTGTCTTCTCTCCCATCTTCTCTCACTTATCTCTCATCTCTTCTCTCATCACATCCTTCCTGTTATCTCCTCTCTCACCTTTTGCTCTCTTCTCTTCTCGCTTCTCCTAATCTCTCATCTCTATTCCAACTTCTTTCCTCTCTCAACTGGCCCCGCGCTAGTGAGGCATGAGCTAGATTATTTATCTGACCCTTGAAGTAAAAAAAACTTTTTGGGGAAAAACTTCCCCTGACCAGGTGCACGAGGTTGCAGTGTGTGTGTGTGTATGTGTGTTCTCCTTTTCCGCTTCCTGCCTGCGCACGGCTTCGGGGATTTTTCTCATTGTTTTGTTGAAGTTTTGAAGGCTCGAAGGCTGGCTGTGTGTTGATAAAACTGGCCCAATTTGTTTGCAGGCCCATCATCATGTCGGCTCACAGCCAGTGCAGACCAGGTGAGGCAACAGCAAACACGTCATGCCTATATACACATAGCTATACTCGTAAGTGTCGAATCGGGCTTGGTAACGGCATAGCAACCCGAAATCCACAATGGCATGAGCTCCCATATCATTGATACCTTAGCTTCATCCAATCCCTCTGTTGAAACAGGAATCTTATATTATATCCACATAATATCCCAATTTATTGTCCCAGCTCAAACTGAAACCCCGACCCCCTCTGTGCAGCCAGCAAGCAAGGACCCCCAGCAACTCGTCCCAGGTGCTTTTGTGCGTGCGTGCTTCAGCTTTATCCCCTGATATCAGCTGGGGTTCCCATGCAAGTATCTATAGATAGATAGCTATAGGCAAACAAATGTGTTGCAAGCAGTGTATTCTGCCGGCTTGAACATGATAGAATATAGATAATGTATACAGTACATGCTTATTCTAATTAGCTGGCTGTGTGAGTTATCCAGAGCTCCATAGAGTCTCTAATGATTTCGAATGAATAGCATATAGTCATATTCACACTGATGCCGATGTAATATGGCACCTCGCAGATCCAATAGCGCACCGCCTCAGATCCAAAATGACAACCCGTATATCCAAAATGGCTCCTACTCAGACCCAAAATGGTTCCACTCAGACCCAAAATGGCTCTACTCAGATCCAAAATGGCTCCTACTCAGACTCAAAATGGCTCTACTCAGATCCAAAATGGCTCCTACTCAGACTCAAAATGGCTCTACTCAGATCCAAAATGGCTCCTACTCAGACCCAAAATGGCTCCTACTCAGACCCAAAATGGCTCCTAATCAGACCCAAAATGGCTCCTACTCAGATCCAAAATGGCTCTACTCAGATCCAAAATGGCTCTACTCAGACCCAAAATGGCTCCTACTCAGACCCAAAATGGCTCTACTCAGATCCAAAATGGCTCTACTCAGATCCAAAATGGCTCCTACTCAGACCCAAAATGGCTCCTACTCAGACCCAAAATGGCTCCTACTCAGACCCAAAATGGCTCCTACTCAGATCCAAAATGGCTCTACTCAGATCCAAAATGGCTCTACTCAGACCCAAAATGGCTCTACTCAGATCCAAAATGGCTCCTACTCAGACCCAAAATAGCTCCTACTCAGATCCAAAATGGCTCTACTCAGATCCAAAATGGCTCCTACTCAGATCCAAAATGGCTCCTACTCAGACTCAAAATGGCTCTACTCAGATCCAAAATGGCTCCTACTCAGACCCAAAATGGCTCCTACTCAGACCCAAAATAGCTCCTACTCAGATCCAAAATGGCTCCTACTCAGACTCAAAATGGCTCTACTCAGATCCAAAATGGCTCTACTCAGATCCAAAATGGCTCCTACTCAGACCCAAAATGGCTCCTACTCAGATCCAAAATGGCTCTACTCAGATCCAAAATGGCTCCTACTCAGATCCAAAATGGCTCTACTCAGACCCAAAATAGCGTTTTTAAGAAGATGCGGCTGCCAGATCTCACGCAAAAACCTCTCATGGTGCTTCCCATGAATTTTGCACCCATTCTTATCTATCAATTTTGAGTTCCTATTCTTAGTGCAGAAGAAATTTCCGTTTCAGAAATCGCTTTGGAAAGCAAATGTTGAGTAATGAATCCAGAGCTCAGTGACTCACGCCAGCGCTAAGAAGAGAAGGTCCCCACCAGAAATTTGCTTTGGCTTTGTGAAGCAGCTTTTCATAAGACCAGTATACTACGAGCGCATATTACAGTTATAATTCTACTAGTAATATAGTTCTAGTTCTTAGTTATAGTAGTTCTAAATTATATTTATACTATAGTATAATTTATTGTAGTATATTTACAGTTGTACGAGTAGAGAAGCGAAACCTTTGGCCCTCTTCCCCTGCCTCGTTCACCACTTCAGTCCTGCAGGCGTGGGGGTGGGTATGTTGGAGACAGATGAGGATCTGACCAAAAATGAAGGAAAGGCCTGCCTGCAGGATCTTTTCCGCAGCAAGGGTCTGAGAAGCATTTGAGAAGCATTGGGATAGGGGAGAGGTGAGAGAGATAAAGGAAGGAAGGGGCCAGGGGTTCCCAGGCCCAGTTCCCAGCGAGCCGAGCAGTTCTTCACCCACGCCCGATGACTCAGACGGACTTGACCGGGACGGTGGGGGTTGGGGGGCTTCACAATCCTGCTTTGGCATTTACCATGCTGTGTGTTGTTTAGCATGCAGAAATACTGCACTCAGTCAAAAGGCATACTAGTCAGTCAACTCAGTCAACTGACATGATGATGAGTGCATGATGATGATAAGTTGAGAGCGGACAGATGGCGTAGAAGTATGCATACCGGGTGAAACTCAGCTGCATTACGGAGCTGGTGGCATTAAATGATCTAGGAAATTTGGTCTAAGATGCCTATCACCTATTTCTCTATATCCACATACAGAATAGCACTCAAGGATGAGATGATTGCAAACATAAGCTCGGGCTGAGTGAGCGCATCTGAGAGTTTGTTCAAAACAAACGATGATGTCCGATAAAATAAAATTTACGATTTCTATACATAAGAGGTCACAATCTCAATGACAGATTTTGCAGTCTGTGTATATTCTTGTTGACTTTTACGAGTATATTTCAAAGTGATGGTCTGCATCTGCACTTGAGCGATGCTTTCTATTGCTTGTAGACTCATTTTAGCGCCGCAAGCCCTCATTTTAGCGCCGCAAGCCCTCATTTTAGCGCCGCAAGCCCTCATTTTAGCGCCGCAAGCCCTCATTTTAGCGCCACAAGCCCTCATTTTAGCGCTGCGGACACTCATTTTAGCGCCACACTCATTGTTCTAGCGACATAAAGCTTATGTCAGCGCTTATGTCAAATCAGCGCTTATGTCAGTGCTTATGTCAGCTCAGTGCTTATGTCAGCTCAGTGCTTATGTCAGTGCTTATGTCAGCTCAGTGCTTATGTCAGTGCTTATGTCAGCTCAGTGCTTATGTCAGTGCTTATGTCAGCTCAGTGCTTATGTCAGTGCTTATGTCAGCTCAGTGCTTATGTCAGTGCTTATGTCAGCTCAGTGCTTATGTCAGTGCTTATGTCAGCTCAGTGCTTATGTCAGTGCTTATGTCAGCTCAGTGCTTATGTCAGTGCTTATGTCAGCTCAGTGCTTATGTCAGTGCTTATGTCAGCTCAGTGCTTATGTCAGTGCTTATGTCAGCTATATCGGTTCAAATTCGATAAGTGTAATAACTATAGTATCGAGATAATTCGGCATGCCGCTGTGACGCCGAATGGAGACAGGCTTCAGCCTTCATGGATGGCTAAACGCGTCTGCGCATAGGGAAGTCCGGGTGACAAGGGGGTTGGTTCAGGATGGAGGGCCGATTTCTTGTTACCAAGGCGCTAAAAGGTATTAGTATTCTGAGCATTCTACTCGATGCTATGTATAATATTAAGCAGCTATCACAGAGCATTCTGCACGCACTGGGGCAAACCAATCGAACCACGCCCCCTTTACCCCTCATTTTCCCTTCGTCTGTCCTCACGTTTTGACGACCTGATGGCAGAGTCGCTAGCCGCGGCAGTATCCAAATAGATAAATTCATATGCATTTATTCCCAAATTTCTTAAAACGCTCGATCCCCCAGTTTTCCATTTCTTCATTGCTCAATTCTTCTTTCCTTTCGAGTTTGCGCAATTTGCACAGAAATTGGCCAATTTTCGCTTTTATTACGGCGGCTTAATAATAGTACAATAATACGAGTAATAACTCACACCTTGAGCAAACCCCCAAATAATATTTGTTGAATGAATACAACTGCTACCAACACAGGCTGCTGCACAAGCAGTCGTTGCGTGAATGCATGGCCATATACATTTATAATAGCATAAAATTTCAAGTCATGCAGGTTCCATGAGAACGATCCTATTGTTATACAGTCATGCTGCCTTGCATATGGGCGACAGTTTGTGTAGCATAATAGCCTGGGGAACTTTTAGTATCCGGGCGACCCCCACCCCCCTCAGTCAGCTGGATCAAATCAGATTTTCACAAATCCAAATTTAATTAGCTTATAATAAATGCATATGATAAATAGTCGACTCAATGTTATTATCACATCATTTTGCGGAGAACTTTTTCGGCTTATACTAAATTATGGAATATAGTATAACCCAAAATATTCCGTCTTGTTAACGGACAACTGGTAATTAATCACTTTAATAAATGACCATCTTTGTCCCTGTGGCGTCTCGAAGGGGAGTCATGGGATCATTGGGGTCATGACCCCCCCCCCCCCCATAGACGGCCGACTAATCTCCCCTCGGCGCTAAACTCTTCCCTTCGGCGCTAAACTTTCCCCTTCGGCGCTAAACTCTCCCCTTCGGCGCTAAACTCTTCCCTTCGGCGCTAAACTTTCCCCTTCGGCGCTAAACTTTCCCCTTCGGCGCTAAACTCTCCCCTTCGGCGCTAAACTCTTCCCTTCGGCGCTAAACTTTCCCCTTCGGCGCTAAACTTTCCCCTTCGGCGCTAAACTTTCCCCTTCTGCGCTGAGCTCTCCCCTTCAACGCTAAACTCTTCCCTTCGGCGCTAAACTCTTCCCTTCGGCGCTAAACTCTCTCCTTCGGCGCTAAACTCTCCCCTTCGGCGCTAAACTCTCCCCTTCGGCGCTAAACTCTCTCCTTCGGCGCTAAACTCTCCCCTTCGGCGCTAAACTCTCCCCTTCGGCGCTAAACTCTCCCCTTCGGCGCTAAACTCTCCCCTTCGGCGCTAAACTCTCCCCTTCGGCGCTAAACTCTCACTTCTGGCGCTGAACTAGCGCCAAAATCTTCCTCTGGCGCTAAGTTTATCAATAAAAATTGTCCAACTGTCAATTGAAAATGATATCAAGGAAAGAAGCCACCCACCCACTGAGTTAATTATTGGATTCTCTAGGCAATCCTAGCAGCACCGAATACAATTTCCAGCTAAACTATTGTATATTATATGATTATCGTTTCAATTATATCAATTGGATAATAAATTTGTCTAAATACAATGTAATTAATTATTCAACAATTCATTCATTTGACCTGGACACTAGTTTCAAGCTAAGGCCATAAGTGAGTGTCAAAAGTTGAGGTGAGAATGGTAAGACGGAACCCCTACTAAAGGGAAGAAGGCAGGCAAGCCTTCATTTCATGTACATTCATTCCTCCAGCGTTCTGTTGGGCCCTAACTACAGGGGGGGTAACTCTACTTACTTGTGCTTGCAAGCATGGACCCCAATTCCTGGGAGGGACCAGAGCAGGGGGCTGTGGACGATACTCCAGCCAACCAACCCCTTACACTCAATTTTATTACCCCCCCCCCCGAAATTCCTTTGACGCCACCAACCCTTGAAAAGGCGAAAACCCTTTCTCAACCAATCCAGTCGCGGAGGGGGGTGGGTGCGAAGGGTCCAACGCCCCTACCCCACGTGGGCAGCCCGGCACAGGCAGTCCCAGCCCCTGCGGGCAGCCCAGCCCCCTGCGTCAGTGAGCAGAAAGAGGGGGGTTGGTGTGGGTGGGGATGGGTGCGTGCTGGTGGAGGGTTGTAAAAGCTTGGTTTTAACTTCCAAACTGGAGGCTTCCCGTCCTCAAACAGCGCTTTGGCAGCCATATTTTGTGAGATATTGTGAGAGATATTTATCATTCCGCGTGTTAGTTACAACACAGTCCGCCTTCCGTCAGAGCAAATTTCAAAGCAAATTTTCTTAAATAAGTGGCTGCCAGTGACAGGCAGTATAATGCACTCTAACACAAGCATATTTCAGCAACAGCAACAACAGCAGCAGCAACAACAGCACCAGCAACAGCTGTTATTGCAGGCAGCCGCTTTTGCGGCAGCAGCTGGCAGCGGCGGAGGCGGCGGCAGCAACAATGCTTCTATTGGCAAATATTCCGTTTTCACAGGTAAGAAGCGACCTGAATACCGTTGTTTGGGGAATTTTTCTTCTCTTGATTCTAATCTTGGTTTCGTATTCATGTCTGCGCTCTCTTCTACTAAAAAGCCAGTTGTGAATCATTCCATTACGGTAATAGTTTTCGAAAGCATCCGGTTTCATGCATATGGTATAGGGAGGGGTGTCCGATCCGATGTTGATACAGAAGTGTAAGTTTAGCTTGTCATAGTCTTTCTGGTTACAGTGGTGAATGATGGAAGGTAAGTCTTTGTTTCTTTTGGAAAACGGCTGGCTATAGTATAGTAGAATAATAGAATGCACTTTTGACAGAAGCTTCCCACAGCAGTAATACTCGTACACAACTAACTACTAAATATATAACGGAAACAACCGAGTCAACAGAACATTTTTAAATAGAAAAACTACACAAATTTCCATACAATTTGAGTTGCTAAAAAGTCCTGCTCTACTCTTTCTACTTATAATGAGTAGTCTCAACCCCCCTGTTTTTCGGCAGAATAAAAAAATTTAGCATTTGAGGATGTTCCCAAAAATTGGTTGGTAAAATTTAAATGCGTAGATGCAAGTCACGAAAATCCATGCTCCAGACCGTGTAGACGAGAGGGGCGCCATAATATACACGAGAGGGGCGCCATAATATACACGAGAGGGGCGCCATAATATACACGAGAGGGGCGCCATAATATACACGAGAGGGGCGCCATAATATACACGAGAGGGGCGCCATGATATACACGAGAGGGGCGCCATAATATACACGAGAGGGGGCCAGGGGCGCCAAAATATACACGAGAGGGGTGCCATAATATACACGAGAGGGGGCCAGGGGCGCCATAATATACACGAGAGGGGTGCCATAATATACACGAGAGGGGGCCAGGGGCGCCATAATATACACGAGAGGGGCGCCATAATATACACGAGAGGGGCGCCATAATATACACGAGAGGGGCGCCATAATATACACGAGAGGGGCGCCATAATATACACGAGAGGGGTGCCATAATCTACACGAGAGGGGGCCAGGGGCGCCATAATATACACGAGAGGGGTGCCATAATCTACACGAGAGGGGGCCAGGGGCGCCATAATATACACGAGAGGGGCGCCATATTAAGCAAACGGTGAGGAGCTTTTTACCCCCCCCCCTTAAATCAGCCCCTGTAGACTCACTCTAGATGTTCGGCAGCAAGGTTCGGATTGTCCAAAAATGCTTTAAATTAGAACTCTATTAGAATATAAACATTCTATAGTCTATTAGAATCATAGGTGTCTCAGTCTCACCCTTGACGTGTCTCACCTACAGAGATCACGCAGCAGCAGCAGCTACAGCGCCAGAATCAGCAACACCGGCGTCACACAATGGGCTGTCCACCGGCCCGCAATCCGCACCAGAGTGTGCAGGATGCGGAGAACATCCCCCCTGGCGGAGTTCAGGACCGGCCAGTCAAGCGGGGCCGCTACGATCAGCCGGGAGCAACAGCCCAGCAGCAGCAGCAGCAGCAGCAACCTTCGCTGCAGACGCTACACCAACAGCAGCAGCAACAGTTGCCGATGCCTCCGCCAGGCTGGGCTACAGCGGCGGCACAAGCTCTGCGCTTGCAGATGCCGCCGCCGCCGCAGCCGCAATTGTCGCACGCAATGGGTTCGGCGGGGCCTGTGCCTGGATCGTATGGCATTGTGCAGCCGCTCTATCCGATGCTGCAGCTGTTTAGGCCCATGCAGCAGCTTCAACAACAACAGCAGCAACAACAACAGCAGCAGCAGCAACAACAACAACAACAACAACAACAACAACAACAACAACAACAACAACAACAACAACAGCACCAACACCAACAGTCGCAGCAGCAGCCTCAGCCTCCAGTCCAGGCGGCTGTCCCCAGTAGCGCAGCGGATTCGCCGCTAGACCTGACAATTCCCAAAGCTGCCGTCGCGTCGCTAGCCAAGGCGAACGGACCGGCGACTTTGTCGGCGTCCGTCTGCGGCCCGGTGCCACTGGATTTGTCCTACAATTCTGGCAGGTCGACTGGCGCATCGAGGATCGATCGGTCGCGTAAGCAGCGTCGCTCTTTGCCGCCATCGATGCTGACGGCTCCGCAGCAGCAGCGACAGCAGGGGGTGCCGATACTCAGCCCGCTGCTCTTCCCCAGCCCGACTCTGCCAACAACGACGTCAACGTCTGCAGCAGCTCCGGCTTCGTCCAGCTCAGTCGGCGTCCATCATCAGCTGGCCGATCATCTGCCCCGTGTGGACGCCTCGCCGGAGCCTCCAGGCGTCCCGGGCTGCTCAGATTCGCAGCATTCGGCGTCAGGAGCCGTCGACGATCCTAGCGGCGGCCGCGGCGGCCGCCAGCCGGTGACCACCTGCCACCAGTGTGGCCGCGGCTTCGTCTGCCAGGGCGACATGAACGCCCACTTCGAGCTGGAGCACCTGGCCGCGCTAATGGGCGAATTCGACCATGGCAAGTCTTGGAAATCCTCCGCCGTGGAGAACAAGGAGCTCAACGTTGAGGCGACCATGGTGCGGCTGGAGAACGGCGACACAATCGGGTTCAAGTGCCCGAGTGCGACTACTTTGCTAAGTGGCCCACCGAGCTGCAGAAGCACATCATGGTGCACTCCAGCGCCAGGCCGCACGTGTGCGTCGTCTGCGGCTGCACCTACAAGTGGAAGTGGGACCTCGGCAGACACTTCGACCGATCGCACGAGTCGGCCGCAATGCCCAATCCGTATAAGAAGAACTCAGCCAGGCCGTCCAGCGGCGGCGGCGGCGGCTACCCGAGCAGCGCATCAGCGGCTGCGACCTCCTCGATAGGCCGGTCAACTCCAAGGGCGCCGCGTCAAAGTGGCGGCAGCGGCAGTAGCCGTCTGGCTTCTCCATCGGCTGGCGGCTCAACGACGGCCGAGCTGCTGGCGTACTATTCCACTCCAGCCCGGTCCGCTGCCATGGCTGCCGCTGCTGCGTCTGCCGCTGCCGCCGCCGCCGCAGCTGCCGTCGGTGAGGCCGCTGTGTCCGCCGCGGCGTCGCCGTCTGAGCCCCGAGAATTGTCGCCTCCGCCTCCGCGGCTGGTGCTGAAGTCCGAGGATGAAGACGGCGTCAATAATGACTCACAGCTGCAGCAGCAGCTCGCCTGTCCTATCTGTGGCGCACAGGTGAGTACCACTCATTTGGGGGAGGGGGGGGGGTGAAATCCCAAACTTCACAATCCCCAAACTTCACAATTCTCCAAACTTCACAATCCCCCAAACTTTACAATCCCTAAAACTTCACAATCCTCCAAACTTCACAATCCCCAGACTTCATAATCCCCAAACTTCACAATCCCCAGACTTCACAATCCCCAAACTTCACAATCCCCAAAATTCACAATCCCTAAACTTCACAATCCTCCAAACTTCACAATCCCCAAACTTCACAATCCCCAAACTTCACAATCCCCAGACTTCACAATCCCCAAACTTCACAATCTCCAAACTTCACAATCCCTAAACTTCACAATCCCCAAACTTCACAATCCCCCAAACTTCACAATCCCCAAACTTCACAATCCCCCAAACTTTACAATCGCCAAACTTCGCAATCCTTCAAACTTCACAATTCCCCAAACTTCACTGTTAGCTCGAATGTACAATATACAATTACGATATACAATATACAACACGTTATCAAATTTGCAGACTCGCTGGCCGGACGAGCTGAAGACTCACGTTGTCGGGCACAGCGAGTTCCGGCCCTACCGCTGCAGCGGCTGCCCCTTCGCCAGTCGCGAGCGCTCCGAAGTTGTCGCTCACATCGAAGCCTCCTGCTGCGAACCCGCTGGCGCCGGGCACCACCCAGCCGACTCGACGGTGCTGTGCGAGCCGCCGCCGCTCCTCGTCGGGGTGTTCGCCGACGGCGCCGAGGTGGCCGACTACGCAGAGAGGGCCGCTAGGTGGCAGCGGTTGCAGCAGTTCGATGGCGATGACGAAGAGGACGAAGCAGCAACGGCCGGAGAAGCAGAAGAGGCGAATGACGACTCGAGAGATGAAGATGCCAAGGTGAGACTTGGTGAGCCTGTGCACTGTTGCTTCCCTTTATAGCCTTATATCTTCATAAGTGGTTTGATTTCTGCTCATGAAGCTCTTCTAGTTTAGATTCATTTCTGCTCATAGAGCTGTTCTAGTTTAGGTTCATTTCTGCTTATAGAGCTGTTCTGTTCATTTCTGCTCATTTAAATGTTCTACAGTTCCATAGCTAAAAATCGAAGGCTAACATCAAGTTCCGTCACCTTTACCAGGCCACTTCGCTGCTCAAATCAGAGCCCGGCTCGCCAGCAGAAGCTCCATCTTCCTCGGTCAGGGAGCCGCCTGAGATGCCCCGAGTTGGCAGTCCAACCGTTGCCAAGCGGCTTGACGCGCCGCGGTCTTGTGACAGCAGCAGCAGCAACAGCGGCAGCGGCGGCTCTAAAGAGCTTGCAAATCAATTTTAACTAGCAAGGCTGCTTGAACAGACAAAAAGACACTGTATGTCCGATTCTTTGTTATCTTTTCCCACGGCTTAATATTATTATTTTTGCCCTCAGAAACATTGAAAACTTGTTCTTGCGAATCCTGTCGTTCTTCCCGTCTTGGTTTGCGCTCTTTGTGCGGCACATACAACCTGTACATACAGGCATGTAATTTTTGTTTCCGAGCAGACTAATTAATTGCTGTATGCTGTAAAAGATGAAAACTGTAAAACAAATTTTACCGGCGAAATCTGACACGACGTATGCTCACTGTTAAGGTCTTGGCTTCCTTTCCTCCCCCCCGATCCTGTTGCTGGCTGCAGCCGCATTCTAGGACGCCCCCCCGATACACCAGAGAACTGTTCCCATTCCCCATCTTTGTTTACATGTGCCTTTTTGCATGTTTACATCTATCAATAGACGCGTGCGCAGCCTCTGTTTAGCATTGAAACAATTCCGCGAACGTCCGCAACTAGGAAGTTTTTGGTGCTTGCAAAAATATTATATCATTTCTATTCTCTCTTTTTTGTCCATGCACGCACGTACATGTTATGCAGCCACCCGCTACTGTAGCAATGTGTTTTGCACCTGTGTGTATCCAAAAATACAGTGAAATTGCTTTGCGTTCAATAGTTTACATGGAAACCATAGATACATATGCAGGCTTAAACAAATATTGATAGTGTTTTTCTCAATTAAATTCATAATAGGTCATCAAAGCACTGATATGATTGCTGCAACACTCATACAAGGTCCAGAGGGGGGAAATAGGAATTGAAAAGGGAGGCCCATTGAAAACGTTACCGTGACAAGAATTGCTAGAGTCATTGCTAACAACAATCTATACTAGCGACTCTTGTGACTCAAACGATTGTGTAATGCGACTGTTGAGTCGACACGAGCGCATCACGCGAGTTGAAGAATCGTAAGAGTGGCGAAAAGGTCATCAAAAATTGTTGTATTAGCGCTTAACTTTCTACTAACTCGAGTAGACTAAATAGACCTGTTATAAATTCAAAATGCGATTCTAATTTATGATCTGACGCAGATGCGCTTAGCGTATTTGCGACGCCACGCAACTCAGCGATTCTACAGCGACTCTGGCCCCAGAGTCGTGGGGGCGTCGCCCCGGAGTCAATCTGCATCAATTCAATTGGTTTAAATTGCAGATTAAACGACTTGAAGGCAGCAAGTTTCTTAGAATCAATCACGCACTTTCTCCCAAAGCCGGAACTGCCGGACTCTGCGCGGCGGTGCTGCCGAGGCTAGCGGGGATCCCTTCAACATCAGTTTTTATTGTTTGTTGAAAAAAGAGAACCAAACACAAACGAACAAGTAAACGGTAGGACAAATATGACAGAACACAATAAAAAACATTTAGTAAGCAGAAGCACACAGAACAGTTGAGAAGTCTTACAGACAAGCAATTGCTGCTTTTAAAAAGAGAGAATAGAGAACGCACACACTAGTCAAAGCAAAGTGTTAAATAATTAAAGTTTTTTGTCAAAATTACATAGAGGTTTTGCACGGGAGACAAACTGAACAAAACAAACTAGAAGCAGAAATCGGAAAAATAAAAAGAAATATTTATTTTGAAAAAACTGAAACAAAACGCGGTTCTGTACATGCAGGGGGATTAATAGATAAGAGCCGGCCCGCGAAGTCTCTCTATGCGGCCCTCAGGTTCTTTGAAACTGCCCAATAGCAATCCGGGTTTTTTCTTCTCATCTCAGTTCTCTCCTCTCTCCCCTCTTCTCTCTTTTATCTGCCCTCATTGGGGATAGCAGCCAGGGTAAAAAACCTTAGAGGGTAGCGACCAGGGTAGAACACCTTAGACAGAGGATAGCGGCCTGGGTAGAACACCTTAGACAGAGGATAGCGGCCTGGGTAGAACACCTTAGACAGAGGATAGCGGTCTGGGTAGAACACCTTAGACAGAGGATAGCGGCCTGGGTAGAACACCTTAGACAGAGGATAGCGGCCTGGTTAGAACACCTTAGACAGAGGCTAGCGGTCTGGGTAGAACACCTTAGACAGAGGCTAGCGGCCTGGGTAGAACACCTTAGACAGAGAATAGCGGCATGGGTAGAACACCTTAGACAGAGGATAGCGGCCTGGGTAGAACACCTTAGACAGAGGATAGCGGCCTGGGTAGAACACCTTAGACAGAGGATAGCGGCCTGGGTAGAACACCTTAGACAGAGGATAGCGGCCTGGGTAGAACACCTTAGACAGAGGATAGCGGCCTGGGTAGAACACCTTAGACAGAGGATAGCGGCCTGGGTAGAACACCTTAGACAGAGGATAGCGGCCTGGGTAGAACACCTTAGACAGAGGATAGCGGCCTGGGTAGAACACCTTAGACAGAGGATAGCGGCCTGGGTAGAACACCTTAGACAGAGGCTAGCGGCCTGGGTAGAACACCTTAGACAGAGGCTAGCGGCCTGGGTAGAACACCTTAGACAGAGGATAGCGGCCTGGGTAGAACACCTTAGACAGAGGCTAGCGGCCTGGGTAGAACACCTTAGACAGAGGCTAGCGGCCTGGGTAAAACACCTTAGACAGAGGCTAGGGTGGAAAACCAGACAGGGTAGCGACTTTAATAGACTCATAATTACATTTTTAAATACATTGAGCGAGAAGCGAACGACGATAAAAAGTATTATATAATTGCAAACTTGATACTTTATTAATTAAAGTAGATTATGTAATTGTAAAAACAGAGCAGCAATATACCGGAAACCAACAATGACCATGGGCGCGTGCACACAAAGCGAGAATTTAAAGAATAGTAAAAAATTAAATTTCATACATCAATGTTGGCGAATGATTGGGTATTAATGGGGAGTTTATCATTTTTGCTAATCAACTAATACTTAGATAAATTTGGGAATAAACACACACATATACATATATATATATTTCACAAATCCACGTACAGATAAGATTACACAACAGAAATCCATAGCTTAGAAAATCTGAATAAGAAAATATAGATTTATTAGTTAGCACACACACACACACACACACACACACACACACACACACACACACACACACCTTCAGACATACACGGTGTCAACGGTGGGAAAAAGCGATAGCGTAAAAAATATTGTAATACGAAAAAGAAGAAACAGGCGCAAAACTGCTAGCAGTAGTAGTAGTAGCAGCGCGTCAACTAAAATTGGGTAGAAAAACAGAAAAAAAAACAAAAAATGTTTTTTTTGATCAGAAGCAAAAGATTTTTAATTTTCAGTTTTACACAGAGACGCGCGATTATGTGTAGATCATATTTATAAGGGTAATGCAGCATTGGCCCAAATCAATTGGGGCGCATGCGGACCCGCTGAGCTGAGAGTGTCCAACTTATCTAATTTCCGCTACGTTATGTTACTAACAGTAGTCTGTTGAGAAGTAACATAAATTTGTATAGATTGAAGGCGTTCTGCGTGCGGCAATCTTTATTCTGCTCCCACCAGGCCCAATATGCATATGAAAACAAATTAATGAGTGAAAAAAATAATAAGACAAACTATACGAACAACTTCTGATGAAAAAATCAAAATATAACACAAAAGTACAGTTATATGAAGAGAAGAGTTCAACAATCAACAAATAGTTAATATAACTGGCATTACAAAATCACACACGCACACACCTAGAGCTCAAAATAGGGACTGCACACTGCCAAATATTTGGTTTTAAACATTTTAGCAAAGAAGAAACCAATGTAAAGATTAACTTCCATAGTATCCTTACTGATAGTAAGCAGTGCATTCAAATTAAAGATGATATTTAACAAAACTAGTACTAGTTCAAATTCAACATAATTAAGAGGGCGAGTTGCCTTCCAGTTCGCGTTTCTCATAGTGACTAAAGTCGTCAAAGATGCTGGTACTGTGCCTATAGGACCTGATGATGCCGAACACCTGGCGGCCCTGCTCAATAGGCACGTTTGTGCAGTCGCGAGAATTAGTCACCGGCTTGTTCTCGTTAGTTGCCACCCGGACGTGGCGCAATTGACTATTTGGCACGTCCTTAACGTAAATCCATTTGATTTTGAACTCGCCAAGCCATTTATCCTGGCACCAGACGCCAGCATTTTTATTAACGTCAACCTGCGTTATCATCTGGGCTACGCCGCAGAAATGGCCGGACCCGTTCACTGAGAAAAGCAGATAGACTCGGCCGCCACGATTCGCTGTCCGACTGAAAGCGCCGTTGAGCACCTCGTTGCCGCGCTTTGTACTGCACCAAATCGAATATTTAATAGCTCGATGAATATCGTCTTCGCTGTAGCTTTTAATAACGTAGAACTCTGAGTTGTCTGGCACGTCGTGCTTAGCCGGATTAATGTCCTGCTCAAGCTGGCGCAGCTGCTCCTCCGATGCAGCCGGCACGGGCTCCAGCGATTGCAACTGGCCACGATTGCCAGATGCTGGCTGCTGCTGCTGCTGGTATTGCGGCACGTAGCCCTGACCTGGAGCCATGGAAGCCGCATTGCCGCGAGCCGGCTGCTGCTGTTTCCCAGCGGCGTGACCTACAACCAGGCCGCCAGTGCCTTTGCCTAGCGCCTTCGGATTGCCAGCCTTGTTGCCAATAGCAACCGGCACGGCCACTGGCTCGCCGGGCGCCGAGCCGCCAGACGCCGGTTTTTGAGCACCGCCGCTGGGTCCGACAGGCGCCTGAGAGGCGGCAATTTTGGCCCAAGTTTTTGGAGCGGCAGCGCCGGCTGTCGACGTGCTCAACGCTGGGAAGTCGACAGCTGAACTGTCGGATTGTTGCTGCTGCTGTTGAACGCTAAGACCGGCGATGCCCTGCTCAAGGACCGCCACCGAGTCCGCCGTGCCGTTGTTAGCGGACTGCGCGCCGGCTACAGCGGAGGCGGCTGTAGCAGCGGGCTGGTGCGGCATCGGCGCGTAGCCAGCAGGAGCCGGCGGCGGCGGCGGCGGCGGCGGCGGCGGCGGCGGATGCGCGTAGCCGGGCCACACAGTCAAGTCGCCACTCTCGAAGCTGTTAGCAGCCGCGGCGGCTGCGGCAGCTGCAACGGGATTCCACATGCCGCCACCGTATCCGGTCTGATGCGGCGAGGCCTGCATATAGCCGGGGTAGCCGTACGAGTTGCCCTGATAGTAGCCCTCGGGGCTGTACTGCTGCTGCTGGGCGTAGTCGGCCGCCGGAGCGCCGGTTGACCAAACGGATCCAACGTCGACGCCGATTTGGCCGCCAGAGTAAGCAAAATTCTGCATCAGATAGGGCGCCTGGTGTTGACTGTAGTCTCCCATGGTCTGCTTGTTTAGCATCCGTTCTGTTAGGTTCAAGTCTGCATGCATTTCATAAAAAGAGTTGCTTAGATGAGACAAACCTTTGAAGCTTGACGGGATGGATGGAAGTCGGCTTGGTCTCCATTCGAACACCCCATAATCACAGCAGCAAAATCTTATTGCTTATCTCACTCAGACAAACTTTGCTGGGAAAGTTTGCTATCAAAAACAGCAATTTTACATAGTCACTATCCTATTCTATAAAATTAGATTTTTTAAAATAGATGCTGTCTCTTGCTAATAATTTTTTTATTTAACTAATTGCAAAGATACATTTTTGTGAATAGTGGTATATAAGTAGGTGTATAATATATATAGATATGACCAATATACAAATTAGTATAAATAATTTATTGTCCATTGACAACTATACAGTGTATATAGTAAATGCTATATGTAGGTCTATACATGTGCAATAGCCAGCTGGCTGGCAAGGGGCCAAGCCAAGGTAAGTCACAAAAAATGCCTATCCAAATAATATAGATGTAGCACTAGTTAGATGACAAGGCATCTAGCCTTAAGTCAAAGTTACTACTGTTGTTTACCCAAAATTATATTAATTTTTGCTGAGGTTTTTTTATAGGTAAGTCACATTTTTGGTCAAAGAGTAAGTTGCACTACCAGTATAAATCAGGGGGTTGCACATGTATGTGTTGGTCTAGACCCAAAACTCTTACCCTATGCCTGTGTGAACAATAAACCAAAAAATGTTGTTCTTTTAGAGTTAAGACCTAGGTCTTTTTAGTCAGTGATACTTGGGGCACAGAATGGCATATTTAGAAAACAAATTTAAATATTTAAACAAAAGAGCCAAGCACATCAATAAGATATAATTATTTATCACTTCTATTACTAGACATTAAAGGCAGTGAGAAACTAAAAATTGTAAATAATTTTTGGAATGTTTGGAAATTAAATATAAATAATTGAATATAGTATACTTGAAATAATTTGATGTTTTTTCTTTCTGTGATAGGGGGCATAGGCCTCAATTTCTACTTTTTAGAAAGTTGCATTTTAAAATATTACTATTGTTATATTACACAAATATAAGAAATATTTCTTATATTCAATATATTCAATATATTATTTATATCATTGTTTGTTTTAAAAAGTTATAGAAAAATTTTACTATAAAAAGAAGCCAGTTGAAAGCCAAGAAAAATAAACTTGTTTTCTGTTCCTCTTCTTGTTTAGTTTTTCAAAGCTTTTTTACTTTGTATACTCTACTAGATATTCTTGGTCCTGCCGCATTTGGCCGCCGCAGCAGTTAAGCGCGGCTCTCCACTCTCACCACGAGGAGGTAGCGGCATTTATCTGCACCGTGGTGCAAATAAATTAAGACTGCAAATAAATTAAGACTGCAAATAAATTAAGACTGCAAATAAATTAAGACTGCAAATAAATTAAGACTGCTGTCATGGCGCTGTACCACGGCACGACGGCTGCTGTCTCAACACCGGACGGCCTATCGGATTTCTTCGAGACATCCTCCGGGGTGCTCCAGGGAGATACGCTAGCGCCGTTCCTATTTATTCTGGTGCTTGACTGGGTGCTACGGACTGCTCTGCCTTCCAACGACGACGGCTTCCTGCTGCGGTGACGCGTGGGTCGACGCCAACCGGAGAGACGGCTCAGTGTGCTTGGCTACGCCGATGACCTCGCCCTGCTGTCCTCGACCGTCGAGGGCGCCCAACGACAGCTGGATAGGCTGGTTGCCGTTGCGGCGAGCGTCGGCCTGGTGGTCAACACGCAGAAGACCGTCGTGCTATGCGTGCCGGACGACACCGAGGCTGCAATCTTCTGCCGAGGCGCTGACGGACAGGCGAGTGAGCTTCCAAGATGTCAGCAGTTTGTCTACCTCGGCGGTCTGGTTCCCGACGTCCGCGAGGATCTGCGGCGTCGCCGTGGACTTGCTTGGGCTGCCTTTCGTTCTAAAAGGTCAGTCCTGCAGTCTGAGGCCCTACCGGACCGCCAGAGGGCGGCGCTGTTCCAGGCGGTGATCGAGACCGTCCTGTTATACAACACCGAGACCTGGACGCTGACAGACTCGCTCGAGGCTCAAGTCGACGCGGCGCACGCTGGCCTGCTGCGCGCCGCCTTCAAGATCGGCAATGAGCGAGTCACCAACACGGCGCTCTATCATCGCGCCGGCCTGGCCCGTCCTAGCGATCTGCTGCGCCGTCGGCGACTCCAGCTGGCAGGCCACGTCATCCGCGCCGAGGCCTACTGTCCGGAGCCGGTGCAGGAGGTGCTGCTACTTACGTTGCAGGCACCCTACCGGCGGGGACAGGCGAGGACTCGGCGCTACGTCGACTGTCTGCTGGCTGACGCCGGCGCCCCGGACTCTGCCGGCGGTGCGGCTTTTGTTCGCGCCCAAGCTTTGAAGCGCACCATCTGACGGTGCTTTTGTGAACTGGCAGCGTACTCTGTTGTTGTTGTTGTTGTTGTAGATATTCTATTTGGAGACAAAAGTCTAATCAGCTTCAGAGCTTATAATTGCCATCATGTTACTTATTTCAAGTAGTAGATAGCAACTTAAGAATAGCCCTAAGATTGGGAGAATTCAATCCATTCTCAAAGAATGAGATACCTAGAATTAGAATCTGAGAAATTGCCTTTAGAAGGCAGAAATCCTACCAAAGAATAGAATAGTCTAGACTCTAAGAAACCTGCCTCAAGGCAGAAAACCTAGCAAGTAAACTATGAACCTTTGATCCTAGGAATACCAAAAAATGAGAGAACAAAAATCCTTAGAGGAGTATAAGGATAGAGTAGACAGTGCTATAAGACTGCTTAGGCTAGAAATATAGTATATATACATACACTATTATATACATGCCCAATACCTGTCCAACCCATATGAACTAGATGGGTGAAATGGTTACCGGCCAAGTTAATTTCCAAAATCGAAAATACAAAAATGAAAAATTGGGGGAAGAAAGAAAGGAGATGAAGATAAAAGGAGAATAAAAGAATACAAGAGAGAGGGGGAAAGGAAAGAGAAAAAAAGAGAAGAAAAGAGAAAAAGGCAAGAAAAGTCATATACAAAGTGAAAATTAAGTCACATTCGAGGGAACTAAGTTGCAATTGAGAGGAACTAGGTCACAAATATGGACAAAACTAAGTCATACTAGACGGGTGAAATTTTGAGGTTAGGCATATATGCACTACCAATAAATTCATACGCTACCAATAAAAGTACATAACTAACAGCAGTAAGATCATTTCAGAGGATAGAAAATATCCCTATTACAACATTTGGTATCAGCAACAGAATAATTTAAATAGAGAGCAATCACTAGTACAACAACTTGGTGATAGATTAATCATTTGGGTGACAAGACATTTTGATAACAGTTGTTTCAGTGATAAGAAAGTCATTTCAATAACAAGAAATATACCCTTTGGTGATAGCCATTTCATTTTTAAATAGTAAAATTACTTGCAAATCTTAAGGGATATCAAACCTTACCTTTTTGTAATTTTCTGCAATAGCTGAATATTGGTTTATTTAATTTTGTTTATTTACAATTCCAAGTTGTGATCTTTTGAATTTATATGTTTTCCAATCCAATTCCAATTGTGTCTAGTGAATATCTCTGTTTTTCTTGTAGTCAGCATTTCATTTCATGAAGATTCTCTATAGATCCTTATTGGAATAAGTTGACAAAACGCGGACGACTGTCCATTGCATTTTCGGATTCTCCTGGTATTGTATCGCGCAACAATGGTGTCAAATGGTGTGTCGCATTGCGTTACACTGTGGAAACCTAGTGTCATCATGCGTCGCATCGCGCAACGCAACAGTGTGGCAACTTGGCGGCTGGCATTGTCATGTGTCGTGTTGCGGCCTGAATCTGTAGCAAAAACCTTGCAAACTGTGTTTCATTGTAATCTGTTCATGGTTGTTTCTCGGTATTTAAATGTTTTAGACATATTTGATAATAACTAGTTCTTGAATTGTTCTTTTTTATTTTGATAGTAAAGTAACTAATACTTCAAATATAATGACTATTTGTCACCAAAATGTGTCACTGAAATGACTTGTCACTGAAACAACTTGGTACCAAAATGACTAAGCGTATTTTACCTTTGGTAATAGCTATAGAACAATTCTACAACCAAGGCAAAAGGGACTCCTATATCACTTCTTTTGTATATTTATTTTCCATTAAGTGAGATATTTCACTTGAAAACTATACACTGTTTTAGAGTTGTTCACTAAATCAGGATAAGCAAATTGTTATTAACAAATTACAAGTTTATAAGTTTGGCAAGCAAATATTATAGATAGACCTAATTCAAATCCTTACGGCAAACTATAACAGGTGTTTATAGGAGGCCTAATCCTATCTAATATCCTAGGTATTTATTATAATATTCTATATAGTCTATATGAGGTTCTACAAGATATTGGTAAATATAGTGCTAAAACTAAAGAATAGATTATATTACAGTATTTATAATTAAATCATTTTTGTCTTTAAAAATCCAATTTAAAATCAACCCTGATGCTTAGCTCAATGCTGTCAGCTATTAGGAGCTATTGAAAAACAAAGTGCCACCATGGCTAAATCAGCACTACCCAAGGGACCAATATAGATTATATATATAATATTCTAGAAACAGCAAGATGGTGCACTTTCATATACTGCAATAACCAAATAGACCTTCCTGTGAGAAAATACTTTGGCTAATTATTAGCCAAAGGACTTCTGGTCATCTTAATCTACTGGAATATTATTTCTAAGTACAAGTAGAGCACAATGTGTTCATTCTTTAGAATGAGCAGTGCAATTATACAAAAGAAACGAAAATTCCGAAATATTTGTAATTTTGTGTAAATAAGTACTTTTTAAATTTTATTTAGAATCAGAAAATTAACAAATGCCACGTATGCAATTTAACGAATAGGAAAAATCAAAATGGTTTCTAGTCTATGGGCATGAAGTTTTATCACCTTCGATGCTCACCGTTCAGTTTTAATTTCGCTTTTTTTGTTTTTTTGGAATACAAGTTGAAATGAAATTTGCAACGACTCTATAAGAATCTGTCAAAAGTTAATTATTAATTAATAATTTTATTTAATATTATAAAGGTAATAGTACAGGGGTCCTTGCGTCTAATTTCCTACACCAGTCAACCAGTTTTAGCATTTTACATCATTAGTTTTGACCGTTTGATTCAATAAAACGAATCAGGCCATGCTCGGTGCTCGCCCATGCAACATTTCGACGTTCTCCGACGTACATGTACATTATCCGACGTACCCGAAGCAGGGACGACTGTACAGTTATATACAGTGGTCCTTGACCCAAAGTTGATGGACGTCGCTGGTGAATAGGTATTTTATAGTGCGCCAGATGACGACGTTTCCCATTTCCCAGTGACATACATATATGTACATGTAAGCCGACGTCGGATAGCTGTACATACATGACATCGTCGTCTATTACATGTATGTACATGCATGTAGTTGCACCACTTTAGCATGCAGTCCTCAATTATGCTAAGCAGAAATTAAAGGCATTAAATATTGATATATGTCTTATATGTACATGTACATATAGTATATATGGGGCCGAGAATATAGAGCCTATCTGCATGTAGGCATCATATTTATATGGGTCCAAATAGCAAAATGTTATAGACAAGTTTTAATGCTAAAAGGTTATAGGGAGCTGGCCACATCATCTCATCTGACGATTGAGGACTTCGCTAAAAAAATTATTGCACGTAACTGTTTTACTACATGTAAATGTACATTTTTAGTTGCTGGCTGCGACAGGATCACAGAAGTACACAATGTCTTTTCTCAATACTTGGACATGTACGTATACACTCGTACATGTTCATACTTAATTACAAGAGCAGCCATAATTGAAATAAAAATGTACATTTTTCATTTACATGTATACTTATCGTTTATTCTCCTCTATAATTTCCTGCTATTTTGAGTCTAGCCTAGTTATACATTATATACGCTACTTGAAAACTGCATACAGACTTACATATGTACATAATGTAACATGTACATTAAACAATAAAGCAGGATTAAGAGCATACATTGGTTAGCAAACTTTGACAAGCAAGCTTTTCCCACAAACAATTGTCGTACTCCGTGTGCGGGCTAAAAGTCTCGCCTGCGACGCCAAAAGGAGTGGGGTGTCCATGTGCATGTACATGCGTAGTCCTAGAAAATGGGATCAGTACGCTATATATATGCTCTTTTATTAGTTTCAAGAAATTAGTTAGTTAGTTAATTAGTTTCAAGAATTAGTTTCAAGAAATACTTTTACATTTATTTTAATGGCCTCTTCCTACTACGAGTATAAAAGCCATTGCTCTTGTGTTCACCAAAAAGTTCCTCAATATCTTACATGTTACATACTCGTACATACGTAACAGTATTTTTATTTAGCTACCGCAACTTGCTCGTAAATCAACCTAATAATAATACTGTGTTTACACAGTGCAACTGTGTTTTTTATTGATTGCTGCTGTCGTCAGCTGTGACGTGTGTCGATAAACAAGTATTTATATATCATGCAAATGTGAGTTGTCACCCTTGCTCAAGGTGATAAATATCAGATAATGCATGTGTTACTCAGAATATGCTGGCTACTTATAGTCGCACACAGCGAGTGAGATTCAAAACGCCATTCTGTCCCATATTACTTGCCTAAGCTGCCTGGTCAGGCAAGGCGGTTTTCAACATTTTCAACCGGTTATGCTAAAGCAATTAATCAATATACGCTTGTGTGCACTGAAATTCTGCGCGACAGCAAACCGCGTGTCCGTGGGCGAACAGATCGAAGGGGGTTCCAGGGGTTCCGCAGTCGAACGCCGATGCGTCAGAAAAAATCCCAGTCGAGTTGAAGCTACAGAATCCCCTAGGCGTGCCCATGGTATATATAAGCTCTCAAAACAGACCGCGCGTAGTCGGAAAAAATCCAGAAGATTTTGAGGAAGTGCCCAGCATTGAACGCTGGCTCCCAGTTTGGTTGACTGTCTGGTCTATAAAATCCGTTGTTGTTCCCTCCCCGCGGTGGCTGGCTGGGCGGCCAACCCCTGCGGCCATAGACATAGGGCAAGTCGCCCGCGGCCTATATAATTCTTCAACTGTTTACTCCGCCCCACCGGACCATTGCAGCCCCAATATATTTGCATTCGGCCTTGCAGTTGCACTCGGACTTGAAAGCCGAGGGACCAAGAGAAAGAGGGGGAGGGGGCGTTATGATGTAGAACAACAACAGAATTCATCAGCTGCTGCGGCGCAACACACACTCTCCTTCCCGTGACTTTTGCTTGGAATTTCTTTATATACTTTTTTTCTGCTTTAAGGCGCTGTGTTCAAAACGCGCTTACAGCAAAAATGCAGATAGATAAAGAAGGGAGAGAGGCATCAACCCCCACGCAGAGCCAACTGGCGCTCTGCAATATAATTTTGACAGGGATTTAGTCCCTTCGGATTCGGGAGATTCTCTGTTTTTCAAAAGCCACGGAACTGCACTTTAATAGCGCGGCGATCTGTTGGTGGCAGCATCAATTTTTTTACCGATTGTGCAGCTGCGCATTCTTGTTATGCCCGCAGTTGTTTTGTTTCCCTGCGCAAGTTGATTGACTAAAAAAGGCAAACCTGTGCTAAAGCGATTCAGTTTTGATAGGCATCGGGCTTCGACAAAATCCGAGAAGATTGTGCAGCAATTTGACTTGTCAGGCTTAGCTAGATCGAACAGCCGATCTTGGATGACTGGCGTCTACTTTACCTGTTGAAGGGCATTTCTAGAATTTTGATGGTCAAAACCTTTTTGAGACATTTTGATCAAATAAGTTTTGAGGACTACTCCATTGGGAAACTACGTTTCTTAGAAACTGTTTATGACACTGGTTTTCGCCGAGAAATACACTATGGAGATAGGAAGTTTTTATTTTTTCAGCACAAAAATTGTTATTGCTTTCGATAGGAGGCAGACCCAATGTTCATCTTTAGATAAGTTGTGCCTTTTTTATAGCTCAACAATTGCATACAATTGCATATGTTCTGTGCCTAAAATCATTAAAATGGCACGGCTCAGCTCATTGGTTTTATGAATATATTTTGTCATTCTTAGCTGACTGTAACAATATGTGCATCAGAGATGATAAAATGGATTCATAAACCAAAGAGTCGACCAAAAGTGCCATGCATTTTTATGATTTTTAGGTACAGGAATTGTACGTGTGGAATAAAAAATTGACATTGATAATTGATGGAGGACCTTGGCGCAGCAGCACCTTCAGCGACATCGTCTCACAACCAGTGCTGAGGCAATTCAGCCCATTTCACTGACTCCTGAGCACACACAAGCGCGCCAGTGCTGTACGCAGGCACAGCACTCATGCAAACGCTCACACAGGGTGTACAGCGGCCCTGGCTTCCTAATCGTCAGGCATGTACACTCTCTGTGCCTTGGTGATGGACCCTCCCATTTTTCGCGCACAAGCCTCAAATGAATGCGACCGGACACGGAATCAAACCAGGGGGGGGGGGGTTGCGACGCGAGAGTCAAGACGAGGCAAGGCGTTGACAGCCGAGCTGCTCTCTGCCCCTTTGTGGCCTGGATGAGGGTTTGGCAGATTGAGATCCAGGGGCGGCGGATGTACTGTTGACCAGCTGATGATCAGCGAATTAACTCCGATAACGGTAAGGCCCCCCTAGAGCTAAGCAGACTTTAGCTTGACAAGATTCTATAGAACCTATAGCTGGACTAAGAGATTACCAAAATCCGACTGTTTTCTTAGAGCCGCGGCAACAAAAATTGATTTGCGATTGGCGTTTCGAACACAACGTAGTCTGCCAATAATCCCTCTCGTAAACCGGTTGTAGGGGGTCTAGAATTTATTCTTAGCAAAACAGCGCAGTGCAAACTGTGCAACAGGTTCTGCTGACGAAAATACTATAAATTTTAGTGCAAAAGCGATAGAAGAAACATTGCTAAAGCACCTAAGAGTACTACACTTGTCAATGCCTTCCGATTGCTGGCTTTTGGCTTTCAAAATTCGCACTAAGCTTCTACTTGGCATGAAAAAAAATGTTTATTGGCTTCGGCCTTGCGTGCACTCGTCCCTCTCCTTACAGAAGTTCGATGATGAAGGTTTGCGAAATGCCAACCAACCCGGGACAGCTTCTGATGAAGGAGACTTAACTCACTATAGTAGGGCAGTGAGTAAAAAATTCCACACATCTCTTCACTGTCTTATTTCTCAGCTTCAAGAAAAGCTCCGTCAGTTCAACCAAGGAGGCCCTGAACCAGAGCAACTGTTCAGCTTACGCAACATAGATAAGCGAGCGTCTGGGTCATCTTTTAATAAACGATTTTTTTTCGGGCTAGACATGCATAAATTAGTAAATTATCATTTTTTGACTAATTATTTCTACAGTGGCGGATGCAGACAAATTCGTTCGAGAAACATTCCGATTTCTTTAGAGCAGGAGTCCCGCAAACTTTTTTACCTCAAGGGCAAGATTCACAGAATCGGAGAGGGAGATAGGAGGAGACAGAGGAGAGATGGGAGAGAAGGTGAGGCTCGGGAGAGGAGAGAGAAAAGAAAGAGAGCTGAGAAGAGATACGGCGGGCCGGATTGCTATTGTGAAGCGGGTAGGTTTCACAAACGCAAAACTGCACAACTGCACAAACACGAAACTTCACAGTCGCTAAGTTTTTTGCACTTACTTTCATATACGGCAGTCTTTTTAGCGGTTGTGGAGTTTCGCGGTTGTGAAAGCAACCCTTGTGAAGCTTCAAAGGACCCGAGGGCCGGATAGAGAGATTTGGCGGGCCGCGAGTGACCGGATTTTGCCGACCCTGGCTTTAGAGCTATATAGTCGTCTGCTTCGAAAGACACGGAAACATATACGTTCTAAAAGTCTAAACGACTAGCTCATAGCTTCCAAAAGAGAACAAGTATATGAAAATCTGCTCAACCGAACGCCGACGCAGAAACTGTCTCATCAAAGAAGAGCATATTTTGTGTGTTAAGTAAAAAGATGCCAGTCAGCCTAAAGCTGTCTGAAAGTGGTAAGGTTTGGAGAAGAGTGGCTACTCCAGATTCTGGTTCTGGGCCTCCTTGATCCAACGTAAAAGAGGATTTTCAACTCTTGAAAGCCAATGCAGGTCGAAGAGTTCTCTCTCCTCTCTCTCTCCTCCTATGGCCCTAGCTGAGGCTCCCTCTATGATTAAATTCTGGCCTAAGGTCTTGGCCAATAGGGACAGCCGGGATCCTCTGGCCTAAGTCCGCCTCGATCGCTTTACTTCCTTTCCATCGAAACTCCTCTCTCGCGTCAAGCGGCGCCCGACTCTTCATAACCACGGCTCACATGCCTCTATCTCCTTCCTAGCGGGAGAATGCCGACTGCAGTACTGAGCTTACTAAAATCGGGAAGTTGAGCCTCATAATTTGATCCCCTTACACACGCGCACAGACACAGGAACTAAGCTGCACTGTCAAAGGTCCTGCTTTGTCAACACTTCAGGTAAGACTGGCGCCCACTGATTCAATGCAAGGATAGAGAGACCAATAAAGCTGTTTCAAATAGAAAAATGAACCTTTATCAAGACGGAAGACAGCGGTGGCTATGGAAGGTGCTAAGAGAGGACAGCGGTGGCTATGGAAGGGGCTAAGAGAGGACACCGCGAAGGATTAGAGAGAGAGAGGACAGCGGTGCTCACCGAAGGATTAGAGAGAGAGGACAGCGGTGCTCACCGAAGGATGAGAGAGAGGACAGCGGTGCTCACCGAAGGATTAGAGAGAGAGGACAGCGGTGCTCACCGAAGGATTAGAGAGAGAGAGGACAGCGGTGCTCACCGAAGGATGAGAGAGAGGACAGCGGTGCTCATCGAAGGATTAGAGAGAGAGGACAGCGGTGCTCACCGAAGGATTAGAGAGAGAGGACAGCGGTGCTCATCGAAGGATTAGAGAGAGGACAGCGGTGCTCACTGAAGGATTAGAGAGAGAGGACAGCGGTGCTCATCGAAGGATTAGAGAGAGAGGACAGCGGTGCTCATCGAAGGATTAGAGAGAGAGGACAGCGGTGCTCACCGAAGGATTAGAGAGAGAGGACAGCGGTGCTCATCGAAGGATTAGAGAGAGAGGACAGCGGTGCTCATCGAAGGATTAGAGAGAGAGGACAGCGGTGCTCACCGAAGGATTAGAGAGAGAGGACAGCGGTGCTCACCGAAGGATGAGAGAGAGAGGACAGCGGTGCTCACCGAAGGATTAGAGAGAGAGGACAGCGGTGCTCACTGAAGGATTAGAGAGAGAGGACAGCGGTGCTCACCGAAGGATTAGAGAGAGAGGACAGCGGTGCTCACCGAAGGATGAGAGAGAGGACAGCGGTGCTCACCGAAGGATTAGAGAGAGAGGACAGCGGTGCTCACCGAAGGATTAGAGAGAGAGGACAGCGGTGCTCACCGAAGGATTAGAGAGAGAGGACAGCGGTGCTCACTGAAGGATTAGAGAGAGAGGACAGCGGTGCTCACTGAAGGATTAGAGAGAGAGGACAGCGGTGCTCACCGAAGGATTAGAGAGAGAGGACAGCGGTGCTCACCGAAGGATGAGAGAGAGGACAGCGGTGCTCACCGAAGGATTAGAGAGAGAGGACAGCGGTGCTCACCGAAGGATTAGAGAGAGAGAGGACAGCGGTGCTCACCGAAGGATGAGAGAGAGAGGACAGCGGTGCTCATCGAAGGATTAGAGAGAGAGAGGACAGCGGTGCTCATCGAAGGATTAGAGAGAGAGGACAGCGGTGCTCACCGAAGGATTAGAGAGAGAGGACAGCGGTGCTCACCGAAGGATTAGAGAGAGAGGACAGCGGTGCTCACCGAAGGATGAGAGAGAGGACAGCGGTGCTCACCGAAGGATGAGAGAGAGGGCAGCGGTGCTCATCGAAGGATTAGAGAGAGAGGACAGCGGTGCTCACCGAAGGATGAGAGAGAGGACAGCGGTGCTCACCGAAGGATTAGAGAGAGAGAGGACAGCGGTGCTCACCGAAGGATGAGAGAGAGGACAGCGGTGCTCACCGAAGGATTAGAGAGAGAGGACAGCGGTGCTCACCGAAGGATTAGAGAGAGAGGACAGCGGTGCTCACCGAAGGATTAGAGAGAGGACAGCGGTGCTCTTAGCTAAAGTCTGAGAGTTTGTAAAAAAGACGAGCTGAGCAAACAGATGCGGTACGAGTACCTGGGGCGGGGGCTGATGTACAGGGCTGCTTCAGCCAGCCTCAACTCGTATCGGCTGTTTTAGGTCGACTTGAGTCCTTATCGAACTGTAATCTCGGCTAGCTTAGGTTGCATTTGTACAGGAATTTTTTGGAGGAGAAGAAAATTTACCTGGCAACGAATTCAGGATTTCTTAGAAATTGACTGCCTTTTTCTTTACTTTTCTGCCACTCGGGGCAACTGCAAACCACGTGCGGGTGTTCTCCGGTGATCGAGGAGCCATCCTCAAGCTTAGCTCCTTGCGGTCTGGATGCTTCGGCTTCCCAGACGTATTGATGAAGCGACACTGGGAGGCTGCAGAGGAAGACAGAATGATCAATGGCCTGAGCAATATCCTGCTTTCTTTCTTCGCTATGCATCATCATATTCTTCCCATATGGGAAATGAACTCATAGACTAGAGGCTTTATCAAGGCTCCTGATGGTCTTTGCTTTATGGGCGAATGATGCTCGCTCCCTGCGCTTTCCTTACCGGATTTCCCGTGTTTTCCCTCTGCTCTTTGCTGCTCAAATTCGTTGATTATTCTCAGTCTTCACTCGCTCTGATTCTCGCGCGACGACCCTTGGTTCGATTTTGAGTTGAGGCTTGGGCGCGAATATTGGCCGGGGGGGGGTTGTCGTACACGCCTGACGACTCGAAAGTCAGGGCTGCTGTACACCCTGTGTGAGCGTGTGCATGAGTGCGTGCCTGAGTACAGCATTGGCGCGCTTGTGTGTGCTCAGGAGTCTGCGGAATGGCTGTGAGGCGACGTCAGCCACATCCATCTCTTGATAATTATGATTATTCCCACCCAGTCTTCAATCCAGTCTCTACCCGCCAACAATTTCGGCAGGGGTCCATAAATTTCGGCATCTAACCGTGATAAACCCGTGGCGTCACTCTGATCACATCTGATAAGCAGGTCTTCGCCTCTGCTCATTTGCATATCTGAGCAGGTCGACTAGAAAAAGTGACTCAGCCTTCATCTCCAGAATCTTCAGAAGTCGTTGAAGCGTTAAGCTGTGATGGGGATTATTGGGGGCGTGGATTTGAAGGCATTCGTCATATTGGGGCTTTGAAGGGATTTTAGGCAGAGAGCAGACCGCCCCTGTAACCATGCCAATGAAGCCCGCTTCTGCCTTCATCTCGCAGTAGGCTCCCACAGGACCCCAGCTGCCTCGCCTCATCTCCCCTGTCGAGGCATTCGCTTCCTTTTTTATTTTTCTCCCAACAACCCGCTCCCTCCTCTCTCTCTCCTCTAGCCAGACATTTTACTCTGGTTTCTCTGTCGGCCCGCCCCCTTCCGCCCACTCGACTCTCTTTAACCGGACTGAACCGTCAACGAGGTAAATTGAATTTTTGAGTCCTCCCCTCGCTGAGCAGACGAGTGACTCACCCGAAGCGTGATTTGATGAGTGCGGGCCTCACTGAGTCAAACTGGCTTCATGTTCTGCGGCTGCACTGCCTTATTCTGCAGTGAGCTTTTCTGAGGTCGCTTGACCGCGGGCTTGACGGGGTTTGCGTGAGGCGCTCGACAAACTCGACAGCTTTATTGCCTCGGGTGAGCGGGGCGGGAGACTTCAGCTGTCCCAGGCGTCAATCCTGATTGCGTAAGAATTCCCATAGTTTAGCGTCACTTTCAACTAGGCTGTGTCTGGTGCTGGGAATAAAGGAAACCCGACCGACAGACAGACAGACAGACAGACAGACAGACAGACAGACAGACAGACAGACAGACAGACAGACAGACAGACAGACAGACAGACAGACAGATAGACAGACAGACAGACAGACAGACAGACAGATAGACAGACGGACAGACAGACAGAGAGACAGACAGACAGACAGACAGACAGACAGATAGACAGACAGACAGACAGACAGACAGACAGACAGACAGACAGATAGATAGACAGACAGACAGACATGCAGACAGACGCTAAGAAAGACAGACAGACAGATAGACAGACAGACAGACAGACAGACAGACAGATAGACAGACAGACAGACAGACAGATAGATAGACAGACAGACAGACAGACAGACAGACAGACAGACAGACAGACAGACAGACAGACAGACAGACAGACAGACAGACAGACAGACAGACAGACAGACAGACAGACAGACAGACAGACAGACAGACAGACAGACAGACAGACAGACAGACAGACAGACAGACAGACAGATAGACAGATAGATAGACAGACAGACAGACAGACAGACAGACAGACAGACAGACAGACAGACAGACAGACAGACAGATAGACAGACAGACAGACAGACAGACAGACAGACAGACAGACAGACAGACAGACAGACAGACAGACAGACAGACAGACAGACAGACAGACAGACAGACAGACAGACAGACAGACAGACAGACAGACAGACAGACAGACAGACAGACAGACAGACAGACAGACAGACACACTGAGGCTCTGAGGCACTGAGGCACTGAGGCACTGAGGCACTGAGACACTGAGACACTGAGGCACTGAGGAACTGAGGAACTGAGGCACTGAGGCACTGAGGCACTGAGGCACTGAGGCACTGAGGCACTGAGGCACTGAGGCACTGAGGCACTGAGGCACTGAGGCACTGAGGCACTGAGGCACTGAGGAACTGAGGCACTGAGGCACTGAGGCACTGAGGAACTGAGGAACTGAGGCACTGAGGCACTGAGGCACTGAGGCACTGAGGAACTGAGGCACTGAGGCACTAAAGACAAACCCTCACGCCCCCGACAATGATCAGCCAGGCCGAAGCGATGCGGCGCCAGCTGCCGGGCTTCCCCCTTCGATTTCTCGTCCTCGTCGTCTCGCTGACCGCCGAGGCGGCGCAGCCTCAATTCGAGCTCCATCCGGTGGACACAGCCGCCCAGCCGGGCGCTCCGCTGCGCCTCACCTGCAGAGTCGGCCGAGACGAGAGCGGACGATGGCCGGTGATCGTCTGGCATAACGCTAGCAGCGGCCTGCCGGTTCCTGGCGGCATTGGGCCGACTCTCGAGTTCTCCGAGTTCGACGCCAGCAAAGTCGGCCAGTACTATTGCAATGCCAGCTCGGTTGGCGATGAAGGATCAGCGGCCAGTGGAGGAGGCTGGACGGCCAGCCGGACAGCCTGGGCCCGCCTGGCCAGCCTTGGCCGGAAATTCGCAGCCGACCCGACCAGCCAGACGGTGGCCAGCGGGCAGGTGGCCGAGCTCTCCTGCCGGCCGCCCGCAGACGCCTTTCCGCCGCCGCGGATCGTCTGGCATCGGAACGGCCGGCCGCTGAGCATTGGCGTCGGACTGTCCGACTACGGCAACCAACGGGAAGCCGGCCGGTTCCGCGTCCTCCCAGAAATCGTCGGCGGCGGCGTCCGGCTTCGCATTGTTGACGCGCGCCCGTCAGACTCCGGCGAGTTCGCCTGCGTGGCGACCAACGAGGCCGGGGCGCTGCACTCGGCCTCGGCACTGCTCACCGTCGTCCGCAGTACGCAGCGATCCGACGTCCGACAGCCGGTGGTGATCAGTTCAGCCCCGGACGATCTGTTCGTCCCACTCGGCGATCCGGCCAGCTTCAACTGCCTGGCCGACGGCCAGCCGGTGCCTGTGATTTCTTGGCAACGCGACGACGGAGTTGCTATGGACGCGAAACGGATTATTGACCATGGCAACGGCACGTTGAGCTTTGTTGGAGTGGCCTTCGAGGACGCCGGCAGGTGAGGATGCGGTTCATAAGACATAGTTACTGAGTAAAATTTGTTCAACTGATGGAAATCGAATTCAGCATGCGAGCGCAACAAGCATTTGGGTCTTTGGGGTTTCTAACGTTGCCCCTAATGACACTAATAGCCCACTGATAGAGTCTCCAATGCTGCCTTAATAGCATTCCATTAGCGTTGGTCCATTAGGTGACACAGCATTAGGCCCTGCTCTTCATCGTGGTTTGTGGACTCTTACTTGCTTCGCAGATGCTTGAGAGCTCGACGTGTCAGACTGGCGATAAGGCCTTCAAGACAGAAGTGCTAATAGTACCCCTAAGTGCTCCTAATAGTGTTCCTAATAGTGCTAATGATCACGTGCCCCTAAGTGCTCCTGATAGTGCCCCTAATAGTGCCCCTAATAGTGCCCCTAATAGTGCCCCTAATAGTTCGCCTAATTGTTCCCAAATAGTTCCCGTAATAGTGTCCCTAAGTGCTGCTAATAGTTCCTGTAATAGTGTCCTTAAGTGCCCCTAATAGTTCCCGTAATAGTGTCCCTAAGTGCTCCTAATAGTTCCCGTAATAGTGTCCCTAAGTTCTCCTAATAGTGCCGCTAATAGTGCCTCTAATAATGCCGCTAATAGTGCCCCTAATAGCGCTCCAAATAGAGCCCCTAAGTGCCTCTAATAGTGCTCCTAATAGTTCCCGCAATAGTGCCCCTAATAGTGCCACTAAGGGAACTTTTGTCCTCATATCAAGAAATGGAAATATTTTCTAAAGTTCAAATTTACCTGAAACTCACACAGGTACATCTGCGAAGCGCTGAGCACGGCCGGCCGGGACTCCGCCTCGGCCACTCTGTCTGTGCAAACTCGACCGGAGATCCTGACCGCTCCCGTTGATCTGGCCGTCCCGCTGGGCGGACGAGCCGTATTCAACTGTCGAACTGGCGGCAGGCCGCGGCCGGCCGTGTACTGGTCCAAGGACTACGGGCACTTCTTGTTCTCCGACGCTGCTGCCGGCGGCGATGCCGACATGACCGTCGGGACTGACGGCAGTCTGACAGTGGAGTCCGTGAAGCTGCGACACCAGGGTCGCTACCAGTGCCACGCCACCAGCCAGCTCGGCACCGTGGTCGCCTCCGCCCGGCTCAGCGTGCTGCCCGAGCTGCCGACTCTGGTCCAGGGACCGCAGAGCCAGACTAAAATGCGCGGCCAATCTCTGCAACTGCCCTGTCGTCTGTCCGGCAAATTTCCGGCCAACCGGCTTCGAGTCGTCTGGCTGAAGGACGGCCAGCCGCTTGTGTCGCTCAGCGGTCGGCAGCACATCGGACTGGACGGCTCGCTGCGCGTGTTCGAGCTCCGAGCCGCGGACAGCGGCAACTACACCTGCCTGGCCGAGCTGGACGGCCGCCGAGTTGCCCGCTGGCCTCTGCCGGCCCGGGTTCGGGTCGTCAATGTTGGCGCCGAGTTGCCAATTCTCTCGCAGTCGCCGCCGCCGGTGTCAATCAACGTAATCGACCGTGGCGCCGGCTGGGTGCTGTTGAATATTGTCGGCGGAGGTGGCAGCGGCTGCAGGCATCTGGCCGAGTGGGACTGCGGCAGCGGCTGGACAACAAATTTTGTCTGGGATCGACTGGCGGAGTCGTCGCTGGTTCGAGTCGACACCGGAGCGGGCGGGATCGGCCTGACAGCTCCGACTGGGTGTCGCTTTCTGGCCCGCAGCGTCTGCCCGGCGTCCGAAGGAGGCTTCGTCGGCACGGTTTCGCCTCCGTCGCCAGTGTCGCCGACTGTTCGGCTGGAGCCACCGACGTTGTCACCTTCCGCTGCGGCGGACCACGCAGCCGCGAGAATCCGGGATCTGAGAGCTGAGGTGAGCTTTTCTGGCTATTAAAGCTCTCTTTACTGCAGATATAATCTCCAGTGACATTTTTTAATAAAACAATCGTTAGAGCACTCGTTAGAGCACTCGTCAGAGCACTCGTTAGAGCACTCGTTAGAGCACTCGTTAGAGCACTCGTTAGAGCACTCGTTAGAGCACTCGTTAGAGCACTCGTTAGAGCACTCGTTAGAGCACTCGTTAGAGCACTCGTTAGAGCACTCGTTAGAGCACTCGTTAGAGCACTCGTTAGAGCACTCGTTAGAGCACTCGTTAGAGCACTCGTTAGAGCACTCGTTAGAGCACTCGTTAGAGCACTCGTTAGAGCACTCGTTAGAGCACTCGTTAGAGCACTCGTTAGAGCACTCGTTAGAGCACTTGTTAGAGCACTCGCGCGTCACCAATGAGCTACCATAACCTGAACCCTAACCGCCGCACCCAGGCCCTGGACCACGAGACCATCCGCGTTCGTTGGCGCCTGTTCCAGCCGGCGCCCTCCCGCCTTCGCTATCGCGCGGCGGGTAGGCAAGTCCGCCTGGCCGACTGCCTGACTTCGTCCTCCGCCAGGATGATCGAAAGAACAGCAGCGCCCATGCAGTTCCGGTCGGCAGCCTCAAAAGCGGAGTTGTGCTCACTAGCCGAGCCCGAAGCTCTTGCTGAACTTCTGCGGGACTATTCAGCACCGGAGACGCTGGGCCTCCGTGTCGACGGCGATGCACAAACTGCCTTCGCCGACGTTGGCGCCGGTGAGACCGAAGCCTCGCTGCTGCTCAGCGGCCTCTCCGCTTTCTCCTGCTACCGCGTCTCTCTGGCGCCGATGATCGGGTTCGACAACGACGACCTGGGTAAGGGCTTCGGCAGCCGGCTGGTGCTCACCGGAGACGCCACGCCCAGCCAGGCACCCGCCGCAGTCTCAGCCCGTTGGCATGGTAACGGCAGCCTGCTGGTCTCCTGGCTGCCCCCACCGCTGTCAGGCCGCCGCGGCGCGATCATCGGTTTCCAGCTGAGCCTTCGGGATCTTCGCCGGCGCAAGCCAAGCGGCGTCCTCCGCTCGATCAGCGTTGACGGAGCCAGCGCCCGCTCCGTGCTGCTCGCCAATCCGCTGCCAATGTCCGCCTCCTCCGCCTCGCTCGGCGTTCGCGTGGCGGCCCGAAACTGCCACGGCGTCGGGCCGGAGTCCCCTGAGCTGCCAGCGCCGTCAGCGGGAGACGCTGCCGACGACGATAAGGCGGCTCTGTCGCTGCTGCCGAGGGCCTCCTGGCTGATTGTCGCCCTCGCCGCTGGTGGCGTCGTCTGGCTCGGCCTCGCTGTCATTGTCGCGTGCGCACTGCGCCGAGCATGGCGCATCAGGAAGAGGCGGCGCCAACCGCCGCCGCCGCCGCATCCAGACGGCAAGCAGTTGCCGCCGCTGCCTCTTCAACCGCCGCCGCCGCCGCCTCCTCCTTGTTCAACGGCCGGAGCTGTCTGTCGAGCTCCACCCGACCTTCTCGTTGTCGGGACGTCTTCCGCAATCGTTCCAGCCGCCACGGCGTCTGGCGCTTCGTTGTCGGCCTCTCCGTACGCATCGGCCAGCGTTGTGCACAGCTTCATCCGGGAGTCTGCACTGGAAGGGGAGTGCTCTTCCGCTGCACCTCATTTGCTTTCTCATCGCACCTATCGACCTGAGCATCTTCACTTTCAGCAGGCCAGGTGAGTATAAGATTTTGTTTGCTTTCAGGGTGTACAGTGGCCCAGACTTTCTCATCGTCAGGCATGTGGGTATACAGTGGCCCAGACTTTCTCATCGTCAGGCATGTGGGTATACAGTGGCCCAGACTTTCTCATCGTCAGGCATGTGGGTATACAGTGGCCCAGACTTTCTCATCGTCAGGCATGTGAGTATACAGTGGCCCAGACTTTCTCATTGTCAGGCATGTGGGTATACAGTGGCCCAGACTTTCTCATCGTCAAGCATGTGGGTATACAGTGGCCCAGACTTTCTCATCGTCAAGCATGTACACTCTGTACACACAGAATGCACGATGATTGCACGGAATCGAACCCAGGGTAGTTATGGCCTGGGACTGAGCTACCCCACTGGTATATCGTATTCCCATTGAAAAACTCGAGCGGTTAAATTTAAAATCCGCCCAGTGGGTGGCTGGGGAGCCGATCATAAACTTAAGCGATCCCCAGCCCCCCCCCCCAAAAAAAAGCCACAAAGCGGGGGAGGACAAACTTGCGAGGAAATTCACGCACGCTGACTGATGGAGTGCCGCAGCAATGCCGGCTGTCTCTATTTTTTGTAGCTCGGCCCACGTTGGCCAAGCTGTCTAAGAAAGCTCTGTAGTAGTAAGCTCGAACTACTGGGATTAGCGGTGGGCTGGAAATGTCTGAAGCCCCCAACTGAAGGCTGCCCTGCTTTGAAAGCGAAAGCGGCGGCTACCATGCAGCAGCTGCCGTGACAGCGTTCTTCGCCTGTCACGCCAGCGCCATCAAGGAACAAGGGGAGCTGAGAATGCGGTAGGAGAGAGGCTATTAGACTAGTAGCGGTGTTAATGGGGAATCTGCGCGACTTTCCCTTTCCCCACCACCTTGGCTCGCAGTAACTACTGACTAACAACAGGCACTGGGAGGCAGCCATCGAACTGATGCGAGAATTGTAGCAATTCTTCTTCTAGTTTTCAGCGCACAAATCGGCTTTTCCCCCGTGTTGATGTCGGGCCGTGTTCCTTTTCCCTCTCGCCAAACTATCCAGGTGAAAGCAGAGCCGCGGCTTCAAGGCCTCTAATTACGGTCCTAGGAATTTTTCGGCGTCAAGAGGCGAGGGGAACAACAGGAGCCATCGGGGAAGGGGGATGACTAACCGTAATTGAGCGGTCAAATATTAGCGCTTGGCTGAACTTGCAACGGTGATGGATTGGCAGACACCTGGATATTTGAGAAATGCGTCTTTTGGTGGAGAAAAAAACTTTTTTTCACATGTCAAGGATTTCAAGCATGAAGACAGAAGATTTATTCTCAGTTTTAAACGTCATCATTTTTTGGCGATATTTTTTCGCTTTACAGGCTATGATAGTTTTCTTCAAAACCATTTGGTTGCTTTTTCTGCTCTCCATTTTACCTGTGCTCCCCGAGCACTCCCAAAGCACTCCCAGAGCACTCCCATAGCACTCCCCGAGCACTCTCAGAGCACTCCCAAAGCACTCCCCAAACACTCCATTAGCACTCCCCAAACACTCCATTAGCACTCCTCGAACACTCTCAGAGCACTCCCCGAGCACTCCTAGAACACTCTCTGAGCACTCCGAAAGCACTCCCCAAGCACTCTCATAGCACTCCTCGAACACTCTCAGAGCACCCTCCAAGCACTCCAAAAGCACTCCCCAAACACTCCCATAGCACTCCTCGAGCACTCTCCGAGCACTCCGAAAGCACTCCCCAAGCACTCTCATAGCACTCCTCGAGCATTCTCCGAGCACCCTCCGAGCACTCCGAAAGCACTCCCCAAACACTCTCATAGCACTCCTCGAGCACTCCCCGAGCACTCCGAAAGAACTCCCCAAGCACTCTCATAGCACTCCTCGAGCACTCCCCGAGCACTCCGAAAGAACTCCCCAAGCACTCTCATAGCACTCCTCGAGCACTCTCCGAGCACTCCGAAAGCACTCCCCAAGCACTCTCATAGCACTCCTCGAGCATTCTCCGAGCACCCTCCGAGTACTCCGAAAGCACTCCCCAAACACTCTCATAGCACTCCTCGAGCACCCTCCGAGCACTCCGAAAGCACTCCCCAAGCACTCTCATAGCACTCCTTGAACACTTTCAGAGCACCTCCCGAGCTCTTCCGAAGCACTCACCCAGAAACTCCAAAAAACGTTCTACAATAACCAGTGCCAAGCACTCCATAAACATTCTCGAGCAGTCCATCCCTAAACAATAGCTGAGCAGTCCCTTAGCAGTCCCTGAGCTCAGGCACTCCATTAATTCAATCCCATCCCACACCGCCACCGCCGCAGCTGTCACTCCCGAGGGGACGCCGGCATTCAGTCCGACGGTAGCGCCGTCTCCGACGTCTCCGACAAGTTAAAAGCGAATCCCGACAAATTCGACAATGACGATGCAGCTGACGATGCCGATGTTGACGATGTAGCCTCCATCGCAGCTGACGACGTTGCCAAGCGTCGCCGCCATCAACAGCAGCAGCCGCCGCGCCAGCAGCAACAGCAGCAGCACCGGCGACCGCTTCTGGGATCGGCCGGAGCCTCCGTCGACAGTCCCAGCTTGACTGACAACGGCTGTCAGCAGCAGGACGTCAGGCGCGATGAACGTCGGCGCCGACGAAGCAAAGCTCGACGTCAGACCGACCGACCGCTGCCAGCGCCGCCCCCGCCGCCGCCAATGTCAACGACAGTCTCAATAGCGCCGGCAGTCAAATTGTCTCAGCCGTTGTTGAGCAAAAAGATCTAACAATACGCTTTATTTTCTACTCGTCACTGTCAATAAGTAGTCTGTACGAATTGTTCTACCATGAGCGAGTTTCATTTTATTTCATTTTATAAGTAACGGGCAAACGAAGGCCCTGCGCTTCAGCCCTGGAAGGGGCTCTTACGCAACTGGTGTATTTTTGTTCCGATTAGTGTGAGTTCTACCATGAGCGAGTTGAAAAAAAAACGATTCCATTTGAACTCGCAATGTCCAGCTTCTAAATGCAACATTATTTTCGTAGAAATCCTTCAAATTTCTTAACATGGAATTCTTGTTTACTGCATGCTCGAACAATCAGAGTTCAAGCCAGACAAACTGCTTCAGGTGACCCGTCATCTTCCAACGTTTAACCTCTTTAATAAGCAATAGAGCTGTGCAAAGAGAAGTCCTTCTGGGTACAATATTGTTGCACAACGTGAATGCAACAGAGGCTTTCTTTCAATAAAACAAATTACGACTTTCGATGGACTGCCTACTTACAGCACTAGTAGACAGTTGCTTCTAATGGACATTTCAAGGTCAGCGGACACACGATTTTCGATCCTCGAGATCTCTGGGAAAGAAGCTCATGCGACGGCTGCCATGGAAATCTGGGAATCCAGGGATAGGGGAAGAAAGTGTGCTCAATTTTTCTAAGAAACGACTTTTTCAAGTTTCGATTACAAGGTCACAAAGGACGGCTAGGGTTTGCATGGTTTGAATGGTTTGCAATGAGAGTGCGGTGACCCGAGCGATCGAAAACAGGATGTGAGCAATTTTGGTTGAACTCGTTCTCGTGAAGTGATGATGGGTTTTAAAAATAGCAGACCCTGGTAATTATAGCCAAAATTTAGAGAAATTATAGCTTAGAAATATCAGTGTGCTGATAAATAGGACCATATTGTATAATACATGTTTATTTTTCTCAGTTAATGCTGACTGTACGAACAATGTGAGATGATTCGGGAAAACATCAGGATAATGTCTGTCTGTCTGTGTGCCTATCTATCTATCTATCTATCTATCTATCTATCTATCTATCTATCTATCTATCTATCTATCTATCTATCTATCTATCTATCTATCTATCTATCTATCTATCTATCTATCTATCTATCTATCTATCTATCTATCTATCTATCTATCTATCTATCTATCTATCTATCTATCTATCTATCTATCTATCTATCTATCTATCTATCTATCTATCTATCTATCTATCTATCTATCTATCTATCTATCTATCTATCTATCTATCTATCTATCTATCTATCTATCTATCTATCTATCTATCTATCTATCTATCTATCTATCCATCTATCTATCTATCTATCTATCTATCTATCTATCTATCTATCTATCTATCTATCTATCTATCTATCTATCTATCTATCTATCTATCTATCTATCTATCTATCTATCTATCTATCTATCTATCTATCTATCTATCTATCTATCTATCTATCTATCATCTATCTATCTATCTATCTATCTATCTATCTATCTATCTATCTATCTATCTATCTATCCATCCAATAACACTCTCCCAGATTCAGCGGGCCTCTCTCCCGCCGTTAGCCCTGACCGGCTCGCGGCTGGACGGCCTTCGAGCTGTCAGCCGCCGCAGATGCTCCGGCAGGCCGGTGCGGAAGGCGGCCCCGAAGGCGTACACCGCGAATCCCAGGCAGTGATTCAGCAGCTTAGCGTACCGGGCCGACGTACACGCGATGGTCAGGATTCGAACTCCGAACGACGAGTTGACGAGTTCGGGGCCGGCCAGGGCCGTCGCCAGGCTGTACAGCAGGCCCCCGGTGACCAGGTAGTACGGCAGGTTCAGGCAGAGAAACAGCAGCAGGATGCGGACGACAGTGCGGCAGAGACGGCGGTTCTGGGCGGCAATCTGCCCGGCCGAGCCGCCGGCGCCGCCGCCAAGCTGGGCCAGCCGGTTTCTGGCCAGCCTGGCCAGCAGGCAGCAGCTAGTTGCCATGGCAACCAGCGGCGCGGCCGAGAACAGCAGCCAGCCCCACGAGAACCACAGTCGGAGCAGCTCACCGTCGGCTGGGTCGGAGGAGCGGCACAGCCGGACAGTCGAGCAGCCGCTGCCGTTGCCGACCCGGATGACGGCGAGTTGGCCGGTGGCCAGCGGCACAGAGTTGGCCAGGCAGGCGAGAGCGACCACCAGCAGGCAGCGAAGGCCGGCGGCCAGGCGGCGTCGACTATGGAGGCTGCCGGCGGCTGGCGCCGTCGGCGGCGCGCGAAGTCGGCAGTACCACTCCAGGCTGAGTGCGGCCAGCAGGCCGGAGGAAGCGCTGAACGCGCCTAGCGGGATGAAGAACCGGAGTCTGGGGCGAAGCAACATATAGTTGAGGATATAGATTGGATTGGCATAAGCCTGGTCTTTTGCGGGATAAGCGTGATACATCTAATCCAGTAGCTTCATCGTATCTCATACGCTCGTATCCCTATCTAATCTCACATCCAAATCCAATCTCACATCCTGATATAATCTCACACCCTAATACAATCTCACATGCCTTATCTAATCTCACATCCCAATCTAATCTAATGTCTATTATCTAATCTCACATGCCTTGTCTAATCTCACATCCAAATCTAACATCGCATCCTGTATCTAATATCGGATTACTATCTTATCTGCCATCATCGTCTGATCCCTCTCACTTGCACTCCAGCTGCGTGGCGGGGTACAGGACCCCCAGAGTGAGGAGAATCTCCCAGCACAGGCTGCCAATGGACGCCAGATCCGCCAGGGACAGCGCGAAGAAGAAGGTGAACACCGGCGATCGCCGAAGCGGCTTCGCCCGCAGCATCACCCCGATGCCGAAGCTGTTGCCTAGCGCGCCAACGACGGCAAGGCAGGACATCGCCGCCACGGCCAGAGGTGCCGACAGCAACTCCGCTTGGGGACAGTCAGGCGGAGAAGTCGATTCGAGGTCGGCCAGGTCGAACTTCGATGCTAGCGGCGCCGCCGAGGCTGAGGTGCTGGACCTCGAAGTGGGGTTAGACATGGGTTTGAGATTCGATTTTTAGATGGGACTAGACAAGGGTGTGAGATTAGATTTGTAGATGGGACTAGACAAGGTTGTGAGATTAGATTTGTAGATGGGACTAGACAAGGGTGTGAGATTAGATTTGTAGATGGAACTAAACAAGGGTTTGAGATTAAATTTGCAAATTGAACTAGACATGGGGTGTGAGATTAGATTTGTAGATGAGATTTTTAGTGTATTAGATTATACAAGGGTGTGAGATTAGATTTGTAAATGCGACTAGATATGGGTGTGAGATTAGATTTGTAGATGGGACTAAACAAGGGTGTGAGATTAAATTTGCAAATGGGACTAGACATGGGTGTGAGATTAGATTGTAGATGAGAGTTTTAGTGTATTAGATTAGACAAGGGTGTGAGATTAGATTTGTAGATGGGATTAGACATGGGTGTGAGATTAGATTTATAAATGCGACTAGACATGGGTGTGAGACTAGATTTGTAGATGGGACTAGACAAGGGTGTGAGATTAGATTTGTAAATGCGACTAGACATGGGTGTAAGATTAGATTTGTAGATGAGATTTTTAGTATATTAGATTAGACATGGGTGTGAGATTAGATTTGTAGTTGGGACTAGTTAAGGATGTGAGATTTGATGCATTGAAATAGCTAAGTTTTATGTTGACATCATGTCTCTGAATTAAATAATTTAATGTGACTGCATAGTGTAAAAGGTTATGA